>BLFK01000476.1:194667-214667 GCA_014634185.1 Astreopora myriophthalma
ACTACACTCACCAAAATAACCTTCAGGGGTTTCATTAAGTTTTCAAGTAGAAGGGAGCTTGTGATAGAATAAGAGGGCACCCCTACATATAGTCTGGCTTTTGATCTTGAGGCCTCCTTTGAGCAATGGCGGGTACTGTCCTCAGTGTAGACGGGTGCTAGTACCCGGATCCCGGCTTCTAATAAAACCCCTGAATCTTACTTCTCCAACTTAACCAACTTAAATCAAGAAGTATGAGAAAGCTAGAGTGAGTCACCAGGAACATGGCACATAGATTTCAGTTAACTGTGGTTGCCTGACAAATCTCCAACAATGGCTAATGAATCCACACACTGAGATCTAGTAAGCAACATGGGTGAGATATAATGACATAACAAGCCATCCATTTGGCAGAAATTTCCAAACTAACAGGTGAGAGAGCAAACAAATTTTCAAATTATACATGTATCTTGTCTCAACCTGTCAATTTCCAACCCAACATTGAATGGGTTTAGAATTCCAACCCAAAAGAAAAAACTCTCAGCAAATAAAAATCAAATCCATTTCTTTAAACTTTTACACGTAAAAAAATTGCTATCAGATGTTTTGAGCTAAAATGAAAAATAAATTGATTGACATTTATAAATACAATAAATAAAATACACTAACTACAAAATAATGTAAAGAAGCCGTGCATGTTACGCTTTGGTTTACGTTCATTACAGCGGTTTTTTGTATCTAAGGAAAACGTGAGAAGCTAGCAGGTGCTAGTTGGAGAAATCTTTGTTGTTCGGAGTACTGGGGGATCATGCAAATTTTATAAAATTCTCAACTACTGTGCTGTCACACCTACCATCTTGGTCGATGGTTCGGCGCATTTGGCACAGTTAGAACAACGAAAACAACGGAGGAAACATCTCGTGGTTTCAAACGATAATGCTTCAGTCACGTTAATTTCATGCTAGGCTTTTAACGCCAAAGAATTCCAAAAGAAGCGTGCGAAATTGATCTTGTAAATTTGTGACCGTTTGATGTTTGACCAGCTAACACAGCTACATAAATATGTAGCCCTGACTACTAAACTTACTGAAGTGCAAGTTAAAGTTGTACTTATGCCGACGAAATTAAGCTCAGAAAGCCTATGAAAGCCTGTGTTCCACGCGCTTTATAGGACAATGCAACGATCACTCTTAGCTCGTGTAGACTCATCTGTCAAAGTCATAGATCAAACAAATGAAATTTTCTCGATCAAGCTAAGACATAAATTTACTCAAACTCGCAGAAGTGTTCTACTAGCAACCCTTGGGTTTATAGAACGTGAGAATTTCGTTCACATTTTTGTACATAAAAAACCGGCTGTACGTGATTTACAATCAGAGGTCAACTGATGAACTGTAAGTATTAGCACATCGACCAATCCTAACATAAAAACTGCTCACTCACCTTTCAAATAGGAACCGTAAAATAATCAGCACAATCGCGAGAGGCAAGCTCAGATACAGTTCTCCGCCTTTCGCCCAGGTCAGTACCTTTGCCTCCTCCAAATCCTGCCAAGTTGAGTTTTCAGGAAGCCAAAAGTCAGCGTTCCAAAACCACGTTCTCAGATCTTGAACAACCTCCATTTGTGCAACCAACAGCGACTGAAAAATCATACAATTCCCAGAAGCACCTTTCGGCGGCTCTGTTCCGTCGGTAAGACAGTTCATGGTATCTTACACGAATAGTATACGGTAACCTTGACATTGCGGTACAAGTCCACGATGTTGGTTGTCAGGTGAAATTTCTAATTTCTCACAATTGTGGGACAAGTTTATATTTTGAGAAATCACAATGAGTGATTGCAACCTATGGGAAGACCGAGATGTCCGATTTGACATAACCTTACAGTGAGTGTGAAAAGCTGTGTTGTTTCCAAGACATTTGTCCTTAGAATTCAGTTTTTGGAATTGAAGGTTTATCAGTTTTATTTTCTTCGTTACCCAGGCAAATGCAGCTACGAGCAGGCGAGGCAAGTCCTTCTCTACTGTCTCTTTTAATTTTTTTTTTTTCAGAGTTCTCAATAGACGTTAATCGAGTGAGTTTTGTAAACAGATTAGCCTTTTCCTTTCTTGGGTGGTCTTCAGCTGGCTGCGCGGACATGCTCCGCCGATAAATTTGCAAAAAAAGATAGTTAATTTTATAGTTTTGTGTTCGATGAGCTGTCCAATGAACGAAAGTGAAGTTGGAGTGGGGTTGTTTTGATACAGACTTCACTCGACAGCCTTTCCTCTGTAAATCATGCTGTAAGAAAAATAGAGGGGCTTTGTATCAAAACAGGGTGTCACCTCCAACGTCAATTTCATTTAAAGGACACGTATAACTGTGCACTGTGAAATAGCCTGTTGAATTGATTAGCATTAGATAAAGCAATTTTCAACTGAGTGTGAAAAATAATTATACCTCGATTGTAAAATTGAATTTATACCCTGATTGTAAAATTAAATTGAATTATACCTCAACTGTAAAATTAATTGTAAAAGTAATTATGTTCGGTTGGCTTTATGACTGGCTAAAAAAAAACTTGTGCAAAGCTTTCAACCATCCAGATGCAAAGCTCAAACCAATTGCAAGTTAGTCACTCTTCTTTTCCTCTGCTTGGCACGAGCTGCTGTTACATTCTGTTTGGCCACTAACACCGAGTCATCAATCACTGCAATGTGTGGTTGGCCGAAGGGTGTTAATTTCCATCATAGTGTAATTGGCCACGTACATGAAATTACTTTGGTTTCAGTCTTACAATACACAGCTGAAAACCTCTCTAACATCAGGTGAAACCAGATCAGGGACTGATGGCCATAGTGAAAACAATACTGGTCTGGAGCCTATGTGGGCGTTCTCATGCTAATGTTTACAGAAACCTAGTTTCAACCGATGATATCTAATGCTGACATATTGAATCTTGTCAGGTTAACAAAACACATATTGAATCTTGTCAGGTTAACAAAAACCAGATCAGGGACTGATGGCCATAGTGAAAACAATACTGGTCTGGAGCCTATGTGGGTGTACTCATGCTAATGTTTACAGAAACCTAGTTTCAACCGATGATATCTAATGCTGACATATTGAATCTTGTCAGGTTAACAAATAGATTCCATGTTAATGTTGCTGTTTGTCTGTTCAGTAATAGATCCAGATGACATCAAAATTAATTTTGGTGAGAACAAAAAAGTGGCACGCAAGGTGATAGCTGAGTGTGTCACTGATGTGGGATTGAGTGTAAACTTTCAATGTGAAGCTGCTGTAGAGATGCAAACTCATGTACAAATAGGAGACACTAGAAACTAGAAGAATATGTTTTCAAAAGCATGATCTTATGGCCCAGAAAATGTTGTTCATTTCACAACCTGATTGCAAACATTTTATTTGGCAAAAGTGACACGCAACCCGACAAAACCATTAACATTTGAAAAGTAAAATTTCGAGCTAAATTTGTCACACTTCAAGGATGAATGCAGATGGAAGTAATTTGCTGGCTTCAATGTTTGTCTTTGTTTCAGGTGTTAATTGACAAGCTTGATTCAATTGAAGACACAAAGGGAAACAATGGAGACAGAGGTACATGTACTGTAGAGGCTGCTAAAGGAGCACATAACACCTGTTGTGGCTGAGTTCACTCAGTGTTATGGGTGGAGATGTCATTTGGTGTTATGACATGTTAGGGATGTATTTTCACTGTTACGGGTGATGGCTTCAATGGAATGGCTGCCTCAAAACTTAATGACAGCCCTGAAGAGCTTATGCAAAATGAGATTTTGTGAGCGCATGCGCAAACAGACTACTTTTGTTTCATATTGGTTTAATTTCAAATGCGCATGCGCATTGGTTGATTTCATTTTTAATTCCGGTTGACAGAATTTTTATGGCACAAGAATAAAGCTTTGAAAATTTTTGGTTTTGTAAGAACTGCAGATTTTGTGGGACTTTTTGGGACTTCATCGGACGTTATCGGGAATCGGGAATTGGGATATCGCCCAAACAATTATTATTCAGTGTAACAGTGCTTGGTGGTTGCCATTCATGGTCACTGTCTTACTCTATACCATCTATGCTACTTTTACACTGGCACTCTCCTGTGTGTGTATTGCTGATGAGTTTATGATTTTTAGGTGATTCTGTGAAACAAAACCAGTAAGCTTATTTATTTAGTTCATCTTGTGTTTTTCTGTCAGGAAGACTTCTTGTCACTAATCTCAGGTTGATATGGCATTCACAAAGCATGCCTCGAGTTAACTTGTGTAAGTAATGTTATCATACTCAAAAGGAGTCTTACTGGAGTAATTTTAGCATTGAGGTACCAGTTGTCGCTGCATTACTGATCACACTCATGATGAACTCAAGTATTGCTTTTTTAACATCCCAGGCTTAATGCTACAAAATTACAGGCCAAAATTTGTTGCGTGGCAATGTTGGACACATGGTACAATAAAAGGAAGTACCAATGTTGGTCGATATTTGTTTGGAATCTTGAATCTTGCTTCTTGAATTAAGCAAATAGGTTATTGTTATGCCAACATTGTTTTTGATTTTGATTGAAAACAAAACCCTGCCCAACGTTACATGTAAACTAATGAAGAACATTGACCCAACATCATTGATGGCCAAAATGCTCCAATGCTAAATGCTCCAGCATGTTGGTGAGCAAGTCATGCTGCTGATATGTTCTGACAGCTGCCTGGGGATTTCCTCCATCTAATGAGACTGTCATTCAGTCCCATCTACTTTTAAACTTTGAATTTAACATATTTCACAGCTACATGAACACATACACATACTTCTCTCATTTCACTGCCCCCCAAAAAGTGAGGGACAGCCCTGTATCTTATATGCTTTTACAAGTATGTACCGCAACTAGATTAATCTTGTCTGTATCTCAGTTTTTGCCATTTCTCTGTTCCAGCTGTAGGGTTCAGTTGTGTTGTCAATGTGTCTACAAGATCAGCAAATTCAGTGAGCATTCTTTTGTGAGATTTTTGGGGGAAGCAGGGTTTGTGTAGTGCTGAGAGCAAATCATCTTCTACTAAATTAACCATGTCCCAGGTTTGAAACCCAGACTCAGCATCATATGTGCCTTGATTTTGTTGGTTTACTGATCTGATCTGAGGGTTTTTGTCTCCGAGAACTCCAATTTCCCCTCTATTATTTTGATTTGATTTCTGTTGTGTTAATTTGATTTGCATTTCCCCAGATACCACCCCACAAAAGTTCATGAAATGTTCATGTTTTATATTTTTGTGAGCTGTGCTGTGTTTTGATGAGTCCAAATTCATATGCATTATTGACTAAGCATGAGGTCAAAATGGCTGGATATTGGCCAATTTTTTTGTGTTTTTAGGGACTGAGACGAAGTCGAGGTCCATAAAAACGCAAAACACACAAAAAAGAACGAGGCCAATATCCAGCCATCTTGATCGAACGAGCTTGGTTAATAAAGGATTTATTATATGGCTATACCTCTCTCTTCTTGTTTTCTGTAAGACAAAACCGTTTTGATGCCTTCATATCACTTTTTGTTTTAATTTTTGTATTTCCTGAAACTCGTCTATGTTTTCTTTGTCTGGACTGTCTGCTGCTGCCTTTTTCAACTCCATTGCCAACATTGTCAAAAGTTACAAACTTCATAAGTCTTTGCGCAATTTTTTATTCTTGTGCGGGAAATGGGCAGTCCCGAGCGGGCAAGATTGGCCCATCTTGCCCGCTTGGGTAGCCAATCAGAGTGCAGAATTAACTTCATCTTGCCCGCTCGCAGGGCCCACCATACAATAAAAAGAAACATTGAGCATGTTCATGTAAAAAAATAAGCTGTATTGTTATTCTCACATGATTCATTTGTTCATTCATGAGTTCTGTAGTGTCGTAGCGTGAGTTATCGTTGGAATGTCATTATTGTTGTCAATGGTTATTTGGTGTAATGTATCGTTGTTAAAGTATAAAAGCTAGGGCAATTTATTCAAGTGGGTAGTGTAATGTAACCGTGTGCGTTATATGTAATAAACGTAAGTTCATTGTAAGTTTGCTGGTGGATTTGGTATCTACAAGTTCATTCATTGGAGATTTGTTAAAGACATTCATTCTCTATATTATAACCTGATTAGTGATTTTCTCTTTAGAAACTCAGAGGACAAACAGAAGCTCTGTATCTGTTAACACGATGCAACAACACAAGATTTGAGTTCATCTTTACCAATCTGGTGAGCAAAAACACACAAGAAAAAGCAGTTTTCCTGCACAGCTGCAAGATAATGACAAAGTTTTTAACCTTGTGATGCCCAAGAGTGCCACTTACAGATTTTACTCTGGCCAATGCCAGACGATTTTAACCATCACTGGGGTACCCCTCGGGCAGGAAAAGGAAGTTAGAGCTGTTTCGTTGTATTTTAGCAGTCTTTTTCTTTGTTTATTAAGGTACTCCACTGGCCTGCCTAGATTAGCTCTGCTACCTGCGGTGCCAGATTGTTATGTAAAAATATTTAGCTGAAATCAATAATGTCTTGTCTTGTCATTTGGCATTAAATAAAATGTTACTGGGTCACAGTTAGTGTAAGCTGGACAACATGGCAAGACCACAAAATTGGAAACATTGTGGCCCAGTGGTTATAGCTACACCTGATCTGTGTGCAGATGCTTTGTGTTCAATTCCAGGGCTCAAAGTTTATTTTTGGCTTTGGGAGCACTTGTGCGACCAGGTGTAAATTTTTAGGCGCACTGCCGAAATTTTAAGCGCAGAGTTAAAAATTTTAGGCGCACAGCTTCAAATATTTGGAGCACCTACTCCAAAAGAATATTTAATTAACGCTCCAAAAGAGCAACTCAGGCTTCGTGTTGCAATAGTGGCCTATTCCGGCGGTATTGAACACAACAAAAACAAATAAAAGAATCAGGATATTTCACAACTTTATCATTTGGTGCTTGGTTGTGTTATATCTATGTTAAATTTATATTTATCAATCGGAGTACGTTAGTATGGTCAGGTGAGTAAGCACTAGAGAAGTCGCACTGTATTTTGGCTTTTAAGGCGCGGTGGTGCGACCGCATGTGATTTTTTAGGCACACAGCCAAAACTCTAGTCGCATATGCGACCAGTTGGTCGTTAACTTTGAGCCCTGAAATCCAGTCTTATGTTTTTACAATGCAATAGCAGGTGCAAACTGTGTGCAACAAAGAGCTAGATTTGGTGGATCACCTAAGATTTCATCGATTGAAAATGCCGTACTCTTTGCTAAAGTTCCCTAATATCTTGGCTTCAATCCCAGGGCAACCCTTCTCAGTTGCAGCAAGAAAAATCTGTCTTCTTTGGTGACTTGCACCTGAGCAAAACCCTGCAGTGAAATTTAATGAACTTTAATTTGGTCTTTGCTCTTTCAGGTCTCTGGTAGTCCCAGACTCTTTACAACAGTTATTTCAGTTTTCAGGTGAGTCCCGAATCAGGGGGTGGCTAAAATGCTGTCCAATAGCCCAGGGTTAGCAATTTGACCTGTTGGGCTACTGTTTTCCTATAACGGATTGTCCGATGGGAAAGCTTATTGTGCAGGAGAAAGCTCCTGAGAGAAGATGACAACATTTCAGCCAGTTTAATTATGTGATACATTTTGATCTTCATTATAGTTGTGCTATTAGCACACTCCAGGTGTGTTTGTGTTAAACACAAACACACCTGGGAATAAAATTTTGTTGAAGTGTGCATACCTAGCCCCCAAATATTGTATTTTGCAAATCTTATTTCAAAAGCTTAAAACATACGTGTATGTTATGCCTTTTCTCCTTGAAATGTGAGAACTCATGCAGTAGCACAATAGCAGCCATTTGACCCAAATCTAAGCTTCTAGTAAGAGGCATAGGTCTATTCTTTATTTGAGGTCACAGACTGCTATCCATGGGAAATTGACTAGGAGAGTACTCTATTATACACAAGGAAAAAATATGCCAACAGTGCAAGTAGTATAGGGGGATGGATAGACGAAATTATTCAAAATGGCCACCGGGGGAAAATTCAACCCAAACCGGTTTTTTTAATGAGATGCAATCCTTGAAGGTATAGAGGGGGTTTTAATGAGATGCACTTCACGTAAGTGTACGAGGGCAAATCCAAGATGGCGGCGGTATCGAGCTTTAAGAGTTTAATGAGATGCAAGAGATCTTGGTATATGAGGGGTTTAATGAGATGCGTGAGTGTATTTGTTTTGAATTGTATTGTTTTTTTTTTATTTGGAGTGAAGTGTATTGAGCTCTGGTGGTACGATTCCGCCCGACCAGCCGGGTAGTGTCGCACTTATATAGGGAAAGAACAATGGAGAAGCAAAGAACCAATTAGAAGGCATTGACGTCACGGTCAAATGAGTTGAAACAAGTTTAAGGATTAGAAAAAACAGTTTTGAAGATTATGAGTATTCAGACTAGACAAACCCGTCAAACTGGTCTGTTTTTTAAATTGTAACCACAAAAAAAAAAAAGAAGGACACCAGGCAATATTTTACAGGCACCCTGTCAATATAAATATAGATTTATAGCTGTATTAATTACTATTATTCTGGCGGGAAATAAATAATCGTGCTCGTGAGTGATGCCCAGCCCTACTCGGTTTTACTCCGAAAACGGGTCACTGAGTGTCATGCCGAATGAATATTTCAAGAATGAAACTGAAAATCCGAATATCGCATTCAGTTTCGAATGCCGTAATTGGATATCTGAATATCACAACTCAGTAACGAGTTCTAACGGTAATCATATCCAAAGTTGAATATTTGAAAGCCATAACTGCATATTTGAAAAGTGCGACTAAACTTTGATTTTCAAAACTGCATAATGAAATATTTGAATGTCAAAACTGCATATTTGAATATCGCAATTGAACTTTCAATTTTTATCATGGGAATCAAAGTGCAATTGAATATTTGAATTTCAAAACTGCATATTGGAATATTAAATTGAATATTTGAAAGTTAGAACTGCATATTGGAATTTCACAATTGAATATTTGAATGCCAAAACTGCATATTTGAATATCATAATTGAACTTTCAATTTTGATGGGAATCACACTCCATAGAACAGTGACGAAGGCGGATACATCAGGGCAACCCTAAAAGCCGGAAACCGGAATCCGGAATCCGGAATCCGGAATCCGGAATCCGGAATGGAGAATGATGACAGAAAAATTTACTTTAGCAATGTCTAATAAATAAATTTCGGTTGGTGATGTCGCGGGTGGATAGAGTTAGCGATTCGTTTTAGTCACCCTGGCGCCAGAGAAGACTGGTGAGAAGCAAAAAATTTACAGCATTGTCTTCATTGCGTGTGATGAATCTTTCAACATGTCGTCCGCAAGCAAGAGCAAGGAGGAGACGGAAGTAACTTTGTAACAAATTGAAACATAAGGTTCGTATATCCATAGCCCTCACAAGGAATAACAGTTGCACGAACATTGAATTGAAATACCAGGGATCCTTTTTTCAAGAGTTGTGCTTTGAAGCGGTCAGTATAAAACGTGGACTGCGGACTGCGGACCCGGACTGCGGACCGGGTGTAAAATGCGGACTAGGTATAAAACGCGGACTGCGGACGGGGTATAAAACGCGGACCAGGTATAAAACGCGGACTGCAGATTAGGTACTGGCCCAGATACGGATTTAAAAAACAAGGCCATGGGTCCTCTTACTCCGTGTCAAAATATTGCATTTTAGGCATAAAGTTCAAGTCTTCGTATATATGAAAGTCCTCTGGCTGTTGATGTCGTAGTTCGAGCCAGGATGGCCGGATGGATTCAACACAATGAAGAGTGTTTCACAGACTGCTGTGTGGATTCCGGATTCCGGATTCCGGATTCCGGATTCCTGCTTTTAGGGTTTTATGGTTGGCCATACATCATGTAGAGGTTCTGGCGTTTTGTTAAGAAATATGTCAGAAACATTATATTTGGAAGGTGGACTATCGTCTTGTCATGCAAACGAAAGTGATCTTATGTTTGAAAGACGGACTATCGTGTTGTTATGGCGTAATATTGTGTCCAGTAGACGGACTATCCTGTTGTTGTGCCGCAATATTGCGACCAGTAGACGGAGTATCGTGTTGTTATGCCTCAATAATGCGTCCAGTAGACGGCCTGAGTAGACGGAGTATCGTGTTTTCAAGCTGTAATATTTAATTGCGCGGCCAAACCATCGTATCTTATAAACAGAGTAACTTATTAAACAGATCGACCATCATATCGTCGAGCTCTACTTTTATTTTTGGCGCTGATACCGCTCCATAGTTTTCCTTTAAGAAGGAAATTAAAGGTAGCGCGTGCGACCTTTGCTCGAAATCGGAGCAATTTGTATGCAAGAAACAATACTCGCTGCTGATTGGTGATTGTATTCGCTTTACTAACAATGCGGACCTCTCAGAAAACGTTAGGATGCAACTCGGCAAGTCAACTGAGCTTTGTTGCAAGAAAAAAAATGCACGCCTGTGATTGGCGATTATGGTTAATCGGTTTTTGGCAATTTCGACCAATGGAAAGCAAAATAAAAACGAGGTAAAAGCTGAAAGCAGTGTGATGAAAACGTAAAATCATAATGAACGTGAAAGTATTGGGATCAACAAGAAACAAGATGGAAGGCAAGAGCGAAATTGAGCTGGAGATAACACGAGTTATTGTGAACCTTGTAAGTATACGAAATTCCAGTGATGTTTTTTCGTTTCTTTTGAAATTGTAGTAGTTTCTGTGCTTTCAAAAAGAATTTCGAATGCTCAACCGAGTGTTCAATTTCTCACCACGTGCTAGTATTAACTATTCTATCTACGTTCGTATGAACTAATTTTTCAACCAATTCTCTAAGAAATTGGCTCATCTCCGGTGTAATATCCACAGCTGACGTAAAACAATGAAAACAAAACATCCGTAACAATGATCCCTAACCCTAACAAAAGTCTTTAAACAAAGAAACGAATAAATTATATTACACGGGGGATGAGCCAAGAAATTCAAGCATTCAGTAGTTTCCAAGCATTCAGTAGTAGTTTTTGACATTCGTATTCAATAATGTCAAAGTTAAAAGATTTTTTTTTTGCCTAATTTATCAAACAGATCTTAAGACTTTGCTTCATATGTCAACCTTGTGCGAACCGGCGAACGGACTGCTGTGGAAATTATGTTCATAAAACGTGTTTGGAGAGGTAAGAAATATGTCTTTTTACGGGAATTTCTGCAGTAGTTTGAGTTCCCTAAGTTGTGTGTTCATTTTTATTCAGATGGATGAGAACACTCATACCGTCGAGTGAGAACTGCGCTATGTGCAGAAAGGCCGAAGCACAAGCGGCTGACGCAGAATTTATTGCCCGCATTGCAGCGGTAAGATTTTGAAGTTATTGTCTTTATTCAATATACAAAGAAATCAGTCTCTTTTGTTATCCTTAACTGTTCTTTCACTAACTTATTTGCCGGGGTTCTCTCTCTCCCTCTCTCTCTCTTACAGCTTTGTGACGAGCAACAGCCAAATGCGGATTACGAAGAAAGATGTATTTCAAAAACACGACTTTGCCATTTCAATTCAGTGTATGTTTGCATTCAGAAACGCGGGTGCAAATAGTGATCATGGTGAAAGTTGTGATCACTGCCAAGGGTTAGTTGAAAAACTCCTGGACAATTATTTCTAAGTATGGCGGGAGTTTTTCAAGCAACCTTTGCTGCTCCGTTTTTCATTCCCTTCACCGAATTGAAAAGGCAGAGTAGCGTTTTTTTGATAGGGTTTAACTAATTTATAATTAATTAACGTTTGTTCTTATTGTTTGTAAATACTTTAATTTTTAATTCCTCGTTTGTAAATACGAAGATGAGAATATAATGCTTTTTTTTTTACTGCTCAAAGGTAAACATGTCATTCGTGTTCCATGTTGTATGTGACAAATAGTCTTTCTTCCACTCGCTGACAAATAGTTGATAAATCATTGTCCATAGCCAGTGTTCATATTGTAATGGTGACTTCAAAAGACAATGAAGTTGATGCCAAAATTTCTCCTTGCTCGTAGAATAAAATGTTGGAACCATTAGTTCCGCAGTCATGACTTCCATCCCATCAAATTCACATGTAAATTCAACCTTTTTACGTGGTAAAGTATCTCCACACATTTGATCCCGAAAAGCGTTGAGTAAGGACACCACTTTCTCCTCGAGTTTCAATCTTTTCCTTTTTGCTGGCGTTTTTGTCCAACTACAGCTATAAATCTATATTTATATTGACAGGGTGCCTGTAAAATATTGCCTAGTGTCCTTTTTTTTTGTGGTTACGATTTAATAAACAGACCAGTTTGATGGGTTTGTCTAGTCTGAACTCATAATCTTCAAAACTGGTTTTTGTAATCCTTAAACTTGTTTCAACTCATTTGATGGTGACGTCAATGCCTTCTCATTGGTTCTTCACTTCTCCATTGTTCTATATAAGTGCGACACTACCCAGCTGGTTGGGTTGAATCGTACCACCAGAGCTCAATACACTTCACTCCAAATAAAAAAAAACATACAATTCAAAACAAATACACTCATGCATCTCATTAAACCCCTCATATACCAAGATCTCTTGCATCTCATTAAACTCATGAGTTACTAATGAGTTTTTTAATTTGGAATTTGGAATAAAGCATGCAAACTTCGTGGCATTAGGGTGGGACCATGAAAGAACTGGGCAGAGTTGTTCGAAGCAGGGTTAGTGATTAGACTTAAACCAAGGCAGGTACAAAAGTCGGACCGGATCAACTCGGATCACTCGACTCGGATCGATGTAAAAACGAATAAGTCCTTGATAAATCACTCCAACCCTAACCCTAACCTTAGACTTAACGTGAGCAAATCTTACCATATTTGCTGATGAAAAGTGATCGAGTGATCCGAGTTGATCCGGTCCGACTTTTGTACCTGCCCCTTAAACCAAGGTTCGTGCTAGCCCTGCCTTGAACAGCTCAGCCAGGGTGCAACAAAACCTCCGTCCGATTCTCTGGGACAAGTAGAAATTTGATTCAGACAAGTAAATCTGTGACACGACTTGTCCAAGAGACAAGCACATTTCTCTTTGCCCACAAATGATGAAACAAATGAAAACTGGAACAAGTCTTTGCCAAAATAAAAATTTTATCCATTCATGAAAAATGAAGGTTCTTACTCTACAAGAGAAGGCTAAACAGTCCAACAAATTTCAAAGCTTTGAAGCCATGCTTTATTTGCGTACGTAACATCCATGAAAGCCCATTTGGGTTTATCACATTCCCAAGCCTCCTGGACTTCTATTGCCTTGTTGTTGTTTGAAACGTTTTGGACAAGCACTTTTGGACTTCAGACAACCAACTTCTTCCTGATGGTTGTCTGAAGGACAAGTGAATCATAAAATTTTTGTCGTACCCTGTCAGCCCAGGCCTCGGTTGTTCAAAAGGTGGAGAATGCTATCCACCAGTTAAATCACTATCCAGCGGATAATTGCTAGCAAAACCAATTGAGTTATCCAGCAGATAGTGCTATCCACCCTTTGAACAACTGGGGCCAGTGGAATAATGAACAATAATTATATAATAAACTCAATTCTATGCATGTTTGATTGGTTTTCACCTATGATCTATTAGAGGACAGACATACAGATGACATCATTGTTTTGTCTCTCTATTATATAAAACAAATAGATTCCATGTTGCCGTGCATCTGTTCACTAGCAGATCACAGATGATGTCCAAATGTGGTAAGAACAAAAAAGTGGCACACAAGGCGACTGTCACTGATGCGCTTACCACATTTTGATGTCTTTGCAGACAGATGCACAGCAACATGGAATGTACTGAACTGAGACTAGATTCGATAGAGTGATCACGACCATAAGGTTACAATTGCAGGGCATATGAATCATCCAAGCTTTATCGTGATCTTAAACTTCGTGGAGCACTCATCCTCAACAAACAGCTGCGTCTTTTGCCCCTTGAACAGGTTTATGATAAGGTACTGTAATATACATTAAGTCCTTCCTGGCTACATTTTAGTCACTGAGAAAAATAATAAAAGATTTTTACTTTAACCTTGGCATCTCAGGGAGAGCAGTGCTGGTTAGCTCATCATCCTGACCCCACATAACCCTTAGGGCTGGTTTACACGTATGACGCAAGCGTCAGCACCAGCCACATAGGGAAGCACAGTAGCGTTTTGCTCATAAGTACTTTTTGTGGGAACAAAGGATGCTAATTAACACCTGGTGCCAACAGAGCTGACTGTGCATGCACAGCAGAAACCACCTGTAATAACAATTGAAATGACAAAATGGTAAAATGAAAATGAAATGACAAAATGGTAAAAACTTTACCAGAAATGTACATTGTATAACAGACAACAATATTTATTTATTTATGTATTTTGTGATTCGCCCGAGAGCAGATGATAATACAATAGGACTCTAGGTATATACTCCCCTATATAATATTAACACCCAAACCCAACCCCGGATGAGAAAGAAATAGAAAACCTAACCCAAAGTACCCATTAAAAAAATTAAGGTATAGGAAAAAAAGAAAATGATAACGATAATTAGCAACTAAAGATAGTCATAGGATTAACTCTTCGACATTTAGGACAAATTAACTTATATGAACGTATATTGTCTCCGTCGAATACTATTTTAAGCCTTTCAACGAAAAAATACTTTAGCTTAATATTTTTAAAAGAAGAAATGGAAGTCTGCGACTTAATGCTATCTGGTATGGCGTTCCATAAATTGGCTAGGCGATTAAAGAAGGAATCGCGAAACAGACAAGCATTATTTAAACCGTTAAAAAGTCCTTTGGGTGCTACAACAGAAGTGTTGTACACGCTATTGTGCTATACATTCAGCTATTGTGCGATACATGCCATTGTGACTATTGTGAATAAATGCTATTATCATTCGATGGATTTTTTCCTTCTTTTCATTGGCCGAGAGCTCAGCACGTGACCTGCAAATAACTGCCTACAAATAAGTGTTTTGCTGCAAATAATATTCTGCTCATGTGTAATTGAAACTACGCTCTCGTGTGAAAATGGCAGATTGGTTCCCCAAGGAGGCAGAGAGTGATTTGACATACCGTATTTAGTTGATCAAAAAGAATGGTGATCGAATGATAAAACAATTATTGAACTTGGTTATCGCAAAATATGGTGATTTGTCAGTGTCTCGCAGATCAATTATTTGCCTCAGCCTTCGGCTGCGGCAAATAATTGATCTGCTTGGCACTGACAAATCACCATATTTTGCCCAACCTCGTCCAATAATTGTTAATTATGACACCACCTGCACCTTTGATGAGAGAGGGTGGCACAGCCAAAAGTCCGACTGATGGCACCCTGTAACTGAACATCCTGGGTCTTCCTCTCTAAAATAAATGTTAAACAAGCCATCACACTAATAACCATGATATATTTGTTGCTTTTCTATAGATTAATGGTGTTTGGAATCTATCAAGTGACCAGGTACTTATGCAGCATACTCAGGGTCCGTGCACACACCGTGAAATTTAAAGACCTTGAAAGTCCTCAAATTTTGAAACTAAAAATTCAAAATTTGCAGACACGTGTATGACTGGGGGTATATGCCCAGGGCTTTTTGCTTGGACATACCTGATTTTGCTGGACTCAGCATGATACTTAAATATCACACAAAGAAAAAAAGCTAAAAAAAAGTTTAACCCAATTGAAAACAAATAGAATGTTCAGTTAATCTCGGGATTCCTAGCTCAAGTGATTCGTGCGGGAATTAACAAGCAGTCATATAAATGCAAACTTTGTTGTTTAATATTTCGAATTTCACCTTAATAAAGGCCTTAAGTTTTAAGATACACATTGGAATTTTTATTCGAGAGAAACCCGATCTTTGTACTGACACTTAAAGAGGGGTCTGTTTTGCTTCTCACATTAGTTCGCAACATTAGTTTGCAGCAAATTCCACGTGGACTGTAAGAATTATTAGCATACACACCGATTGGCACGCTATGCTGAAGTTCTGCTAATTTCATGACATGATGATGGATGACAAAGCAGAAACTTGAAACTACCGGAAAATTTACTGTGGTCAAAGGTGGTCTGGTTGTAACTTTCTTTTGCTTTCTTTTTCTTTCCTTTTTGTTTTTTCCTTTCACGAACGTGAATAATGTACAAACTAGTTCAGAACTACTAGCTATAAATTAAATTTTCCTTTGAAGAGTAAATGATCAGACAATTCATCCAAGGATTTGACCATACAAAACCCATTTTTGAGTGGACATTGTCCGTTGACTGGCTGTTATTTCAAGCCCTGCAGTCATACCCCCAATCATACACATGTCTACAAATTTTTCACTTTTCAACTTACATTTTCTCAGCCGATATAACACCTGATATGCTGGATCTTTGTAGGATTACTAAACTGAAGGTGTTCTTTGTAATGCTGGCAGACATTTTTTAAATTTCATTTTAACGTCTTTTAATTTGCGGCTGCCATTTTGAAGAAAGGTTTATTGACTTGATTACCTTTCAATCACCAGTACAACTTCCTTATTTGATGCTTTAAGCGTGGTTTTCACTAGCGACGCAAGCAGAAGCGCAAGCATAAGAAATTCATGTCAAGTGAAAACCAACATAACGCAAACACAAGCAGAGAATGCAAGCATAAGCCCAAGCACAAGGAAAAGGAAAAATTTTGATCCTTGGGTTTGTGCTTGCGCCTATGCTTATGCTTGCATCAAGCCCATTTTCACGGTGAAATAAGCGCTTTTGTGCTTATGTCCCTAGTGAAAACCAGGCTTTACTCCCTAAGGAGTACCCCAGGGACAAATAAAATCGTGTGTCTGGTATCAGCCAGAGTAGTCCCTCTCAGGGGTGATTACCCTGCGAGACAGAGGTTCCTTGCTCTTTCTTCTCGGTGAGACCTCTGTCTCGCAGGGTAAGGGGTGATGGGATTAATGAGGGATTGCTGCTTTGTGTTTTTCTGTAATTTATCTTTATTACTGAAATTTGGTTGTTGTTGTTGTTGTTTCAGGGTAACCTTGGAACATTTTATATCACTAATGTGCGCTTGGTGTGGCATGCAAACATGAATGACACATTTAACGTTAGCATTCCATATCTTCAAATGGTAAGAATGAATTAATACAATCTGTAATTGAGTCAGTAATATCTTTTCTCAAGTAGATCTAAATCCAACATAAAAAAATAACATTTACAATTTTGTTGACTTTGAACATTATTTTTGTACTTTTGTATATTTTCTTTCTACCCCCTTTCCCATCAATTTGACCCTTTCATGTTTTCAATGAGGATTTAATCTGTTTTTTTCCTTGTTTGATTGTGTAGAAGTCAGTCAAGATAAGGGATTCAAAGTTTGGGCTAGCATTGGTACTGGAAACATCACACCAGGTAGATTTGTACATGCATGGTGTAATGTATGCACATCTGTTTCGCGCGCTTACTACTTTATGCATATGCAGCCTTGCCCTGAAAGCAAGAGCCACCATGTTAATGCTCGAGTGTATCTGAAGTTGTGTAAAACAAGTCTCAATACTGAAGCTTGATATTGAACCCAG
Organism: Astreopora myriophthalma; assembly: GCA_014634185.1. NCBI lineage: Eukaryota > Metazoa > Cnidaria > Anthozoa > Scleractinia > Acroporidae > Astreopora > Astreopora myriophthalma. The sequence continues at coordinate 212,223 of BLFK01000476.1, forward strand.
GATTTTACAGTATGTTGGTATTTAGAAGCCTTGCTTGCAGGCTTGTTCATAGCTGACATATTGGTTGTTAAATTTTAGAAGATCATTCAGATATTTTTTATCTTTGTTTTTTAGAGTGGTGGGTATGTTCTTGGCTTTCGTGTTGACCCAGCGGAGAAGTTACAAGAAGCTGCAAAAGAAATTCAAAGTTTGCAAAAGGTACTACCGGCATGCAATGATGCTTTTTCTGTGGAATCTTTGATATAAATTAAAACTTTTAAACAATGGCTGTCATTCTCAGTTTTAAGTTTCAGACTAGAACAATCAAGACAGGGCTGGCCGTTACCGTGGTGTCCACCCATATTTTTAAATGTAGCCCCCCCCCAACTCAGGTTACCCTCTGGCTATTAGAAGCCAAGATAATTGCCTGTCGTGAGTGTTCTTTGCTCTGTTGTTTAAAGATCTCTTTGAATAGTGGACTGTAAACAATGTTCTTTCCTGTGTTTCTATTAAAGGGAACCTCCACTCCTAGAAAAAGATAACTTTATACCTGAGGAAAAAATGAATTTTAGAGTCGCTCATTTTCACTCAAATAATTTCCCGGGTGCTGCCGTCTTGAATATCCAGTAATTGTGACATGTTATGGTTATTATACAAAGGCATTTTGTGTGAGAAAAATAGGGCCACCATAACCAGGGTTTGTATTAGAAGCCAGGGCCTGGGTACCAGCACCCATCTAGTCTCAAGGGCATACCTGCCTTGTTGTAGGTATGAAATTCAAAATTATATCAGCATAGGTTCACATAGGGTACCTGGCTACTCAACGTGTGGTACCCTTCTACCTGAACAATCAATGAAAACCCTGCATAACGCGTCACAATTATTGTAATATTATTCAAGGTGCCGGCTCTAAGGGAGGATTAATTTTTAGAGGGGCGGGGGTGGGGTGGGCCACAGGAATCCCTATGAGCATGAATATAAAATCTCCCAGCCCTCCCTTTATATTTTTTGTTAAAAAATGTGACCCTCCCCTGGGAAGCAGTAAAATTTATGGTGACCCTCCCCTTTTGGGCAGGCAAAATGTTAATGACCCTCCCCTGAATTCCTCCGGCCCACCCCCCCTCTAAAAAATGAATGCTCCCTAAGAAAACTGAAAGTGAAATAAGTGATTCTAAATGCATTTTGGTGTGTCTGTGACACAAAAAGTTTGTTTGAAAAATTATCAAACAAATTAGATTGTAAACATTATAATCAGTCAGTTACTCCAGTTTAATTAAAGTTAACTTTATCTAGAAGTGGAGGTTCCCTTTAATTAGCACCTGTGCAGTAACTGGGGAGTGATGCAACATCTTTTTGAATGACACCAAGCCCTTTGTTCAAAACAAATCCTTTTTTTTAATGCCTTTTTTTCTTGAACCAATTTTCTTGTAAACTATCTTTTATTGGAAGGTGTACAGTGCAAGTCCAATATTTGGAGTTGAATTTGAAACTGAAGATAAGGTGAGTTTTTTCATGTTGTTTTATTTAACCAACTTTAAATTTACTGCATGGAGGGGTTACTGGTATTGCAGTCTGGTAGCAAGCATCAGTTGAGGACAGGGGGTTGGAGTGCAAAACCCTGGGACTTTGCAGTTAACTCATGAAGGGGAGTTTGTCCTCCCCTCCGTGCCAATCTCTCCTCAGCCTTTTGTCCTCAATCAAGTCTGACATCATTTCTGCAATCTAGAAAGGCATGACAATGACTGGTGTGATTCAGTAAATAAATGCAATAATTGAAGAGCTCTGGGAAGAAAGGGCATAAATGACTAATTTGGTTGAGAATTTAAGAAGTGCTCTAAAATCACCAATATTTTGTGCTTTTTATGATAAACCTTTTTTATTGCTTTTTTTATGATAAGGATGCAAGCTGATTTTGACAAAAGGATCACAAGATCATCACTTACACCCTTCTTCCAAAATTAAGACTTAAGTTAATTAATTAATTAATTAAGAATTAAAGCCTATAATTAAAGAAAGTGAGCCCGTATGGGTAAATAATGGAAGTTTTTTTAAGCTTTTTTTTTTTTTACCAAAATCACGACTTACCCACTTTTTCTAGAACTTTCTGTTTTTGATAGATATATGTGATTGAAGAAAATATAAACCAGGGAAATTAAGAATCTCTAGGGGAAAGTTCCCAACTGTCACACAGATTTGAACATTTGATTCAATTTAAAAAAGAATAATAATAATAATACAGGACATGAGTGACATAGCTTGACTGTAAACCAGTAGTGTTCGGGAAATTTTGACTGTCAAACAGAAACCTGTTTAGCTGGTTCTTTGGGGAGAAGCCTTGGGTTATGAGGAGGCTGCACCACAGGGTTTGTTTCCTTTTGTGGTCAGTGGCTATATTATTGGTCTTTCTATCCTCAGTAATAGAGCGGTTTTCAAATGACTGTCGAAAGTAATTATGCGATTGCAATT
>BLFK01000476.1:222673-238139 GCA_014634185.1 Astreopora myriophthalma
TATTAAATTAACTTTCCCTTAGCCAGAGTAAAATCGGTAAGTGGCACTATCAGGCGTTAATCAGGAATCAAAAAATAAATTATACATTTATAAATTATAACAGGCTTTCCATCAATGTCTCTGTCAAGCTCGATGCACATCTTATGACAACCTTTGTTCCTGCACCTTTTACCATGTTGTCAGGACCTTGCTTTCGCTTCAACTAGAAAAGTATCTGTAAGCTGTAAACTCTACTTTGTCCATTCAATGATAAAAGAATTCATTAAATTTTGAATTAATCAAAAGGGAGAAAACCTACCATATCCAAATGAGAAATATTTAAGAAAGGAAGGGCAGATTCAGGAAATGCATCAAATGCATTGGAATGTAAGAGCCAGTTATATAAATTAACACTGTCCTGATTACAACTTTGATAACTATGCTGACATCTACTGTCAAGTGTTGAAGCTGAAATGCAGTTCTCGAGATAAGAGACTATCTTTGTGTCTAGTTGGAGATGACAATCAGCCCGAATGCTCCGACCAGCTGCACTTCATCCACTCTTCTAATAGATTTAGTACTTGTTGAGACCAAAGAGTCTGACTTTGTACATTTGTGGAATCTTGGGAACCAGCGATAGTCCGAGGAGAGATAATGCATTGAAGACAAAGTGAATGCCATCATAGTTTGTGTAAAAACTTGTCAACATAAATCTGAAATCAGACAAAAAAAAAATTCCACAACATAAACCCTCATTATTAGTTACCAAAAGTGACATTTTAACTTAACTGACATCATCAAGAACTGATATTTTAGGATGCCATTACAGGGTCATGGTCATATCCTCACCAACTTTGTTCTTCAAAGCTTGCTTGGGCAACCATAGCAATTTTTTTTTTTGCAGGTTAAAAGTTATGCTTTAAATGCAAAAGTTGTAGTCAATAAGGTGGCTACACATGCTGCAACATATTTTGAACAGTACCAGTATACCAGACAAGTGTACACGACTTGTACAGTATACCATTATTGCGTACTTTTCCTGATGTAAATAATGCTCTTAGTGAATAACAGAAGAAATGATCCTCACACTTTCTCGACAATTTAAGCAATTGTCTCTTATGTGCACTTGAAAAATTCAAGTGACTCCAACGGGATTCGAACCCACGACCTCTGCGATGCTGGTGCAGTGCTCTTACCAACTGAGCTATGAAGCCACACAGTTGAGAGCAGGTCAATTTGTTGGGCTCATGCGTGTTTTCCCGTGAAAGGAATGGTGAATGAAAGAAACGATTATGAAGTGTGGGTTAGACATGAACTGAAGAAATGATCCTCACACTTTCTGGACAATTTAAGCAATTGTCTCTTATGTGCACTTGAAAAATTCATAATCATTTCTTTCAATGCTCCTAGTGTTCTAACTAATGTAATTAAGTGATTGTGTACTTAGGTCTTGTTATATTGGGATCAACCATTTTCGGTTGGTTGGCTTGCTTGTGTTTTTCTGTGTTTGGTTAAGCTACTTTTTCAACCAGCTCTGAACTTGGTTGACATGGTTGAAAACTACTATGGTTAGCATCTGCTGATCTGTTGTAAACACAGAGTTTTTGTATTTGGCATCATTTTCCTATGAAAATCTTGACAATAACTAGACCCAGTTGCAACCACAGGTCAACCAAAAATGGTTGAAAAAGTGACCTATTACTATTACTATCTAGTATAATTTTCAGCGGCAATATAAGAATTCAGTGTTATGTTCACTGCGCTACCCGGTGAATATAACATTTTGGAGGTGCGGCTGCTAAGCTACGCAAGAACTTTTCGTGCCTTTTTATTGTGTTTTAGCATGTTGTTTTGCACTTTCTTATATTCACCGCTGAAAATTATACTAAAACAATTATTATTCGCCTCAGGCTCAGTGAATATTGGGGAATATTTACCTCGACTACGTCTCGGTAAATATTCACCAATATTCACTTCGCCTTCGGCGAATAATTGTTAAATTAGTTTTCCCTAAAGCCAAGTCCCAACAGGCAAGCTCAGGATTCAAGGACCTTTCTCAATGTTGTTTTCATACCAAGAAGAGCAGACTGCTGCAAGAGACTGAGCTCAACATTTACTCCAATTTCTTCCAATAATTTGAATTGGATGATTTTCTTCCAGAGTTTTAACTTTCACGTTCCAAATCCTCCTGATTTCCTTTCCAAATCCTTGGTAACTCTCAACCTTCTCATATTAGTATAAGTATTATTAGTATTATTAAACTCATCAACAATAGATGAGCTTGGGAGGAGCTGGTGCCTGAAGGTTGGTGGAAACGGGAAGTGATCTGTCAGAGGGAAGGAGGTATCCAAGGCAAACCTGCGAGCGGCCACCGCCAAAGGCAACTGTCACACTGAAACAATCAGTGGAATACTTACCAATCCAATACTTACCAAAAACGGGGCAGGTGGAGAGAGGGAAAAGCTTTGAAAGTAGAGCAAAATGGCCGTGCAATGGCCAGCAAGCAAGCAATTGCAAAGTGACCACAAGGAACTCCCTGCAAAACTTAGGGCCACCTCCAAGCCAGTCCGAGGGGTGACCACTGACTAGCATTGTCTTGATTTTAACCTTGCCTAAATTTCATTTAGCCACATTTATCATTATTATTATCAGTATTAGTATTCATAATATTATTGTTATTATTAATTAGCCTGTTCCAGGCTCTCACTTAAGTCGGGACAAGTTGAAAGAATAGTGACTGGGGCAATAAGGCGGGCTAACCCACTATTCTTCCTGTACGCAGGCACTCACCCCTCCCTCCCTCACCCCAACTGCTTTTCTTTCTGCTCATCCTAAACAAATGAGAGTCAGAAACAGGCTACTGAATCTCTTTGGGTCATTTGCAGGATGGCTGTCATTAGAAAACCAGAATAAATGAAAGTAATAATATAAATATTATTATTATTATTATTATTATTATTATCATCATCATCAATATCACCGTGATTGTCAGTATTATTATCTCACCACTCTTCTATGCCTGTCCCTCCCCCCCCAAAAAAAAATGCTATGCTTCTCCTTTGTTAAGTTTTCATCAGAAAAACCCCTGACCAAGGACTTTACAGGATGTTTCATTGCAAAGGACTTTTTCTGAAATTTAATTCCAGGACTTTAATTCAAAGACTGTGTAAACCCCAAATTATCACAGTTTACACCCGCTTGACTGTCATCCAAAACAATCCTCTTACACTTACACAATCCACTTATCTCAATAATAACAGTAGCAGAAAGTTAGTTCGCAAAGTACGCTGTGATAAACAAACTAAAGGTATTTTTGTCAAATAAGCTAGTCGGCACATTAGTAGCACAATAATTAGTTTCAGCTAGAAACTGTTTTAGTTGGTCTTGCTTCTTGCCAAACCAGTTCAGTGTTATTATGGCTGGAAATGGATTGAACAGAGGGAAAATCACAACTTGCATGAAGTTTTCAACTAATCAGATTCAAAACTAAAGGCAACTGCTATTTAATCACTCTCACTTTTCTGCACTTCGCACCAGCTGCCTTGACTTAGTTTGCATTCTGATTGGCTAGTAAAAATGCGTCATGAATTACTTTGTTTTGTGGTTGACTGAAAGATGTTATTTCCTTCAGTATGTGATTCGGGGCAGTCATTAAGGGCCGTAACACGTACACCTGTTACAGGTGAGTGCACTCGATGTTACCGGTGAAGATATATCGCTTGGCGTCATGACAAGTTAGCCAATAATGTGTTGTCACTGTTGCGGATGATGACTTCAATGTAACGGCTGCTTCGAAACTCAATGACAGCCTTGGTGATTGTAATTACTTTGGTTTTTGTTTTACAACAATCAATATTGAAAACCGCTCCAAAACCTTCAGCCAACTGCAAATTAAAGAAATTCACGACTTTGGTTTACTAGCAAATCAGAATGCAAAGCAAGTAAATGTTGCTGATGCTATATGCATGAAAACAAGAGTGAATGGTTTCAGTTTTGCATCTGATCGGCTAGAGAGTGTGTGCAAATTTTTTTTGTTCTAATCAGAGGAAAAAAACAAACAAACCAAAGCCATTGCATAATCAGTTTCGACACTTTCACCAGACTTACAAGCAGATTGGTACAAGTGTGAAGAACTTCCTTGTTCCTGTGAACTGTTCGCCATTGTTGAGCTGCTCCCAGTGAGTAAGCCTACGTGCTTTGCCTTGGTCAGCGGTCTGAAACGGTGTTCCTTTTAAGTAATGTAAGAAAATAAACATGCTCTGCAAAGGGAAAAAAGGGAAAAAAAGACTTATTGAGTCAGCCATCATGTGGTCATTTCAATTTTAAAATACCTTTTTAAGCAGAACCATTGTCTGCCATTTCTACATAAAATCATAACAAAACTCTACATGTTCACCATAAATGACATGGAGTGCATCATGTCACTCATGACAATCAGGTCACAGTGAAGAGTTGGGAGCATATGAAACGCCAACATCAACAACACAGAGAACGGCATAAAACAAGGGCTTTACCAAACAAAGACAATAGCTCTACACGCTCTTCATGTGCATTTTACCTTTTGGTACATTTCTTTGCCATCACTTCCTAAAATAACAATGTGAAATGACCAAATTTAAGGTTCCGGTGAGGATGTTGGTACGAGACTATAAATTTTCAGTTCCCTCTCTACACTTATAACCCATCCATACCAGTTTAATTCACCAGCAATTGGTACATATTTTAAATTCAGTACAACTTAAAAGAATTATTGCTTAGCAATGTGTTCATTCACACGAAACTTGTATTTTGGAATGACGTCCTCCTAGCCCTCGTTGTTGTAGTTACATAAGCTCCCTATTATTGACTTTCAACTTGGACTGTACCTGGAGTCACCCATGCTTTTGGGCACTACACAATCCTTAGACATTTCCAGTGTTGTGTGTGACTAATCCTCACACAGAAGTCATAGGTCTGATTTACACAAAACTATTGTAATTATGATAAGCTTACCAAATGATGTTGCCCCCTAGCCAAAAAAAAATTATAATAATGATTATCCTATTCTAGCAATTTTAATGTGGCTAAATGTAATTTAGGCAAAGTTAATCTCGAGCCAATGCAGTCAGCGGTCGCCCCCATTTGCGTACGTGACCTGCGGGGTGACCCCTTGCAGCTTGCAGGGTGCCTCGTGGTTTCCAGACATTTCGTGTCACATTTCAGCTGATCTTTGCGGATCATTTGCTTTCTGAGCCGAGCTTTGCGGATTTTTGGCTGCTGATAAGTATTCTTTAGCATACTTTTCTGCGAATCGTTGCGGATTCTTGCTCCCAGCCCTCCTGCCCTCATGCTTCATAGGTTTTGGCAAGTATAGGGTAAGGTAAGTATTTTTTCCACTGAACTTCCTTTCAGTGTGATGGTGCCAGGCGGTGGTTGCATGCAGGGGTGGTTCCCGCTCGCAGGGTTGCCTTGGATACCTCGTTGCTGTGCCTGAAGTGCTCAGGCCCCCTGCCGACCTGTAAGGCACCAGTTCCCAAGCTCATCTGTTGGTGATGAGTTTAAACTGTTTCAAATGACTTGACACTACTATCTTCACTTGGAGATCTTAAGTTCGCTTTCATTTGAAAAGTATTTGTACTGACATTATTTTCACAAAGTATAAAGAACAGATTCAGGCTACAAAGACCATAAATGTCTTCTTAAGATTTCATACAAATCCTTCAAAACAAAATTACGCAAATTGCTGCAAAATTAGAAGCAACATGGGAAGATCTATACTTCCAACTTATGGACATCATACCTCCTTTACTGGCCTAATCTTCTGTTAGATGAATGATAACCATAAAACTATTAAAAACAGCAGCAAAATGTCGGAAATCTGCCTCCTCTTTATAGCCCTGTTCCAGCGGTTCAAAAGTCAGCCCAAGTCCCATAGATTCACCGTGATGTTAGCAGTGTTTGCCCCACAACCAATATGGCATCATTAACAGTGAAAACATCCATAACATCACGTTGGTAGTAATATGGTGCAATGTTAAAATTATATGAGAGAAACAATAATATAGCAATATTATTACTACTAATCATGCATTGATATCCAGTAGCAGGACAGGGGTTTCTAAAGATATTACATGACCAGTGGTCTGCAATTGTTCCCAATTTAGTCAATCTATTCAATGTATTCTATTTATGGCTAGTGATAGAGAGACACTATGTTATTTAGCGGAGCGATTGCAGAATACCCGTCCACTTATTTGCATATTGCCTTCTTCTCTTTAAGAACAAGACACAGATAACAAAACACCCTATTCATATGCTAATAAGTGGACGGGTATTCTGCAATCTAGCCTATTTAGCTTGTTTGTTTATCAGTCAATCACGCATTTTTAGTATATAAAGCATTTTTCCAAGGTTAATGATGACAACATCTCCAAAGAGAGCTGGTGACAGCGCATTTTATAAATCCAGTCCGGCCGTCGAACATCTACATGCAAATACAGCAGTTACTAATGAGGTTCAGCAAAGATAGTAATTCCTTCGAATATCGTGCGACAGCAAAACAACCAAAATAGCCGAATGCTAAAATCATCATAAAAAATTAAAGAATTTCCACCAAAAAGCAATTTATACAACGATAAATATACTAAATTGAATCGAAACCATTAAAGGCAGTGCACAATTGTTTCTCACATGTGCCCGGTCTGAGTTGTCAAATATTAGCTTACACACAGAAAATTAAATGAAACCGTAACCAGGAAGATCCCGCACCGAAAAAGCTTTCTTCGCTATTTTTGACGACCAGGATTTATTACCTTCTAAAACAATGTTTTTGACGAATGGCTATTGTCAACTCTATAATGACAACCCGAAATCGTTTATTTCCTCATTCAATTCAATGGAAGCTTAAGTACACACAAAAAAAGCAAACTCACCAAGTTGTGGAACATGTTGGTCAACGTCCAAACTGTGGAGGTTTCGAAGAAAGGTACACTTAAAATCACCAGATGGCCAAGTGCGATAAGCAAAATATACGTAAACCACGTTCCCTTGCTCTCAAGCCACGACTCATTGGGATTATCGATGCTGACACCTCTCTCCGTTTTCATTTTCGAAGTAAGCGTATTTTTTTTCTTGCGTGGATATAACGTGCAACAACAACCCTTCACTACGCATGTTATGTAATGAGAACCGCTGATGTTCATTTTGGGCACTGTACACTGTGTACATTGTGACGTATACGTACATGAGTGCGTACATGCTGAGCTGTTGTGCGTGGTTTGCTGCGTAAACATTCCTAAAGCGAGTTTGTGTTTCCGATCGCATTGGTTCGCGTTACTTTGATCCAGGTTAGTGCAGGCCGAAGAACAAGATGGCTGCAAGAGCAAAGACGAAAAAGACCACAAAAAAGCGGGCCCAGCGAGCCACGTCGAACGTTTTTGCAATGTTCGACCAAAACCAAATTCAAGAATTTAAAGAAGCCTTCAACATGATAGATCAAAACCACGACGGTTTTGTGGATAAGGAAGACTTACACGATATGCTGGCGTCGTTAGGAAAGGATCCGTCGGACGGCTACTTAGAAGAGATGATCAAACAGTCCCCTGGGCCCATCAACTTCACCATGTTTCTTACATTGTTCGGAGAGAAGTTGAACGGAACGGATCCTGAAGACGTGATCTGTAACGCGTTTGCTTGTTTTGACGAAGATGGCATCGGTAAAGTGCACGAAGAGTTGTTGAAGGAAGCTCTGACTTCAATGGGAGACAGATTCACCGAGGATCAAGTTGATGACGTGCTGCGCGATGCACCCATCGACAAGGATGGATACTTGGATTATAATCAGTTCACTCACATTTTAAAGCACGGAAAAAAAGACGACAATGATTAACACTAGAGAGGCCTGTTGTATGCATATGAGCTCGGTCGACTGGGCTGGCTCCGGGTTTCCGAGATCTTGCTTTTCACTGTATATCTTGTCTTTCACTGTTATTAATCTTCTATAGAAATGTGTTCATGCGAGAGGGTGCGTTTGTTGAGGTCACAAATTAAATGCAATAGCTGGCCCCAAATGTAATAACGCTTGGCCTCAAATGTAAAACAGTAGGGTGCAAAAGTTTTGGGACGACTATAGAAAGCAGAACAATGGCATATACGATCAAGTGACTGTGGCAAAAGTACTTCTACTTCCACAAAATGTGATTGCCCACAATCATTGTTAATGAATGTATGTGGTGTTATGTCCAGTGACTACATTTGAGGCTAAGTGTTGTAGCATTATTAGTACTGTTTATATAATAGACTCCGTTCTGCACATGTTTTGATTGGTCCTCACTTATGATCTGTTAGAGGACAGACACATAGATGATGTCATCATTTTGTCTCTATCTTATATAAAACAAATAGATTCCATGTTGCTGTGCATGTGCTCAGTGCTCAGTGCAGATTACAGAAGAGGTCCAAATGTGGAAAGAACAGCAGTGACACACTGGGCTATTGCTTTGTATGCCACTTTTTTGTTCTAACCACATCCTGACATCATCTGTGATCGATTACTAAACAGACGCACAGCAACTTGGAATGTATTTCTTAAACTGCATTTCTGATCGCAACAGTGTTGGCCTGGTTATCAGTCAATGATCTGGGTGGATGGAGGTGTTTGCATGTGAACACTCCAGCACACTTACTGCAATGAGTCGGTTATAACTATGCATGTTTGGTGCAGTCTAAGCTCAACAGCCCATGTTTTGCACCTTTTTCTTCTTGGCAGCTGGCTAGAAATTTCCCATGTAAACATAACACAAAATGTTTCCTGCTAGTTAGGCCAGCCCACTTATCATGGTTAGAAAATGACACCCTCAAATGTGTTTTGTTTAGTTCTTCTTGTGCAAGTGTCGGTTAGTGGAGAAGGGGTCCTATCAAGAAAAAAAAAGAAGAAAACAAACAAAAAACGAGGTTTGTCACAAAGAGATGGTCTATTTCAGTTTACCCCCAAAGTAACCATTTTTCAAGGAAACAAGGGGAAAATAGCTAATCGTTGGTAGAGAAGAAACCAATGAGAAAAGTTGTTCTACCATGTGACATCGCAGCGGTCGTTTTGACTGCTGTTTTGATTGTTTCCTGTCCACTATGTTGATGTCGTATCTGATTGGTTATTATATGGCAATTAAAGTGGCGAATGATGTTTTCGTAAAAGAAGATCAAACACAACAAAAAACACCTAACACCTGATCAATGATATAATTTGAAAACATTGTTTTTTTAATTTTTTTTAATCTTATTTACAAATACGCACTCTACTTACAATACAATACAATACTTACACTATTACACTAACTTCCAGTTATAATAGGGTGCTAATATATACAAAGCACTTTGTGTTATTATTACTTGAAAAAGCAGTGATTGCAGAGCATATGTACCAAAAGTAAAAAAAACAGGCAGAAAAATATTCAGTGGATCAAGAGACACTGATGACTAAAAGACAAGGCTTACCAAAATAATGTGTTCAAAGATTTCCACTTTTTGGGAACAGCGCTTTGTGCATTGGCCTCTATACTGTTAATTGATTTCAAGTATTGTAGGAAGCCTTCTACATTTGGCTTTGGGTGCGTTCAATTGGCCTTATTCTGGAGTATTAAACAAGACTCTTGGGAATAAGGTTGTCAAGCTTTAATTCTAAAAATCACCCCTGAGGAAAAAGTGTGAAGAGACCGGCAATAAGAGTCTCCTTTCTTTCATCGTAGAAAAATCGGAAAGTTGGGAGGGGGGACTCTGTTGCCATGATACGATGCCACCGTAAAGTCCTTTTGGAGACAAGGTGTTGTCTTCAAAAGAAAATTCTTGTTTTCAAATTTGAGCGCGTACGATCGACGCTATTGTGGAAAAAGAACTGAAGGGAATAACCTAGAGCTAGATTTTTCCTTGGACCCAAGTTTAGGGTTGACTTTCATATATTTTTATTTTGCCATTCTTATTCCGGAGTAACACCAATCGATCTGAAATGTTTGGCGAGTGACGCAAACTCAGGTTCCGGTTTCTTCCTAAATCCGGAAATGACGCTTGGAAAGTTTGGTGGGGGCCCGGGCGCGATATCCGGGGAAGTGAATTACTATTTCATATATCTGAGTATTTAGGGAGGAGCGAGTTGCTGTAAAAATTTCCGCTGGAGAAGTGCAAGTGAAGTTTAGTAGTTGTGTGTTTCTGTTGTCCAAATTGTGATTTTGGGAGCCAAGGATCAACATGGCGTCAAGGAAAACGAAAAAGACGACAAAGAAACGCGCTCATCGAGCAACTTCGAACGTGTTTGCGATGTTCGATCAGAACCAAATTCAAGAATTCAAGGAGGCGTTCAACATGATCGATCAAAACAGCGATGGTTTCGTTGATAAAGAAGATTTGCATGACATGCTCGCTTCCCTCGGTAAAGATCCCACTGACGAGTATCTAGAGGAGATGGTCAAGATGTCGCCCGGACCGATCAACTTCACGATGTTTCTAACATTGTTCGGAGAGAAGTTGAACGGGACAGACCCCGAAGACGTGATCTGTAACGCGTTTGCCTGTTTTGATGAAGATGGAAACGGTAAAGTGCACGAAGATTTACTGAAGGAAGCTCTGACTTCAATGGGAGACAGATTCACCGAGGATCAAGTTGATGATGTTTTGCGTGATGCACCCATCGACAAGGATGGTTACTTGGATTATAATCAGTTCACTCACATTTTAAAGCACGGAAAAAAAGACGACAACGATTAATTCTGCGGAAAAAAAAACTCTCTTTCTGTAAAAGCCGTTCGCGTATAATTTGTGTTAAGGGTCTGGGCAGTTTTCTAATTGCGTTTATGGGTCTGTATTATCCGATTAATTAAAGTAAGGTTAACAAATGTTGAAAACAATTTAATGTCCAAATTGACCATTTTTGGCACTATATTTGGATAAGGAATGTCTGGAATGAAAATTTTTAAATGCCGTATCTGAGGTAAACGTGGCCTCAGGCTTCATGACTCTGGATTGCTGGGTATCCTGTTTTCAGATGATGGATTTGAAAGCCCAAAATTCAGTAGTTGAACTACTTTGTACATGTCGACTTGCATAATTTTTGTTGCAAGTCCTTTGCTCAATATGATACAAATGCAACAAGAGGCTTTTATAATAAAATGGGCTGAAATGAAGAATGTTTGCTTTTCATGAAGTTCCAAGGAGGGGTATTGTTAGATATACAGCAGCAGAAACAATAATTTGTTCAGGAATTTCCATATGTATACAGCTGTTTGCAAAACTTTTGAACCACCCACAAATATAAATACGTATACATGTATTTGCTTGCATTCACACCATCCTGTTAATTGGATGCTTATATGACAAGAATCACAATACTTGCAAGAATTGCCCCCAGCATAGACCATACTAACTGGTCTAGACCATATTAACTGGTCACACAAATACGCATATATATTGATATACAGTATTTGTGTTGGGGGGGAGGGGAGGGGGTCAAAACTTGTGCAAACAGCTGTATATATATATATATATATATATATAAACCATGCCATAGAAAATACAGCCAATCAGAACACAGGAAAGCTGTTGTGTAGTCAATGGTATTACACCCAACTTTCCCATCGCATACTGCAATCTTATTCCCACCAAAATTTAGCAAGTGGAGGACCAAGAATTTTAGTTAACTTTATTTTAGCGACTTTTTTTAGCGGACTATGAATCAGTAAACATGTTAAAACAGTTTTAAAAACATAACATCATAGACAATGGAAAGCCAGTTGAAAGGCACTGAAAGTGAAGTCTGTGTCTCTCAATTGTGTTGGCCACTGTATTTTCTATGGCATGGTATAAAATAGTTATGCAATGCTGTTCAGTGGTATACCATGGAATATCCCACTTGTCACTTGTATTTTCTTGGTATATGTATACTGGGAAAATACAATTGACTTGTGGGATATTCCATGGTATACCACTCAAAAGTGTTGCAGAACTAGTATATATATACTGTATGTTGATGTACGGTATAACGTCAGGTTATATTTCAAGTCACCTACTACACATTGTTGCAAGTTCCTACTAAGTTTCCTGTGCTATCCAGTTTCACAGCAATGTTTCACTAGAGAACTTGAATTTCATTGACACATTTTTGGTTTGGAACCAATTTCCTTGTGAACCTGTGTATTGATGTCACTTGCAAAATAATCACAAAAATTGTGACTGCTTACCATCAGTTGCATCTAGGTGTTTGTACATGAGGTAAAAACATGATGTAATTGTCTATCAAACGTGGTGTGTTTAAAAATAATTTGGCCATCAAACGTACGAACATTTGGTGGCTTGTTAAGTGAACTTTCACACCACTTTCACAAAAAGCAGTCATCATATCAACTGGTTGGGGCCAATTTGCACAAAGAAGTCCGACATCGAGCCTCGCCATCATTTTTTGAAACTTGCTCTCAAACTGCTTCAAACAGCATTTCAATTGTTGAATCTTGAATAGCTGAACATGCCACTTTTGATAGCCAACCGGATAATGGTTACATGCTCACACCTACAGTGTAGCTGCAACCAGTGGTAGTCTAGGAAGAACATGCGATTAAGTCCTAAGAACATCTGTGAGGGGGTCTAATGTGTACCACAGCACTGGAGAAATGTTATGAGGATTTAAGTTCTCTCTGTGACTGGACTAACTCTGTCACAGGGACCCATCAGTCATCAAATCCCTATTTCAGTGAATGCCCACTTTACTCCACTTAGCCTGTGTAGCTGGCAGGATTGTTGGAGGCAAATAACAAGTGGCAAAACCGCTCTCGTTATTTGCCTCCGTCTCCACATGGCTTTGCCGCTTGTTATTTGTCTCCAACAGTCCAGCCAGCAATGCAGGCTATATTCCACTCCTCTTACTTACAGGACCATATATGTAATATGTATTACACCTTCCAGAACTGTGTCCCCCCACCCCCTCCCTTGTCTTTCATTGGATTAACAGATATGAAATTTTTAGTTCCTGGTTTTCACTGTACTGCATTCAGTTTTATTTGTGTGTTCTATGATTTGTTGTGTTTGTTCCAAACAACGAGCAAAAATGTCCTGTGTAATCAGACACCCAAAGCTCAGTGTGAGTCAGTTAATGATAGATGGTATAAGGATTTGTATGGGGATTCAGGTGATAACTGGCCATTTCTGAGTTCACTTCAGCCTCCTTGTCAGATGAAATTTTGTGATGATAATTAGTGTTTCAATACAATACAATATATTTGCATTTCCAATTTTCTTACTATTTACGGCTACATAGCAGACTATACTTTAAAAAAGTGATAGTTACATGAAACATGGAATTTAATCAATATAGGTAAAGAAGAGAAATGCCTAGGGCCTAAATGAACCAACTTCTCATATTGTGTAATTGATGTCAAATACAAGGACTAAAGGATCAGAGAGGGTTTGTTATGAAAACTAATTTAAAATAAATAAAAACAAAGCCACCCCAGAATGCCTCAAACGGACATAAGGGCATAAAATACAGCAAAAGTAATTTTCTTTGTTTCTTTGCTTTGAGCTAACATTAGACAATTTTGGGGGGTCATTTCATCTTTCCAACGGCAGGGGTAATTCGCCGAACGCAGAATTTCGGTCAGTGGTGGTATATCATGTGAAACATGGGGTTTACCTAAACCCGGAATCCGGAATCCGGAATAACACTGGAATTAGGCCTAAAAACTTTTGTTTAGGCCTAATTAGGCCTAAGCAAAAGTTTTTAGGCCTAATTCCAGAGTTATTCCGGATTCCGGATTCCGGATTCCAGATTCAGGATTCAGGATTCCTGCTTTTAGGTAAACCCCATGTTTCACATGATATACCGCTGACTGAAATTCTGCGTTCGGCGTTCGACGAATTACCCTTGCCGAGCATGCTCCCCTGCCGTCTTTCCAATACTCCTCGAAATTGGTGTGATTAACTGAGCTCTCATACTGTGATTTTGGGCTGCCTTTGCTGTATGTTTTTTTAGCATTCCGAGCAGTCATTTGATAATCATTACTCTTGACTATTTAATTCTTGGAAGGGTAAATTTTGGCTGTTTGCTTGCGTGACCACATTCCAACTAGAAAAGCGGATGGGAGAAGACGGGAACTTTGTAATAACCCGTACCACCCCTTCCATGGATTTTCTTTCGGCCCCAGTTTGTTTCGTTTTAAATCGATTCTTTGCGATAAAAGAAATCATCGCTTTTAGGGCCCTTTGGCTACGATGATTGTCACAGGTCTTTGTATTTAAACATAAAGAAGAAGTTTAGGTACTTCAGGAAGTATCGTTATGTCGGGATTTTACAATCGCCACAGCAGAGCAATTTGGTTTACAGTCGGAGCGACGGCAGGATTTTACTTGCTCTATCGCTATTATATCAACAAGACGAGACAGATTAGACAGGAAGCACTCGCTGGGTTAGAGTTCAGGAGAAGAAGAGTGGAAAAACTAGTTGAATTACGGGACAAACTGGTATGTGCTGATAAAAGACAGTCTCGACTGGTATAAATGACTTCAATTCGTGCAACAACGTAATTTATAATTTCCGGCAGGGGGACGAATTTTTGTATGTAGTGACATGTTGGAATGGAACTCGTAACAAAGCTGCTGGATTTTACCGGGAATAGATAATTTAATTGTGTCCACCTGTAATAAATGGCGGGACATGAAGACCTGTCCAAACGAATGCAACATGTTGATGCAATGCCCAACATTGTTGGTGACCGTTGGTGTCAGCATGTTGCATTCGTGTGACGTGGCAGGATGTTGGATGATGAACGTAGTTTGATTTCCTTCAAACTTCGTCTTTAACATTTTTGTTCTCAGGTGTGATATCTGTATCCATGGTGATGATTTATAGTTTAGATTTCTTTCATGTGTTGCTGGATGAGTGAGCAAAATGTCGAATCACTCAACAATGAACACAACCAACCTCCCTTCAAACAGAAAGAGAAAGGGCAAAGATACCAAATGTAAGGCGAGGGAAAAGCATGATGAGAGTCTGATGTCATCATCATCATCATCATCATCATCATCATCATCCCTCAGATGTTAGAGTAGCTTATGCAACTAGTCCCGTATCTCCAAGAATTTCCCACCCAACTATGAGATTACACAAAGGCTAGACCACAACACCAGGATCTATGTCCCCTACTCTTTGCAAACATGGTGTGGGTTCTTTAACATCCCACAAAGTTATTTACAAACAAGGCTTGTGAGACGGGACCTACGGTTTATCGTCATTATCCGAGAAGACTACAAAGTCTACCCATTTGCAGTTGTCTAAGCAAAGGCAGCACATTCTCCTCCGTTATTTTAAGACCCTGAGTGTTGGTCCGGCCGGGATTTGAACCCAGACCTCCCATACCAAAGTCCGGTGCTCTTCCAACCGAGCCAGCTGGTCAGCAGGTCAAAGAGAAGACTTTTTTTGTAGGATTTATATTCCAAAGAGTATCATGGGAAAAGAGAAAGCAAGCCTTTTTCA
>BLFK01000476.1:246917-262515 GCA_014634185.1 Astreopora myriophthalma
AACCAAATTCAAGAATTTAAAGAAGCCTTCAACATGATAGATCAAAACCACGACGGTTTTGTGGATAAGGAAGACTTACACGATATGCTGGCGTCGTTAGGAAAGGATCCGTCGGACGGCTACTTAGAAGAGATGATCAAACAGTCCCCTGGGCCCATCAACTTCACCATGTTTCTTACATTGTTCGGAGAGAAGTTGAACGGAACGGATCCTGAAGACGTGATCTGTAACGCGTTTGCTTGTTTTGACGAAGATGGCATCGGTAAAGTGCACGAAGAGTTGTTGAAGGAAGCTCTGACTTCAATGGGAGACAGATTCACCGAGGATCAAGTTGATGACGTGCTGCGCGATGCACCCATCGACAAGGATGGATACTTGGATTATAATCAGTTCACTCACATTTTAAAGCACGGAAAAAAAGACGACAATGATTAACACTAGAGAGGCCTGTTGTATGCATATGAGCTCGGTCGACTGGGCTGGCTCCGGGTTTCCGAGATCTTGCCTTTCACTGTATATCTTGTCTTTCACTGTTAATTATATCTTCTATAGAAATGTGTTCATGCGAGAGGGTGCGTTTGTTGAGGTCACAAATTAAATGCAATAGCTGGCTCCAAGTGTAATAATGCTTGGCCTCAAATGTAAAACAGTAGGGTGCAAAAGTTTTGGGACGACTATAGAAAGCAGAACAATGGCATATATGATCAAGTGACTGTGGCAAAAGTACTTCTACTCCCACAAAATGTGATTGCCCACGATCATTGTTAATGAATGTATGTGGTGTTATGTCCAGTGACTACATTTGAGGCTAAGTGTTGTGGCATTATTATTACTGTTTATATAATAAACTCCGTTCTGCACATGTTTTGATTGGTCCTCACTTATTATCTGTTAGAGGACAGACACATAGATGATGTCATCATTTTGTCTCTATCTTATATAAAACAAATAGATTCTATGTTGCTGTGCATGTGCTCAGTGCTCAGTGCAGATTACAGAAGAGGTCAAAATGTGGTAAGAACATCATTGACACACTGGGCTATTGCTTTGTGCGCCACTTTTTTATTCTAACCACATCCTGTCGTCATCTGTAATTGATTACTAAACAGACGCACAGCAATTTGGAATGTATTTCTTAAATTGCATTTCTGATCGCAACGGTGTTGGCCTGTTATCGGTCAATGATCTGGGTGGATGGAGGTGTTTGCATATGAACACTCCAGCACACTTACTGCAATGATGAGTCAGTTATAACTGTGCATGTTTGGTGCAGTCTAAGCTTAACAACCCATGTTTTGCACCTTTTTCTTCTTGGCAGCTGGCTAGAAATTTCCCATATAAACATAACACAAAATGTTTCCTGCTAGTTAGGCCAGCCCACTTATCATGGTTAGAAAATGACACCCTCAAATGTGTTTTGTTTAGTTCTTCTTGTGCAAGTGTCAGTTAGTGGAGAAGGGGTCCTATCAAGAAAAAAAAAAGAAGAAAACAAACAAAAAACAAGGTTTGTCACAAAGAGATGGTCTATTTCAGTTTACCCCCAAAGTAACCATTTTTCAAGGAAACAAGGGGAAAATAGCTAATCGTTGGTAGAGTAGAAACCAATGAGAAAAGTTGTCCTACCATGTGACATCGCAGCGGTCGTTTTGACTGCTGTTTTGATTGTTTCCTGTCCACTATGTTGATGTCGTATCTGATTGGTTATTATATGGCAATTAAAGTGGCGAATGATGTTTTCGTAAAAGAAGATCAAACACAACAAAAAACACCTAACACCTGATCAATGATATTGTTTGGAAGAAAGTTCTTGTAACGACACGATTACTAGAAGATTGCGTGACATCAAAAAGAATGTTCTGGATTTGCGATATTTATAGAACATGATTGACTTGAAATGTTCGGGGGAATGACAAAAACGCAGAAAGTCTTGGGAAAAAAGGGCACTTGCTGATCAATAGTTTTGAAGGTTAAAGCAGTATTTTTTCTTCGGTCGCACTTCCTTAGTTCCTTCCCAAGTTGTTAGGTGATCTGTTGTATGTTCGGTTCGAAGTTCAAGTTCGGTTTCATTTCTCAGTGATTTAGTGGAAAACGCCACAAAAACAGATATTGAAAACATTTTTTTTTTAATTTTTTAAATTTTATTTACAAATACGCACTCTACTTACAACACAATACAATACAATACTTACACTATTACACTAACTTCCAGTTATAATAGGGTGCTAATATATACAAAGCACTTTGTGTTATTATTACTTGAAAAGGCAGTGATTGCGGAGCATATGTACCAAAAGTAAAAAAAAACCGGCAGAAAAATATTCAGTGGATCAAGAGACACTGATGACTAAAAGACAAGGCTTACCAAAATAATGTGTTCAAAGATTTCCACTTTTTGGGAACAGCGCTTTGTGCATTGGCACATTGGTAAATTGATTTCAAGTATTGTAGGAAGCCTTCTACATTTGGCTTTGGGTGCGTTCAATTGGCCTTATTCTGGAGTATTAAACAAGACTCTTGGGAATAAGGTTGTCAAGCTTTAATTCTAAAAATCACCCCTGAGGAAATTTTGGTGTTATCGGAGTGCAGAAGAGATCTTCAGCATCGTTTCCTGACAAAATACAGCCTGAAAAATCCTATAGTGACATCTTCCTAAAGTTGCATCCAAAGAAAAATCTAGAGGTTATTCCGTTTATTCCTATTCCTGAATTGGGTCAATCGAACGTGCCCTTGGCGACAAGTTACTGGCAGATTCACGTGTATGTAAAATGGTGCACAATTGAAGTAAAAAAAAAAGGGGGTTTCGACAAACACCGCACACTTTGGTTAACTATGTACAAAAGTGTGAAGAGACCGGCAATAAGAGTCTCCTTTCTTTCATCGTAGAAAAATCGGAAAGTTGGGAGGGGGGACTCTGTTGCCATGATACGATGCCACCGTAAAGTCCTTTTGGAGACAAGGTGTTGTCTTCAAAAGAAAATTCTTGTTTTCAAATTTGAGCGCGTACGATCGACGCTATTGTGGAAAAAGAACTGAAGGGAATAACCTAGATTTTTCCTTGGACCCAAGTTTAGGGTTGACTTTCATATATTTTTATTTTGCCATTCTTATTCCGGATTAACACCAATCGATCTGAAATGTTTGGCGA
This sequence comes from Astreopora myriophthalma, assembly GCA_014634185.1. Taxonomy (NCBI): domain Eukaryota; kingdom Metazoa; phylum Cnidaria; class Anthozoa; order Scleractinia; family Acroporidae; genus Astreopora; species Astreopora myriophthalma. Next base: position 250,063 of record BLFK01000476.1, read on the forward strand.
GTGACGCAAACTCAGGTTCCGGTTTCTTCCTAAATCCGGAAATGACGCTTGGAAAGTTTGGTGGGGGCCCGGGCGCGATATCCGGGGAAGTGAATTACTATTTCATATATGTGAGTATTTAGGGAGGTGCGAGTTGCTGTAAAAATTTCCGCTGGAGAAGTGCAAGTGAAGTTCGTAGTTGTGTGTTTCTGTTGTCCAAGTTGTGATTTTGGGAGCCAAGGATCAACATGGCGTCAAGGAAAACGAAAAAGACGACAAAGAAACGCGCTCATCGAGCAACTTCGAACGTGTTTGCGATGTTCGATCAGAACCAAATTCAAGAATTCAAGGAGGCGTTCAACATGATCGATCAAAACAGCGATGGTTTCGTTGATAAAGAAGATTTGCATGACATGCTCGCTTCCCTCGGTAAAGATCCCACTGACGAGTATCTAGAGGAGATGGTCAAGATGTCGCCCGGACCGATCAACTTCACGATGTTTCTAACATTGTTCGGAGAGAAGTTGAACGGGACAGACCCCGAAGACGTGATCTGTAACGCGTTTGCCTGTTTTGATGAAGATGGAAACGGTAAAGTGCACGAAGATTTACTGAAGGAAGCTCTGACTTCAATGGGAGACAGATTCACCGAGGATCAAGTTGATGATGTTTTGCGTGATGCACCCATCGACAAGGATGGTTACTTGGATTATAATCAGTTCACTCACATTTTAAAGCACGGAAAAAAAGACGACAACGATTAATTCTGCGGAAAAAAAAACTCTCTTTCTGTAAAAGCCGTTCGCGTATAATTTGTGTTAAGGGTCTGGGCAGTTTTCTAATTGCGTTTATGGGTCTGTATTATCCAATTAATTAAAGTAAGGTTAACAAATGTTGAAAACAATTTAATGTCCAAATTGACCATTTTTGGCACTATATTTGGATAAGGAATGTCTGGAATGAAAATTTTTAAATGCCGTATCTGAGGTAAACGTGGCCTCAGGCTTCATGACTCTGGATTGCTGGGTATCCTGTTTTCAGATGATGGATTTGAAAGCCCAAAATTCAGTAGTTGAACTATTTTGTACATGTCGACTTGCATAATTTTTGTTGCAAGTCCTTTGCTCAATATGATACAAATGCAACAAGAGGCTTTTATAATAAAATGGGCTGAAATGAAGAATGTTTGCTTTTCATGAAGTTCCAAGGAGGGGTATTGTTAGATATACGGCAGCAGAAACAATAATTTGTTCAGGAATTTCCATATGTATACAGCTGTTTGCAAAACTTTTGAACCACCCACAAATATAAATACGTATACATGTATTTGCTTGCATTCACACCATCCTGTTAATTGGATGCTTATATAACAAGAGTCACAATACTTGCAAGAATTGCCCCCAGCATAGACCATACTAACTGGTCTAGACAATATTAACTGGTCACACAAATACACATATATATTGATATACAGTTTTGTGTTGGGGGGAGGGGGGTCAAAACTTGTGCAAACAGCTGTATATATATATAAACCATGCCATAGAAAATACAGCCAATCAGAACACAGGAAAGGCATTGTGTAGTCAATGGTATTACACCCAACTTTCCCATCGCATACTGCAATCTTATTCCCACCGAAATTTAGCAAGTGGGGGACCAAGAATTTTAGAACTTTATTTTAGTGATTTTTTTTAGCGGACTATGAATCAGTAAACATGTTAAAAGAGTTTTAAAAACATAACATCATAGACAATGGAAAGCCAGTTGAAAGGCACTGAAAGTGAAGTCTGTGTCTCTCAATTGTGTTGGCCACTGTATTTCCTATGGCATGGTATAAAATAGTTATGCAATGCTGTTCAGTGGTATACCATGGAATATCCCACTTGTCACTTGTATTTTCTTGGTATATGTATACTGGGAAAATACAATTGACTTGTGGGATATTCCATGGTATACCACTCAAAAGTGTTGCAGAACTAGTATATATACTGTATGTTGATATACAGTATAACGTCAGGTTATATTTCAAGTCACCTACTACACGTTGTTGCAAGTTCCTACTAAGTTTCCTGTGCTATCCAGTTTCACAGCAATGTTTCACTAGAGAACTTGAATTTCATTGACACATTTTTGGTTTGGAACAAATTTCCTTGTGAACCTGTGTATTGATGTCACTTGCAAAATAATCACAAAAATTGTGACTGCTTACCATCAGTTGCATCTAGGTGTTTGTACATGAGGTAAAAATATGATCTAATAGCCCAGTTTCGAATCACCGAGACCGCTGGATAAAAAAATCAAAGGCGCCTTTGTACAGGGTTAGCCTCAACCTGAAGAAAAATATTCACAAATACCAGCAAGAAAGCGTTGAATAATAAAAGAAAAACACACACACAAGTGTGGCAATTCTCACCTGTATGCTTCAGGTCGTGGTTAACCCTGTGCAGATGTGCCTTTTGTACCTTTATCCAGTGGTTTTGGTGAATTCGAAACTGGACTATTGTCTATCAAACGTGGTGTGTTTAAAAATAATTTGGCCATCAAACATGCAAACATTTGGTGGCTTGTTAAGTGAACTTTCACACCACTTTCACAAAAAGCAGTCATCATATGAACTGGTTGGGGCCAATTTGCACAAAGAAGTCCGACATCAAGTCTTGCCGTCATTTTTTGAAACTTGCTCTCAAACTGCTTCAAACAGCATTTCAATTGTTGAATCTTGAATGGCTGAACATGCCACTTTTGATAGCCAACCAGATGATGGTTACATGCTCACACCTACAGTGTAGCTGCAACCAGTGGTAGTCTAGGAAGAACATGCGATAAAGTCCTAAGAACATCTGTGCGGGGGTCTAATGTGTACCACAGCACTGGAGAAATGTTATGAGGATTTAAGTTCTCTCTGTGACTGGACTAACTCTGTCACAGGGACCCATCAGTCATCAAATCCCTATTTCAGTGAATGCCCACTTTACTCCACTTAGCCTGTGTAGCTGGCGGGACTGTTGGAGGCAAATAACAAGTGGCAAAACCACGCTCATTATTTGCCTCTGTCTCCACATGGCTTTGCCGCTTGTTATTTGTCTCCAACAGTCCAGCCAGCAATGCAGGCTATATTCCACTCCTCTTACTTACAGGACCATATATGTATTACACCCTCCAGAAGTGTGTCCCCCCACCCCCTCCCTTGTCTTTCATTGGATTAACAGATATGAAATTTTTAGTTCCTGGTTTTCACTGTGCTGCATTCAGTTTTATTTGTGTGTTCTATGATTTGTTGTGTTTGTTCCAAACAACGAGCAAAAATGTCCTGTGTAATCAGACACCCAAAGCTCAGTGTGAGTCAGTTAATGATAGATGGTATAAGGATTTGTATGGGGGTTCAGGTGATAACTGGCCATTTCTGAGTTCACTTCAGCCTCTTTGTCACATGAAATTTTGTGATGATAATTAGTGTTACAATACAATACAATATATTTGCATTTCCAAATTTCTTACTTGGACTAACTAATTTTCGGACTGTTCAGGCCCGGCCAGGGGTTTTGGGTATACGGTATCCCGGGCCGTTTTAATTCAGGTATATGGTATTTTTGGTCAAAATTCGGGTATAAAGTATTTAGTTTTTCCTGAATTTTAGGTATATGTATGATTTTTAGGTATATGATTTTTAGGTATATTGGTATCTTGGGGGCAAAATAGCGGGTATATTGGTATCCCACTACCCCCCCTGGCCGGGCCTGACTGTTTACGGCTACATAGCAGACTATACTTTAAAAAAGTGATAGTTACATGAAACATGGAATTTAATCAATATAGGTAAAGAAGAGAAATGCCTAGGGCCTAAATGAACCAACTTCTCATATTGTGTAATTGCTGTCAAATACAAGGACTAAAGGATCAGAGAGGGTTTGTTATGAAAACTAATTTAAAATAAATAAAAACAAAGCCACCCCAGAATGCCTAAAACTGACATAAGGGCATAAAATACAGCAAAAGTAATTTTCTTTGTTTCTTTGCTTTGAGCTAACATGAGACAATTTTTGGGGGTCATTTCATCTTTCCAATGGCAGGGGTAATTCGCCGAATGCAGAATTTCGGTCAGAGGTATATCATGTGAAACATGGGGTTTACCTAAAACCCGGAATCCGGAATAACACTGGAATTAGGCCTAAAAACTTTTGTTTAGGCCTAAACAAGAGTTTTTAGGCCTAATTCCAGTGTTATTCTGGATTCCGGATTCCGGATTCCGGCTTTTAGGTAAACCCCATGTTTCACATGATATACCGCTGACTGAAATTCTGCGTTCGGCGTTCGACGAATTACCCCTGCCGTCTTTCCTCGAAATTGGTGTGATTAACTGAGCTCTCATACTGTGATTTTGGGCTGCCTGTGCTGTATGTTTTTTTAGCATTCCGAGCAGTCATTTGACAATCATTACTCTTTACTATTTAATTCTTGGAAGGGTAAATTTTGGCTGTTTGCTTGCGTGACCACATTCCAACTAGAAAAGCGGATGGGAGAAGACGGGAACTTTGTAATAACCCGTACCACCCCTTCCATGGATTTTCTTTCGGCCCCAGTTTGTTTCGTTTTAAATCGATTCTTTGCGATAAAAGAAATCATTTCTTTTAGGGCCCTTTTGGCTACGATGATTGTCACAGGTCTTTGTATTTAAACATAAAAAAGAAGCTTAGGTACTTCAGGAAGTATCGTTATGTCGGGATTTTACAATCGCCACAGCAGAGCAATTTGGTTTACAGTCGGAGCGACGGCAGGATTTTACTTGCTCTATCGCTATTATATCAACAAGACGAGACAGATTAGACAGGAAGCACTCGCTGGGTTAGAGTTCAGGAGAAGAAGAGTGGAAAAACTAGTTGAATTACGGGACAAACTGGTATGTGCTGTTAAAAGACAGTCTCGACTGTTATAAATGACTTCAATTCGTGCAACAACGTAATTTATAATTTCCGGCAGGGGGACGAAGTTTTGTATGTAGTGACATGTTGGAATGGAACTCGTAACAAAGCTGCTGGATTTTACCGGGAATAGATAATTTAATTGTGTCCACCTGTAATGGCGGGACATGAAGACCTGTCCAAACGAATGCAACATGTTGATGCAATGCCCAACATTGTTGGTGACCGTTGGTGTCATTATGTTGCATTCGTGTGACGTGGCATGGTGTTGGATGATGAACGTAGTTTGATTTCCTTCAAACTTCGTCTTTAACATTTTTGTTCTCAGGTGTGATATCTGTATCCATGGTGATGATTTATAGTTTACATTTCTTTCATGTGTTGCTGGATGAGTGAGCAAAGTGTCGAATCACTCAACAATGAACACAACCAACCTCTCTTCAAACAGAAAGAGAAAGGGCAAAGATGCCAAATGTAAGGCGAGGGAAAAGCATGATGAGAGTCTGATGTCATCATGATCATCATCATCCCTCAGATGTTAGAGTGGCTTATGCAACTAGTCCCGTATCTCCGAGAATTTCCCACCCAACTATGAGATTACACGAAGGCTAGACCACGACACCAGGATCTATGTCCCCTACCCTTTGCAAACATGGTGTGGGTTCTTTAACATCCCACAAAGTTATTTACAAACAAGGGTTGTAAGACAGGACCTACGGTTTATCGTCATTATCCGAGAAGACTAGAAAGTCTACCCATTTGCAATTGTCTAAGCAAAGGCAGCACATTCTCCTCCGTTATTTTAAGACCCTGAGTGTTGGTCCGGCCGGGATTTGAACCCAGACCTCCCATACCAAAGTCCGGTGCTCTTCCAACCGAGCCAGCTGGTCAGCAGGTCAAAGAGAAGACTTTTTTTGTAGGATTTATATTCCAAAGAGTATCATGGGAAAAGAGAAAGCAAGCCTTTTTCAGCTCCTCATTTTATCCAATGTTTGTACTTTCCTCCTCCAATATTTACAGCAGGGCAACAATAGCTTGGTCTCACGCCATTCAATTTCGGCAAACTAAGGATTCTGGGTGTAGAATTTGGTCCCATACCCTTGAGTCCAAGTGTTGCTTTGAACATGTTGCATTGGTTTGTCCATGTTGCTCAACTCAGTGCAACATTGTCAACTAATGTTAGATGCTCTCAGGAGCGTAGCCAGTGACGTTTTTCCCCTTAAGCCTGGGAAGAAATGTGTGGGTTTTGTCCATGTTTACAACTGGTTGTGTAGGGAAGCCCTGGTACCTGTTTTGCTGACATAATGGTTTAAATGGGAATAAGATGGAGGCTTGCTGAAGAACAGAAATCCAAATGCCTATAACACATACAATATTATTGTATGTGTTCTAGGCACTTGGGTTTCTGTCCTTCAGCAAGCCTCCGTCTCAATTTCTACCATGAGATCTCTTTTTTGAAGATCTCTTTATCTTTAGTTTAATGAGGTTTTTAATGTTTGTGATGCCCGTTAAATGGGAAGATGAGAAGCGACAAGAGAAAATGTTTCTCGCAAGATGTCTCTGTCACTTTCTAGTCAGAGGAAAACATTCTCAATAAATTTACAGCATATTTTTTTTGGCTAAGGTGGCTCATTACAGTCACCACTCCAGGTGCTTTCAATAATATCAATCTCAGATGACCACTTGTGGGAACAGGAACAAGCAACGAATGCAAATGCAAAGTCTAAAACATTGTACAAGACACTGGGTATTTGTAATTTCACCATCCTCTTGCTAGAAGTGGCTTAAACAAGCCACCGAGTGGTTGTCAGAGGACTGGGTTCTAATTTTATGAGGACTTTTTACTAAAAAACCACCTACACAACCCTACCTCAGAAACTTACCATTTGAACTTGGAATAAAAATAAACGTTCTTTTACAGTTAAAACAAAAATCTGTGAGAGTTTTTCACATATCAACAAAGATATATAAAATGGAAATTTCATAAAATATTTTAAAATTGGTCTTGCAGATTTTGGAAAAAAATTGTCCGCGGGTTCATGTTGATGTATATTTCAAAATATATAATTTACACTGAGCATTGGTCATACGGCTAGATTCCGAGAAATGTACGATTGAAAAAAGTTTGGTATGACCTCCATTTTGAGCATGTGCAATACTGCATATACCTCAGGGAAAACCCCATTCAATTACCTGTGCATGCATTCCTAACTGTGCGCTCGTAAGGGAAATGCGCGCATAAGGAAATTTATTGTCACTAAAAACTGTAGAAAGCCACCTCAAACCCGGGCTTAATGTCTTAAAGGCGACATGCCAAGATGCTGCATCCTTTTGGCTAGACCTTAATTCTGGACATTTGAAACATTCTTTCCTGAGCTGTTATTGGAATAAAGTGCAGTTTCATGGAAGGGGTACATATTTTGTTCATTATCTTTTCCTCTGATCAACAGGAACAACTTCTTGGCTCATTAGACAACTTTGAACCAGAACAACCAGACACAGAGGATGATGAGGTAACCTATTTATTGCCAGTTTTTCACATTTCAAGTGATCACCAAAAATATGCTGACTGGTTAGCTCACATGATGTGTACCAGTACCAGATTTTGAAGTGGAAGGCACAGTTTTGATTCCTGGCCAGACCATCCATTACTCAAGATCTTGATATTAGTGTTGCAAATTGGCTTAGATTTCGTAATAAAGATAATTGGCTGCATGCATTGAACAACTAATCAATCACGATTTATAATTATTTAATAATTGGCTTAATTTGGTTAATAGGTTTTCAGACATTAAATTGAAAACGGCTCTAATTGGGAAGAACATGCTGCCGTTGTTCTGATATCAGCAAGTGGTTAGTTGACCCTACACTCATCCTTTGTGGATATGTACAAAATATTGCAGGTCCCACCACATGATTTTTCACTGTTTGACCTTTTGGAGGGCTGCAGGCTAAAGCACTTCAAGTGACTTTTTCCTTATTTTTTTTTTTTTTTGGGGGGGGGGTCACTGCAAAATTGCAGACAATTTAAACTGACAAATGACACTAATCAGCATTATGTAGTAAATATTTGTGCAAAAAATAAGGACAAAAGGGTGAAAAGCAACCCTCCCCCTCCCTGGTTTGTTCTCCCACTGCCCTCATTTTCTCTTTTCCTATGCATATTCCACAATACTGGGCTTGAAATTTGTCAGTGATTATTGAGAAATGACAAAATTCTCATCCAAACCACTTTGGGGTAGTAATATCATGCAATTTTTGTTAGCACCTTGAAAATCCAAAGGATGCTCTTTGCTTGATGGCAGCAGCAAGATAATGGCCAAAATTCCTTTAAAAGGCTATTGTAATGCAAAGAAACTGTTTATAGATGTTTTTATGGGCAGATAACCAGGGTGGAATTGCTTGTAACATATTAATAGCTCATTCTTTTGTTGTAGTTTCACTTTATTTCTCAAAATTAGCAATTTAGATTTATGAGTCAAATGACCAAAAATCATAATATCGCCAACGACACTGCCCCTTTAAAAGGTTTTTTCCTGGAGCCCTACAGTTGGAGATCAATGAGTGTAGGAATTTTGGTTTAAAAAATGATTTCTAAAAATATCCCTTATCTAATATGCCCAAATTGCATATCAATGTATCAATCTTAATTATAGAATTGCTTTTCAAAGAGATTTTGGGTAGCATTTGTCACACCATTTCACAGGAGACACTCTTTGGAGTGGGGAGACCAACAGCAAACTGACAACAGCAATTTGACCTTGGGTCTGGCATTTAAACCTGGGGTGCATCAAGGGTGGTATACCTGTGTTCTAACCTCGAAGCACGTTTGCTTTTGTCATTACAGTGTGTTGTTTGCAACAGTGCCAAGGCTATTATCCAGACCTACCCTTGCAAACACAGGGTACTTTGCCGCCGCTGCTTTGTCAAGACACTACAGGTGGCTGTAAATGACCTCAACCTCCCCTTGAAATGTGTTGTTTGCCGCACAAGAATTCAAACCTTGGATAGAGAGCGCCATCAAGGACATGGCCCAGGGACAAGTCAGGAGATAGAACATCAAGTCTGATGAATGATCTGTGTAATTTGCATTATGCAATGTATTTTGCTCTGTTGTGCATTGCCTTGTAGCCTGCATACATCTGCTTCAGAAGTTTTTTTTTGGAGCGTAGGAGGCAGACAGATGTACACAGCCTACTTGCATTGCATTGCCATGCAAGTCATGATATGTTTCCATTTGTCAGTGGTGGCTGGCGAAGGAGGCTAGTTTTGTTGAAACTGGGAACACGTGACCTCAAACTAATGCAAAGAGAGAGGCCTTGGAAATGTGGATGTTGTGCAGCCTCGTCATTGCGAGGCTGGCTGTCATCTGATGTCCTAAAAGCTGGTATAACCTGTTTAAATGAGGAGTCAGGTCCTCAAATTCCACAAACTATTCACAAGTTACTAAATGTATCCTGTGCAATTGTTTTGAGCTTTTTGTAACAATTACAAGTTGAAGTAGATAGATCTCGCCAATTTCCCTAAAGAGAATTCTAGAAAAACAAGTGTGAAAAAAGGACAGACAAGAAAAATTGTTCTGTACTTCTGCTCAGTAAATGGCTCAATGAATTTTCAAGAAAACCATGTCAGCTGACATTTATTAATGACAATGACAACAAATTCTGCCATTTTCCATTTTAACTAAAATTTCTGCAGGGCAGGGGGGATTTTGTTAATATTGGGGCTCACTGTAGGATGCACAAGTCAAAGGTTGTGTACAAAATTTGAGAACAATTCAATGCAGAATTTAAAAAAATAATAATAAAGATGTCTGTTTTAGGGCTCTACTTGAAATGATTATGGCAATCTGTATGGCTGTAGCAACCCCAATAATAGTACCTCCACAACCAACCTCTATTATCAGTTTCAATATTTCACGATGAAATGATAACAAATGCACAAAATCCCACCTCAATGATAATTGCAATTGTTTTACTCTTAAAGGGGCAGTGTCACGGTAGTTTTGCTGTATTTAGGTCTTAACCGGCTGAAACTTGGTACTTAAGTTGACAAGTAACAGCATTTCCGACAAACCAGGAAGAAAATATGAAATTAATTTTAACAGGAAAAACTATCCACATGAAATTTTTGGTGATTTTGGGATAACAGGGTGTCCAAATTTGAAAAAGTTGGCCAACTTTTTCAAGTTTCAATCTATTTCCATCCACACCGTCCTCAGATGCAGATGAGAAAAAATAGTTTCAGTGCACTCATGTGGTTCTCGCTAAGGAAACTTAAGCATTATTTCTTGGTTTCTGTTGATGTGCAAGCGTTTTCTCGCCACAAATAGCATCAATCAACACAAATAGCATGGCACTGCATAGGGACCAAAAAGACCTGAGTAAAAATATTAACAATCACTTTTTAGTTCTTCGGCTGGAGAATGGGACTCTTTCATGACTTAAGCTTTGTGTTACATTTAGGTTTTCTCAAAATGAGTGACAGTCAAGTCAAGTAGTTTTACAGTTCAATGCTGTCTGGATTTTTTTTGCATGATTAGGAGGTCATCTTTCGCCATGGATTTGGCAAGGTTTACTGTTCTATAAGTTGTAAAAGTAAACGAAAGTTGAGTTTTATTTTGGTCTTTCTGATACATCATCACCACTGCTTCGCTCTGATATTTGCTGTATAGACTACAGGTAAATGTAGTAATCTCTCAATTTACAACATGTTTTGTTTAGCAAAGAGAAAAAGATGGTGTTTTGATGTTCATTTATTACTCTGTGTGAGACCTTTGTGGGCAAACAGACTCTACCTCAGGCAAATCCACATGAAGACAAAAAGACTTGCGAACCACAAGATGCATTAACCACAATATACCTTTCGCATTCGGCTTAACCAAAAAACATAATGCATTTGCAATGTTTTGGAAACATTCACAGCCAATGAAACAAACTACTGAGTGATATTATTATGATATTATTGAGTATTTTTAGTTAGTAAAGCTGAAATCAATAACCCAAAGCACGGCCCTGTTGGCTCACTTGGAAAGGCACTAAGCTGGTTTGTGAATGTAGGAGGTCTTGACAGCACCACAACTAATCGCCCATGAGTTTTGTACAAGTGGTGTGGCATTATTGTTTGTAATAATCCACAAACTAGAATGCAACTTTTCTCCTACATTTGAAATTCCTTCTCTCTTCCAACAATATATCGGCTAAGGGTAATCGGGTTTCTGTTTCTTATTGGCAAATGGCCTGGGTTTGTGTTCTGTATAGGGTTTGGGTTTCCTTGGTGTACCCCTATAGTTTCGAGTTTTGTTCCTTTCTGATTGGTCTTGTTTGCTTTTCATATCTGCGCCATTCAAGGAGGGAAGAGGGATACCCATGCTGGCACCATTCTCTTCGGGGTCCTCACCAATGCTACAAGCAAACTTGTCTTGCATTTTTGCACTTTTTGCATGAATGTCCTCATCTTTATTCCTTTCACTTGTGCTCTTTGCTGCCTTGGAAATATGTTCATTAGTTGTTCTTTTAGGTCCCTTTGGAGGATCATCATCCCAAGATAACTCCCAGTCTTCATCTCCAAACTGGACTGGACTTTTTGACTTACCAGGGGCCTGGTACCTAAAACATAAAGAGAGAATTATTATTGTTATTATTATTATTGTGCTTATTTCAAACTTCCACTTTGTTTGCAAGTGCGGATCGTAGTGAAACTGCGGATTACAATAATCTGGGCAATTTCCTATCATGTTTCTGTTTATTCTATCATGTTTTCATGTTTTTGTTTATTATTATTATTATTATTATTATTATTATTATTATTATTATTATTAGGCACATCCCTCAGTGGGCATACTAGAAGGGCCACTCTACAGAATTGCTTCTTGTCAAGTTTCCTGAGTCAAAAACTTGGCAGTGTGCATAGTTTTGGATTATATGATTTCAGTTTGTTTCTGTCAACAGGTCTTGTTATATACCTAGACTTTCACTAAACAAAACGAGCACTGTGATTGGTTGATTCTTGGTCAAGTGCCACTGATCAAATTCAAATGCATCCCGACCGGGATACAATTGCGCAGTTGTTGCCTGCATGCCGAATACAACAGCACGAATACACAGGGAAAGTCTAAATATATAACAAAGCACTTAATGTATGATCCCTCTGGAAAGTAGTTAGTTTTGTTTCACTCGGGACCATACATTAAGTGTGTGATTTATTGGGTTCATGCTTTTAGCTGAGCCTATTGAACTGTGGATGCAGTCTTGTGCAACTCCCATGCTTCTCTTGTAGCCTCCAATAATTTCCAGGATGAGCGCTAACCTGCTTTGAACAGCTCCAGCCTGATAGGCCCCTGTCTGGCGTATGATGTTGTTGTTCTTGTTGTTGTTCTCATTACTATTATTATAATTGAAGGGCTCAGAGCAAAAACGTCATAAATGACTTTTTTAGCGCGTTTGGTCATTTTGCAAAATTGTGGCCAAATTTCCCACAATACACGGAAATTAACTTATGGAATTACCTATCCTAAGTGATGCGAAGGAAAAGAAAAATTCTTAGTCCTGGAGAA
>BLFK01000476.1:266997-286032 GCA_014634185.1 Astreopora myriophthalma
ACCCAGGGGAAATTGGCATTTTTTTTCTTCAAGCAAGAGTCAAATTACCTATCCCTGGGCACCAAGTGAAAGTCAAATTCCGGGTTCTCTTGGTCTTCCAAGAATGGTAACCATGACAAACAACAAATACCCAACCCTGAGGCAATGCTTATGTGTCAAAATTCCTACCCACGGGAAGGCTGTTGCGTTGGGCGAGTTTTACAGTTGATTTCATTTCAGTTTTTTTCTTTTACAGTTGATTGCTTTTCAACATGGCGGTATCACATGTGTTCCGGGAATCCCGAGGGTCAACCCGAGACCAACATCATGGAGCTAGTATTCTTCATGACAAATTAAAGGCTCTCTTATTCAAATTTCCCATGGGTAACCTGCTTAACATTCACAGAACTTGCATAAGGTGGACCAACGAACGTGGTCCTGTATAGTATTCTGTATTTGCTCTTGACAATGTATCAGTAAAAAGTATTTAGTGGAAATAACCTTATATTTTTTACCATACCTGCAATATTCCACGAACCTGAGATATGATGGTACATATTTTGCTACCACTCTTGACGTAAACATCACATGGTTCCTTTTTGTCTTGATCTTCAGTAGTCACGCTGCTAGCTATTGTGTAGTGATCCATCGACTTGCCGTCTCTCAACTTCGAAAACCTTCCGGAAATCGAAGGCAGGTAAGCCTAATTTTCGTTCGTGTATGGTTAAATGTAGCGTCAACAACATCCGGGCATCTTTCTTTTCTCATCTTCCGGTGCATTGTGGGCAATCTCTGTCGTGTGGACGTCGTAAAGCAAGAAAAGATGGCTGCGTTAGCGAAAGCGCCCACTACATACGAAGGTTAGCCTTTCTTTTAGTCCTTAGACGCGACAATTCTTTAGGGATTTTACATCTCTTCAAAGATTTTTCTTTTTTCTCTAGAAATCGAAAAGCAAATTCAGCAGATACAAGCCCAAAGGTCTAATTTACCAAAGGTTGACATCGGCGAAAAGGTAAGCTTGCGTTCAAAGCAATTCACGACGGAGGTACTTTATTTAATTTTATACTTTCGTTTAACTGTTTCTTCTGTCATAAAGTTTGATAAAAATATCAGTTACTTATCTCAATCTGAGATTATACGTGATGTTTGCACTGAAATTTCTGATGTAAGTTTATTGTGGCACTGTTGACGTGAATAACGAAACACAAGGAATCAAGGGTGAGATAATTTGCATCTGTCTCCTTAATTTACAGGTCGGGTTAGCTTCAGTTGGTGAAGGAGGTTACGATGTTGATATTTACGGCTCAGGCGGCAGTAGGTAATAATTTTGGTGTTGATTACTGTCGTTGTCTATAATGTGACTGATAATAAAGAAGCAAATCTTTTGAAATTTCATTGCTGCAAAGAAACCACACGAAATTTGAAATAGTTGATTTTATTATATATCATGTGTGAAAGGTTTCTTTTTCTGGTATGTCATTGGTTGAGAGCATACTATGTAACGAAATTTGCCTGTTTCCCAAGGAACAGCGTTGAGCAGGCAACAATTGCAATACATCGTGGACCCGTTTTTATCCTCTTTGATGCTTGGTATTATAGAAATCCACTTACTTACTAGGACCTCGGGAAAGCAGCATGCTTTGTGGTCCCTTTACTGTTGATGTTTCACCTAGCAAATTCTCAGGGCCATAAAACACACTGTTCCCCTCTGGTAATAAGTAAATGATAAATCTGTATTTCAGGGATTGCGTTAATGTAGATATTCTGCATTTTTACGTGAATAGAATCCAAACAATGCATGTTCAAAATTTTAATGTGTCCCCGGGATGCAAAACATTGACTTGAAGAAGTCACTCCACTTGCTTTGAATTGTCAGTAAATTTGGTTGTTTGAGTAACATTTAAATATAAGCGAAGCGAACTAACGTCGGGGCCGCCATATTGGTTTTAGCTATGTGAAGGGACTGGAGATGATTACACATCCGGGGAAGTTAAATGAGCTCCCGCCATTTTAATCATTGTTCGTCAATACATGGTCAAAAGAACTGGGTTTTTTGGGACCCCCCCCCCCCCAAAAAAAAAAAAATAATAATAATTGGGACCCCAATTTGACCAGACATATCGGTCCCAGAACCCAGATTGAAAAATCCTAGTGCCATCCCTGTATTTAATGTATGTGTTCAAGATTAGGTTACTAACAGCTTTAAAGTGGGAGTAAGAATGGTAATGTAGCATGTGCTGGTCTGTGAAGGTACTCTAAGGTGCCAGATTATTTTGCAAAGGTCCTAGACAGCATTGTGGCTTTACCATGTTGGCCATAACTGACACACAAACAAATTTCAAATCCAACTAGGTCAAAATAATAATATTTTGGCCTGGAATTGATTATTAAGGCATACACTGCACGTCTGACGTTCCTTGCATAACTGCTGTAGTCATTAGCAAGTTGTTTGTTCTGACGTTCAAGTGAATGTAAAATATAATATGTGACCATCCATATGAAAAGGATGCTTAGAGTATTTTTCACAAATGTGTTTGAAAAGGATGTTTGAAACAAATTTAAATGCTTTTCAAACTGTTTGAAACATGTTTGAAACAATAATTTTGCTTCTTCTGTAATGATAATGACTTGTGTTAAAGTTGTTGAGAGAGCTAACACAGGATTCCATTTCAAACACTGATAGACACCTTCCCCCATGTTTCAAATGTCCATAAAAGAAATAATGTTCTCACACACTGAATGCGATTTGTCTGCCACACGACAATGCAACAGCACTTTATGGACAATTCAGGCCACATCACAACAATAACAGAACTAGAGTCAACAACCAGCAAAAAACTACCCAAACATTGATACACTTCTATAAACTTTAGGCAAGAACTCGGTAAGGGGTGGGAGGGTGGGAAAACTGTTGCAAGTGTGCGGCAAGAAAAGAAAAAACTGAATCACGTGACCGAGCGTGAAACTAACATCCTGACTTGTACCCAGATCCCCCATTCAGTGTGAGAGAACTTCGTTTCCTGCCTCTTTCGCAAGCTCAGCCGGCAGGAAAAACATTTTCAAACAGTTTGAAACACATTTTAACATGTTTCAAACTTGTTTTGTTTCAAACCCAAGTGCCCATAAAATGCTTTTCAGCTAAGCACCCTTTTCATCTGGACGGTCACAAATGGTTTGAACTCAGGAGTGACATACCTTGATGGTGTTGGTGAGCATAGTTCTGAAAAGGACTTTTGGTGGTGGTGAATGACGTTTTAACAACCTGAGTGGAAGTCACAGTCAAGTTGACTCTGAAGATGACTTCTGCTCAGGTTGTTGAAATGTCAGTTACCAACAACTGTCCTTCTTAGGGCTATGCTCAGCTGAATGATTAAACTACATCAAGGTATTAATTTTTAACTACAACATACATAACAAAGTAATTTTAAAAAGATGTAATAGGCATTAGTCAGAATGGAGTCAGCAACAAGGAGCGCCTAGGTGCTAGGTGTAAAATTCCTCGTGCTTGTTATGCATGCTGCTTGGGGTTACCTGTGTTGTCTGCGTGGGGGCTCATAACTGGGTTGCCAGCGTTTGCATGCCATGGGAGCAGTCTCCATCTAGGAGCTGGCTGCCGACAGTGGAAGCTCCTGGATTTCTGAGGCACCCAACCTCTACTCGGTGATGCCGTTGTTAATCCTATTAATTATTTGTAATGCTTCCTTACAGATATGCAGGGTATTCTACTGATATTGCTCCAAATGAACAAGAAGAGGTGAGTGTTGAGTGCCGATTTCTGTAAAGCCTGTTGCACTTGCAAGTGTCCCAGAACAAATTATCTTGTTTTAGTGTGTTTAAGTTTTTGTTGCCAGGTGCTCATGATAATCGTTGAGAGAAGTAAAGATTGATAGTAAAAAGCTGATGAAACTATCTTTCACTTGAAGTACAATACTGCTCAGAAGTTACCATCCTCTAACGAGATGAAAGGACAGATGAGAGGACAGACGATTGTCTGGACTGTATAGATGACAGAAAATTCCAAACAACATTTTGTTTCAATTTTTCACATTTGGCCTGACAAGTAAGAGCTGAACGAAAGTGCTTTGACAAGATTGTTGTCTCACCATTGCACTGAACCGACGGTTATAATGGCTTCAGTATCTATCGAAATTTATTCCAAACTTGCCGCTTCAGTGATTCTCAAGAGATGAGAGTCTCGGCTCTAAGTGTCTCATCTTGTGAGATGAGATTCTCATCTCTTAAGATGAGACACTTTTCTGGAGAAAAAACTCTCATCTCATGAGAAACAAGACAACTGGTAACTTGCTTTTGAGGGGTAATGTACTGCTTTCTTTGCTGAATCAGCCTTTCATTAGGTCACTCAATTTACATGTATAGCAATTCTGTTTGTTGTTTGCTGGTCACATCCTACTTGTCTACCTCCAATTTTTTTTTGTTAGGATGAAGATGATTACTCTGCAACCATTATGCACCCATCAAGAAACAGTTACACAGCTCCTGCGGCACTTTTGAATGATATTGCTCATTCTGGAGAGCATGTAAGTATGCTGGATGTTGACTTGTTCATGTATGGTAGGCTCTTGCAAAGTAAGGAAGACCCTACATCTGTTTGAATTACCCAGTCTTGTCTCTTGTTATGAATTCATGAAATGGCTCCTAAACTTTAATACCTTGATGTACTTTGATTATCTGGGTGGGCGTAGTCCTGAGAAGGCCTGTTGTTGTTGGTGACTGGCGTTTGAACTCAGTCCTCGATAGTTTCAAGGCTTAAGTTTCAAGACACTCAAATAATTTTTCGAGGACCTCTATCAAAGATTTTGAGGAATCAATTTAATTGTTCAACACAGAACAATAGAGATGAACAAAGCGCTTAACACACGGTGGCTTTTATTCGCACAGCGTGCTCAGAGCATGTGCAAATAATCCGGGTGTTTTCCATTTCGCATAAGCAGCTTTTTTACCTCACTGGTAACAGACAAAAAGAACTCACATCCTTAACAACTGAACTCTGCCTGCAGGAGCAATGGCATTTCTTCTTCTTCTTTTCAGCATCTACAAACCGTAGACAAGCGGCTGCCGAAAATGTAAAAAAACACATGCATAGAGTATTTCACTAGTAATGTTTTACTCATGCACATGGAGAATACGGAAATTTGCAAAATGTAACACCTTAAAAGAATCATTAGCTTATTTCTCCCATGCATGAGAGAAGAAAAGAAAAGATTACTCTGAACTACAGTAATCTTGAATCGTAAAATTCATGTGCATTCACTTTTCTCACTTTACCTGCAAAACATAGTTTACTAGCTGCTGTCATGCAGACAATTTGGAATGGTTTAAAATTCATCAGATATCAAAGGGAAAGAAAAACAAGTTTGATTACTTGAGGTCTTCAACACCGTGAAATTTGCATACGTATTTGAGTCAACCACACAACTTCAGGTTGTTGGAGAAGGTCACACTTTCATGCAGCATGCATTTTTCTATTACAGTGAAACTCATTCAAGTTTTTAAAGATAAGACATTAAACGAGAAAAATTTCATTGACAAGATCAGTAACAAAGACATCCGGCGAGAAATGATGTGAACATAAATCAACCCTGTAAAAAGACAAAAGATAATTATGAATCAAGCGTGTGAAAAATTAATCCCGTGAAAAGTCCTTTCTTTTCTCCTCTTGAAAGTCTCGAAACTTGACTCCAAAATTTCTTGAAAGCCTTCTATAATTTCTTGAAAGGCCTCAAAAGTCTGGAAACTTGAGTCGAGCCTAGACACTCCTAGTTTTGGAGAATTGAGGGTTGATGCTTGAGTCACTGTCAACTTACTTTTGACCGGTACTGTACCTACATTTCTAGACGGATTGAAATGCGACGATCACTGTTCAGTCTTCATAGCCAATAACAACATGGTTCAACTGAAAGAGGTTCATTCTAACTGTGTTCGTGTTAATCATCAGGTGGACCCATTTGCACAACACAGACAGCCAACCATTGCAGAGCGGGAGGATGAGTACAGAGCAAGGAGAAGACAGATGGTCATATCACCTCCCAGGAATGACCCGTTTGCAGATGGTAGGTGTCCTGAAGTGGTACACTTCTTAGTTGTTTATGTCATTGTTTAGTATGTAGTTTGATTAGTTAAATACCATTAATGGTTTACAAATTCTCTGCATGATTACGTTGTTAGATCCTTGAGTTAACAACAGACAGTGTATTTTTGAACCTTTTAAGAACATGAGTTCTCTCTGGGTGACTAATTTGCTGAGACATTTAGTGCACATTATGGTGAAAGTAGTGCAGTTATTCAACTGGTTTCCTCGTGTTTCCCTGAAATAAAAGAGAGCTTACTATTTGGATACAAGTGTACCATATGAACCAAGAAATTACTATTTTCCAATCTGAAGCTGTGTGGTAAGTGTTGGTCGGAACGTGGTGATTGAACTTGAAGCAGTCATGCAGGGTCGTTGTTAAACTGTTATCTGGTTGATTGTGTTAAAGTAGAATGGCTCACTGACATGGTACACCACTAATTTTTTTCTTATTAAGAAAACAATTCATAATTATTGAACAGCCCCACCTACCTTTGTTTGTTTTAAGCAATTGATTGTAAAATGTAGTTTTAAGAGTGAAGAGTTGAGAGCAAAATAAACAAGAGTTTTCAACAAAATGATGGAATAGCACACAATAAGAACATTGTGAAGATCAAGAGAATGTAACTTGTGCCGGTATGGTCATTCCGTTGCTTGAATGTTTTGTCTGAAAGTTTGAAAGTAATGGATCGTCAAAGTGCATGCAGACTAGAAAATGAAAAGAGGATCTAGAAATCTTTTTAGGAATTCTGAGCAACTCTGATGCCTCCATTTTTGTGATTTATAATAGTATTACATGTTCCCCAAACGTGGTCAGTCCAACAAGACCTATGTACTGTAGGCCTCAAGCTTTTTGCCTGACAGCGTTGAAGCAGTTCTGTATTGCTGAAGTGGCATCTCGTTTTACCTGCAACAATTACTGAGCATTTTCACTTCCGATACAGAAGCATTGTTGAAGTGGAGTATGACCTTCTTGGGAAGTTCACCAATGACAATAGTGGTTTTGGGTGGGAGCAATTTTCTGTAAGTTGGTTCACAAAAGACTTGTTGGCTTTCAGTGCTTACACAAACAAGCACAGCTTTTGTCAAGTGCCCTAATGCCCCATACCCTCTGATTGGCACAAAGGGACTTGCCAGGCCACTGATATGCAACAGGGATGAAATTTCAACAAACATCTAAGCAGTTTACTGCAGAATGAAGGCATAGGAAAGAAATGTACTGTAACACACCACAAGTACATGTGTAACTAAACGAAAAGGTTTGATATATATGTCAAACTATGCTGTTGTCATGGCAAAGGCTGTGTGCCATGGTCTTGTTGGGCTGGGTTTTGTACAGATAATAGGGACCTTAAGATCTATGACAGCGATGTCAAGGAGAACATCATTAGACAACTGGATTCAGTGAATAGAACGATGGCTCTGCACATGTTTGTTGAAGTTTGGTGCATTTCTAGTGTGAACATACATGTACAAAACCTGTTTACCTTTTTAGTATGAACACCATTTCTTCCAATTCAGTTCCTGGACAGTTGGGCTAGTTTATTCATGTTGCACAAAGTGGATTCTCCACAGAAAAGTTCCAGAAATGTAAACTTTCATTTTATGATGTTCTTTTTATGTCTGCAGTGTACATCTTAGTGTCCCTATTTGGGTAGTTATGTAAGTAATTTTAAGCACTGTTGACTTCATTTTACTTACTCCTGGACCCCTTTTTTCCATTTAGCGGCTTATACTGGATTGTTGACTCATCAACTGCACAATAAAATATTGCAAGAGTAAATGACTTAGTATTGTTGGTTACATGTATTTGCGGTCTGGTCAATAATGAGTTGTAGCTACATGTATGGCATACATGGAGTGAATGGCTTGTGTATCAACATGGAAGGCATTGCTAACAAAACAAGGCTTCAAGATTGTTTATGATTTGCTTGCATGGAAATAGATGCAGTGGATCTTTGGTTCCTTGAGAAGATTTCGTAATCTAAAGTTACTCAGAAAAGTCATCAAGATATTTAATTTGTCTATAATTATAACTGATGACGTAGAATGTTATTTGTAAACCTAAAATCCCTTTCATCCAGGCGATTTTTTTTTGGGTTTGGTTAACCTTTCCTAGCTTGGCATAATTTGAACCTTAGAAAGGCTAGGTAACATTATTTTGAGGAAACTGACCGCAAACAACCTCCCTGAAAAAGTCACAATGTTTTCTTGTGATTAATTATGATTTGAATCCCTTCAACACAATGTCATTCAAGTAAAAATGTAATTGGAATTAGCAGTAGGACATATACAGAGTAGTGCACCGAATGCGGATCAAATTGGAATTTGAAAATGTTGGTTTTGAGGGAGGGGAGAGACCTGAACTGTCTGAGAAAGGAACCAGGATCACATTACAATTGATTGGAGGCACCAACCCTGCTTCTCCATTTGGGATCTGTTTCTATGAAAGAGGCCATGCTTGATAATTCTCCAGTGTGGTATAGCTCAAGGTGTGCATTACATCCATTCCTGTAATGTTAACATATTTTTGATCATGTGGCATTGTCAGTGGTAACTCGAATAGTGTTACCTAGTCTCTCCTAGTGTCCCTTTTAGCCCATCCCAGTTACAGAATTGAATTCCTATCAACCTGTTGAGAAACAACTCAAAACACTTCAGTCAGGAGACACGAGAGAAATTCATTTGTAAACTGAAAAAGAACTTCAAACCCTTTTCATCATCATTAAATGTTGTTATGAAATAGTACAAAACAATTCAATCCCAAGTACTTTTAATGTAACAAAGAATTTGGAACTGATACTACACAGTGGTCGATTACTGACCTCTGAAGAATTATTTATTAGGAGAGGAGCCAGGATAAGATGCCAGTGAGTGGTACAACTCGTCACAAGAATCCTACCCACTGGGTTGGTGTTACAAGCCGCAGACAGAATTCCACACATTGAACTAGATGTTCTTTATTGTTGTGTTAGCTTGTGATTTGTTAAATTGTCAACATACTGTACTAGCAGTTGCTTGGTGTCTGAAGTTTTGTCCTGTTGGTCTCAAGGTCTCGCAGTTTGCAGTTACAATAATTGAACTGTGTTAAGAGAGACTAAGAGACTGACAGGCATTGTGTGAGAACGAATTTGAGGATTGTGAAAATTGTAAATTGTTATTTTTTTATTATTTTCCTCTAAGCTTTGGTAGTTATTGGTTGTGAATCATTGTAGTGTTGGAAGGTTTTTCAAACAACTAATATGGGTTCTTTGTCATTTTGTCCTTTTTGTAGGTGGAAAAACACCTGATCCAGCTTTGTTAAAAAACAAAAGGACCTACAAAGATATTATTGAAGAACAGGGTCTTCAGAGAGATCAGGTTTGTGTAATTTTGAAATATTAATTTAATGTTGTCTTATTCTACAGTAAAAAGATTGTTGTAAACCTGGGTCTAAGTTAGGTTTCATTTAAATAACCCACCCTATGTCTCCATTAAAACCCACCAAAAAAGACCGTTATTATTATTATTATTGTTATTATTATTATTATTATTGTTATTATCAAACCAAAGAGTGGTGACTTGTGCCAAAAATCTTCACAGACTGTGGTGTTTACTAAAGAAATAGACTCTTTGTCGTTATGCATCTGTTTGGCAAAGTTACAGATGACAATAAAATCATCCAAAAATCACATTTTCTGGTGATACCAAGCACATCCCGTTGTTTCAAGCCGAATCCCAACCTAGAATGCAAACTCCATGTTTTGCCACTACATTTGGCAGCGCACACATTGAAATCCACCAGGAATCCACACTCAAGCTGTTATGCCTATGGGAGTGTGTCAATCATGATGACTGTTCTTACCACATTTTGATGTTGTCTGTGATCAAGTATCACTGAACAGACATGATATGAATGGCTTCAAAAACATTCCACATAGAGCGTTTCCCTATGGAGTCCGAACAATGGTTCAAATTGTGAGAGGAAAATATTAGCATACAAGAGAAACAAGCCATGCCTTACGAGGAGTCTTTTTTCTTTATATAAAGAATGCTAACCAGGAGTGTTTCATCGGGTTTTAAAGCTCATGCACATGACATTTTATCAGTGACTTGATAGGCTGCCAGGCTCCTGAATTATTAAGGAGCTTTGAAGGTCCAATAAACACATTTGTCCTGCACGGCCTTTAACCTTTCCTTCATTTGCAGGAGGAAATGTTCCGTCATCTCAGAAGTCAAGCAGCATCTGGAGAATTACAGAAGACCAAGGAAGCTGCAGCTTCCAAACCAGGTATTTGGGGCTACTTGTTTTTGCCAAAAAATTATTACGAAGAACAGCTATCACTGCTCTTAAACATAGGTGAAATTCATCTTCCATTGATCGTGAGATGCCTGTTATCAATAAATGGTTCCCTAAACCAATTTTTTTTATTTGCTGTTTCAGAGAGGAAACGTCGGCGGTGGGATCAACAGGCATCTGGAGATGAAACACCAGCAAAGAAGAAATCCAGCAGTTGGGACCAAGCTGAGGTAGGACACCACCAAGAGTTCTTACCCAAGGAAGAATCCACTGCCAGATAGATTCAAGTAGTTGTCAATGTGCGCATTAAGTAGCAACCTTTAGATTGGGTGAATACATACAGTCAGCTCTTTCTTAATGGACACCTGGTGTTGGTCCCTGTCATTTTGCAGTCTTTTTATCATAAGTAAACTTTGTATAAGATGGGCACCTCTCTAAGACAGACAACAGACACTTTGAAACTGTCAATGGACACTTGAGAAGTGCTTTATATAGTGACAAAATATAGTACTTAGAATGGAAATGTAGGTGCTGGATACAACAGTACAGAATTATGATCTTGAGAAGAAAATTATGCAATCTAGTGACTCCTTGTATAAAACCAGATGTTTATTTGGGAGCTCGTATTTTGTCGGCTTAATACAAGTTAAAAATAAGTGTGTTATCATTCCCAATTTGTAAGTTTTGCTCAGTAAAACACTTTACAATCAGTGTACTGTATTAATTTTGCATAGCTTGACCTTTGCTATCTTGGTTGATGTTACCTGGACTTTTTATGAGCCAGGCATCTCTCTAAGGTGGACAGTTGGGGCCAGTCCCAAAGACTCTGTCCATGTTATAGACAATTGACTGTACATGTAGTTTTGCGTTCTGGTCACAGACACTTGAAACATATTTTGACTTTTCAAGCCTAATGTGGTTGCTCATTGGTTGTCGTCATACTCATACCCCAGTCTGTAGATTGCTGTTGTTATTGTGGAATTCAGATTGGTAGTTAGCATCATGTCAGATGGAAGGGCTGTATGTATAAACATTGTAAGGGACTTTTTGTGTATTACTTCAGCTAAACTGTGAAATGCAACCAGTGCCTAACTTTTCCAATGGACTGTGACAAGTTGTAGGCAAAAGATGGAAACAGGATGAAAGCAGAAGGAAGAAAAAACACATTTCTGCCTCCTTTTCATCCTATTGCCTTAATTTTGTTGCATACAACTTATGCAGATCATTGCAGAAATGAGACACCATTAACTGCTTGAAATTTGGTGGTGATTTGATGCTTACAATGATTATGCATAAAGCCCTTCAATTGTTTTGGACCAGTTAGCTAGTTGGTAGAGCTCTGTACTGTCATGTGGGAGGTCGCTGGTTCAAATCCTCAACCGGACCACCATTCAAGGTCTTTAAATAACTGAAGATAAGGAAGATAAACCATAGGTCTTGTCTCACAGCACTTCTCCATTAACATTGTGGGACATCAAAGAACCCTCACACTGTTTGAGAAGAGTAGGGCACATAGTTCCCAGTGTTGTGGTCTGACCTTAGAAAGGGCACACCACCAGTTGGGGCTTTGCTCTTTTGTGTGATCCCCATCACCTGCATTGGTGGTGAAACTCAAGTAAATCAAGATCAAAATTTACCAAATCCATTTTCGAGACATTTTTCACGAGTCTTGAGTATTTATGAGTCAAAGAGTCTATGAGTCATGAGTCAGAGTCAACGAGTTAGTGCAGTTACCCAAACCCATAAAATGAAATCTAACCCTAACCCTAACCCTAATTACTGAAACGAGGGCTTAGGCTTAATCAATAAATTATTGCTATATTGACTGTGAGTCTCATTGGTTCAGGACTCATTGACTCATTTGACTCATAAAACATCTGTTCTCATTTTTCACTTGTGCTTTGTTTCTGTTCAGAATGCCACCCCCTCTGCTAGTCGATGGGATGAGACTCCTGGTCGGCCAAAAGGTTCAGAGACTCCTGGTGTAACCCCCCACAGACCTGGCTCTGAGACACCTGGAGCGACCCCTAGCACAAGGATATGGGAGTCAACACCCGGTCATGTCACCCCTGGACATGTCACCCCCAGTGCTACACCTGGAGGTAATGTTACTAACCGCTTACTAACCGAGCAACCTCGGTTAGTAAGTTGTTTATTATATGGCACTCTGTTTCTGATCGTAAAATGCACTTCCCGTGGCTTGCACTTAAACTCGCTTGGAGAATGTTCGTCTTCTTCATCCATCTTTGAATTTTCGGAAAAAATTTTAATCTTTTTAGCTTCTTCTGGTAGTTTCACTGTGAAGAATGACAATATTCATTTTTTTTTTTCACTGTTTTGGTTGCAAATTTTGAATTTGCTGGGCTTACTCCAAAACAAAAATACATGAGTTGGACCGTTTCCATGGAAACGGTCCGTACTGCAAAATCCTGACCGAGAAAGAACCAATCAGAGCACGGATTTGCCTGAGACTGGCTTTGCCGTATAATAAAATGGCTTATTTTGCCTCAGTTCTGCACTGTTTCAGTTTAAAGGGGCAGTACCATGCAACTTTTAGTATTTTTTGAAAATCCATTTAGGACACTTTTGGTTGATAGTAGCGGCAAGATAACTATGGGTAATCAAATGGTGACGAGTGAAATTACGGAATAATTTCACGCGTGTTTTGTCCAAAATCAAATAATTTCCTGAGCCTTTAGGTGAGGGAAATTATTTGATCTTGGACAAAACGCAAGTGAAATTGTTCCCTAATTTCACGAGTATACCATTTGGTTACTGATTAATATTATGGGTGACAAATTACGCTCACAAGATGCCATTTTGGCGCCGTAGGAAAATTTGCCATAGCAACATTGTAATTTCACATGTGAAATTATAAATTAACGCTGAAATTTCACGCCAAAGTTAAGGAGTAATTTGTCACCCATAATATCATGGCCAAAATTCCTTTGAAAGGCTGTTGTAATGCAAGGAACTGTTTATAGATTCTTTGAGCAGCAGATAAGCTAGAGAGAAATGGGCTTAAACCTGAAAATGTAGAGCTGACATAACTCGCGAAAAATCGCTTCGAACAAGTGCCAGTTCATTCTTTTGTTCTAGATGGACTTTATTTCTCAAAAATTACCTATTTGGAAACTAGTTGAATGCTGACAAACTGTTCTTGGTTGACATTTAGATAATTTTGTTAAAAAAATCTTTGTAATACCCGAGAGGTCCCTCAGTGAGGTGTAAAATCATCTGGCCAAGTTAGACAGTAAAATCTATAAAGTCACTAGTGGGTATTAAAGGGTTAAATGGTTGCCTTGCAGTGGATACTTAAAAGAAGCACAGCTTGACTTGTTTCCTTTATCAGAACTTGGTACATAATTATTGTAGTTTATAGGATATGGAAGTGCTGAAACTGTTTTCTGTAGTTAAAATTGGTTGCCTGCTGTTTTTGAATTGGCGATGATCTAGCTAACTTTTAGCTGGTGTTAATTAGCTTGTGTACCTAATATTTGCTGCTAATTTATGGATATCTGTCACCTTGACAGGCATATCATCAACCAGAAGGAATCGCTGGGATGAAACTCCAAAAACGGAGAGAGGTTAGTTGCATTTGGTTCATTTCTTCAGTACTGTTGCTCCAGTCCTTTTTTGTAACAAGGCTTCCTTGTGCTAGTTCCTAAAACTTGAGGAAAGGGCACAGAAGAATAATTTATTGAACCCTCTGTAACATGAAGTAATATATCAAACATGAAAAAGAGTGTTTCATCAGATATCCAAACACCGAGAAGCGAGTTGAAAAATGAAGCCAAAGGCCAAGTTTTTTTTAACTGAATTAGAGATGTTTGGATAGAGGATTAAATACTCTTTTGATGCTTGATATTGCTTCTCAAAGGAATCAGTATTTTAAGAGAAATTTCAGTTTAAATTTGCTGAATTGTTTTGCTAATTAAGATCACTTATCCGAACTTCCTTCATGGTAGTGATTTCTTTTGTTCTGACCTTATGAATTATGAATGAGTTTAAGAGCACTATTTCTCTGAAGGTGGAACTCCAGGTCATGCCACACCCGGGTGGGCAGAGACACCAAGGACAGACCGTACAGGGGCTGAGACACCTGGGGCCACGCCTACTCCTGGCAGCAAAAGACGGTCTAGATGGGATGAGACGCCTGCTAGTCAAATGGGTAACACCACCCCTGTGATTGGCACAAGTGGAGTGACACCTGCAGGACCTGCTGCCATGCAGATGCAGACCCCTACCCCAGGACAAATGGCCATGACACCAGAGCAGATGCAGGCATATCGTTGGGAGAGGGAGATTGATGAAAGAAACAGGTACCTGTCTGATGATGAACTGGATTCTCTTTTCCCCAAGGAAGGATACAAGGTATGTGTATTAAGAGGAATTAGGCTTTGGAAATACTTTGTTCTTTGGCACTGACCGTTTCCTAGTTTGCAGAGGGATACCCTTTGAGAAGGATGAATTGATTTGTGGGTTCAATCTTGCAGATCATTTGCAGAAAGACATTTAACTTAGAATTTGTTCTTTCTCTGATGGAACTTAACTGTTAATAAGAGATAAAAAGTAAGTTAAATACTTGCTAGTGTTAAATGCTCACAAGGTACTGTGACATTAAACTTCTGTTCAACTGTTCACCATTGCTGACCGATACGAGTTCTTTTTTTGTCTCAGATCCTTGAGCCTCCTCCTGGTTACCAGCCAATCAGAACTCCAACACGGAAGCTGACAGCAACTCCTACCCCAGTAGGAGGCAGTGGTTTCTACATCCAGGTAGGTTTACCTTTTGTTTTTCTTTGCTGACATCTGTAACCAAGAACAGTGCCTGACTGTGACTATTGACTGAAGTTTTGGAAAGGAATAAAAGCTGGGCTTGCTTTTATGAGAAGCTTTTTGTTATCATCTGGGTTAATAAAATAAATTTGCCACATTAAAAAGGTGTCTAGCTATACCAAATCTCAGAGCTTATTGTATATTCCCGCCGGACAGGTCCATCAGACATCTCAACATCTCAGGTCCATCAGAAACTCGGCTTGGATGCAGAGGCCATTTTTAGCTTAGCTTATGAACACAATTTTCTTTGTGTTCCTAGCTTTATTGAGCATAATGAATGTTGTGGCCTGACCTGCAGTATAGTGTGTCATGTTTTTTTCCTTCCGTTTTATGCAGCAAGAAGACAAGTCAGCCAAACTTGTTGAAGATCAGCCTCCTGGCAATTTGCCATATTTGAAACCAGACGATGTGCAGTACTTCGACAAGCTTTTGGTAAGTTAATGATGACGGAATTATGTCTTATAACCATTTGTGGTACTCACACCCTTTTCATTCCTTTCTTAAAAAAGAAATGAATTTCCATTCTGTAGGTTGTGTGTAATGCTTCTGACCAATAATTTTAAGTATTGGGTATTTTGCCTATCAGTGTTCTAGCTAGGGCAAAAAGATAAAAGGGTGGAAGTTTACAGATTATTAACTTCAAATATGCATTTCATAAATATGCATGATCTGTCAATTAGTGACATTTGATTTTAAGTTAATGTGCAAAATGAACAAAGTATCTCTTCACATGTTTAAAGTAGCAAGTGTTTCATCAAGTCAACAGTCTGCAAGTTGAGTGTCTCGCTCAATTCTTTCTCTTTCCCCAAGGCTTTCCTGTTTGTGCATCTGATCATATCATAGTGACAAGAAAAATGAGAGGGTGAACAGGAAAAATCACAGGGCACTCAGAAAAATGACAGGGTGGATGAGAAAATGGCAGGGTGGAATGCCCTTTCGTTTAGGCCTAGCTAGAACAAAGCGGGCAACACAATAGGCGATTTTATGCGCTGATCATGGCAAATGTGATTGCCACTGAATTTTACCATTGATGGGTACAGGAGTGGTAGACGATTTTTCACACTAATCACAATTATTTGCCCAGGCTCCATCAAGTTCATAAATGGTGTGAACATAATTTATCAAGACTTAATTAAACAATGTGGCGCAGTCTAAGTGTGGACGTTTGCTAATTGCTGCATTAACTTTTCTATTTAGGCGTTTGAGAAAGCATTCTACAGGCTAGGTGGGAAAACAGGAAAATACAGTTCAATTTTGTCACGACTTCTTGATAGTGTTTTTCTTTTTTTTTGGGGGGGGGGGGGACAACATACTGTACAAGGGGATTGACAGCCATGTCAAGGATATTTGAGGAATTTGGCTGTGAAGTAGTGGTCCTCTACTTATTGTTGGGATTTTGGATTTACCAAATGTGCTATATAAAATTAATACCACGTAGTTACAACTGGGGGTCTCCTGCTGCCCGCTTTCAGTCTCAATAATGATACAAGTCATCATTATCATAAAAGTATGCATTCACATGACATGTGTATTAATATTTTTAGGTGGATGTTGATGAAAGCACTTTGAGTCCAGAAGAGCTGAAGGAGAGAAAGATCATGAAACTGCTACTGAAGATTAAGAATGGTACTCCGCCCATGCGAAAGGCAGCTCTGCGACAGATTACTGACAAGGCTCGTGAGTTTGGTGCTGGCCCACTGTTTAATCAGATTCTTCCTCTTCTTATGTCACCCACACTGGAAGATCAGGTGAGTTAGCCTTGGAGTTTCTTATGTTATTATTATTTTTTTAAAATTTGTGGTTGTTATGAAAAGTTAAAAGAAGAGAAATACATGTCTCTTACTAACCGCGTTCGATGGCCATATTGTTGGTTATGGCTGGCGTTTTTTTCCATTTCAATTTATGGCCCAAGTGCAAAACATAAGGGCCATGAACTGAGGGGGGGGGAAAGCAAGGTGCTGTAAGCTGC
The DNA here is from genome assembly GCA_014634185.1 of Astreopora myriophthalma. Taxonomy (NCBI): domain Eukaryota; kingdom Metazoa; phylum Cnidaria; class Anthozoa; order Scleractinia; family Acroporidae; genus Astreopora; species Astreopora myriophthalma. The sequence continues at coordinate 284,152 of BLFK01000476.1, forward strand.
AGTACGGACTGAGAAATATAATAAACTTTTTAAAGGAAAAAAAAGGATAACATCATTGGTAGGTTCTTGATCCAAAGTTTGCCGCACTTGCACCAGAAACACATTTTGAATTGAATTGTTTGCAGTGTTGATGCAGAGTCTCCTGTATTCAAATTAGTTTTAATTAGAAGTGAAGGTTCTTTGTTGTCTTCTTTCTAAATGGATGACAGAACGCCTGACAAACCATAATTTTCTGTCGGTGTCAGCACTGAGCGCAAACATACTCCTTCATTTCGTTAGGAACGTCACTTGCTGGTAAAAGTCATTGATCGCATCCTATACAAGCTTGATGATCTTGTTCGCCCATTTGTACACAAGGTGAGCTTTTACATGTAGATGTTTTATCTTTGGAATAGCATTTGGGGCATTTTTTTTAATGTAGTTGCAGGTAAATGTAATTTAACTTAGTTAACAACAAGGAGCTTGCATTGTTATTGCTGTTGTAAATTAGTGTGCAGTTATACTAACGTTGCATTAGTGTTGCTTTGCATGCTGGTTGCATTGTGTTAGCGTTGTGTTGCATTACTGGTTAGTCAACAGTACTGTTTTTTTGGTAGACAAGTGAACACATGGTGACCTTGGAAGTCCCATATTTTGCAGTGACCTGTTGAAGCTAGGAAACCAGCCATTGTTGCTATGAGACTTCCGTCTAAAATGCATATTGATTTAATCAATTTAATTGTTAACTGTACCAGTTTTGTGTAGAAGTGAGTGATGGGGTTCGCTGCAAAGATCCATTGTTTTTTTTTTTGTGGTTTTTTTTTGCTGGTACATTTGTTAATCCTTCTCCTGTTTTATCTGTGGCAAAGTCCTGAAATTTTTGTACAAAGTGTACTATAACCCTTTGGTATCTTTTAACCAAAGCTGGGATGACATATGCATCCCCATTGTATGATTTTGTACCTTGGCATGGAGCTATCCTGATGGTTTTCACACGTGTTCTCCCTTTCAGATCCTTGTGGTTATTGAACCACTGTTAATTGATGAAGATTACTACGCAAGAGTGGAAGGACGTGAAATTATTTCCAACTTGGCCAAGGTTTGTAAATACTTGTATTCTTATTTCTCGTCATCACTATTTGATTCGTAATTAGGAATGGCACCTCTGCAGAGTGGCTGTTCATCCATTGAATCCAGATAGACTGGAATTTGTAAATGCTGGTTTTCGAAGATAGGAACTTTAAGAGCAGAGTAGAGAAGTAACAGGAAACTCAAGCTACATGTATGTATGATGCCAAGTCCAGGAATTGAACCAGTTTTGCATTGGTTGGAAGCTAAGTGCCCTTGCCACCACCGTAATCTACAGCTTATGAGCCGTGGGCTTATACAACTTCTTAACTTCATGAATGTACCATGCCTAAAACAGAAAATAGTTTGAAGCCAGGAGTGACATACCTTGATGTAGTTTGATCGTCCGGGTGAGCATAGTCCTGAGAAGGACACCTGGTTTGAAGTCATCTTAGAAGTTAAGTGAAGATGACTTCAGCTCAGATTGTTGAAACGTCTGTCATCAACAACAACAGTCCTTCTGAGGACTATGCTCAGCCAGACGATCAAAATACATCAAGGTGTACCTTGCCTGTTGAGGCATTGTGTAAATTTACAAAATTTAAATTGTTTCTTTCAGGCTGCTGGTTTGGCAACCATGATTTCAACCATGAGACCAGACATTGATAACATTGATGAGTACGTCCGTAACACCACAGCAAGGTATGCTTGACCAGTGTGATTTTGAAATACATGAACATGCAAGTGAGGAAGTGTTTTAATTGAATAAGGTCTTGCAAACTGCTGCAGAGAAATGCCAAATTAATTTCTGGACAGAATGTAAATTCAGCTCTC
>BLFK01000476.1:286042-296042 GCA_014634185.1 Astreopora myriophthalma
CAGTTTTGGCCGATTCAGTTAAGATACCTACATGCAGGTTTCCTTTTTGACTCTAGTAATTTGATTGTGAACTTTCTCATCGCCTTCCCCATGTTTCCCATTCGCATCACTTCCCACATGAGCTCTATCAGTAATTTTTTTCTTTGATGTTGTTTCTATCAGAGCCTTTGCCGTTGTTGCTTCTGCCCTTGGCATTCCTTCACTGCTACCATTCTTGAAGGCTGTATGTCGCAGTAAAAAGTCTTGGCAAGCAAGGCACACTGGAATCAAAATTGTTCAGCAGATCGCTATTCTGATGGGTTGTGCAATCCTTCCACACTTGAGGAACTTGGTGGAAATTATTGAACATGGTAAGTGATCAGGATGTCTCTGCAATGGTACTTTTAGGGTAGTGGTAAGCAAATGAGTGTTGGGTCTTACAGTCTTCACCTAGATGAGATTGGTTTTCAGTGGAGTGTTGTAAAACCAGAAGCAAGGACATAAGCCCTTCAGCCAAGCACCCAGCGAGGTGGGCTTACTACTTGGTTTTACAAGCCAGTAAGAACGCAAAGCAAGTAAACGCTGCCGGCGTCAGGTGCAGGAAGACAAGAGTGACTAAGTCACAATTGCCTCTTTAGTTTTACATCCGATTGGTTGAAAAGTTTGCATCAGTTTTTTGATCCATTCATAGAGCAAACCAAAGCGATTGCATAATTACTTTTGACACACAGTTGAAAACTGTCTTATCGGTGATCTATGTGCATGTTACCAGAAATAATTCGAGATATATGTGGAGCAAGTTTTTTTTGTCTAAGAAGGGGAACCCCAATGAGATGATACCAATGAGTAGTGTAGGACTACCTATATAAAGCAAACCTCTCCTTTAGCTACATTAGTTATCAGTGCTTAGTGATAAGACCAAGGCATTAAATTAAAAGCTAAGATACCGTAGTGACAAACAATTTGTTCTTTTATTAAAGGATTGGTTGACGAACAACAGAAGGTGCGAACCATCACAGCTCTTGCCTTAGCTGCTCTTGCTGAAGCAGCCACGCCCTATGGTATTGAATCTTTTGACAGTGTGCTAAAGCCACTGTGGAAAGGTATCAGACAGCACAGAGGAAAGGTGAGATTGGAAAATATTTGCTTGGTTTCAAAAAATACTTTGGTGCTCCTATAGCATGTGTACAGTGTTTTCAAAATCGTGCCTCAATTGTTCAAAAGGTGGATTAGCCTGTCAACCTGATAAATCACCATCCAGCAGACAAAGGTCATCCAAACCAGTTGAGTTATCCACCCTTTGAACAATTGGGGCCTGATGTTTGACTGTTGGGGACAATTAATATTCAAAACCTCTTTTCATTGACCTGTTTACTTCACATGAGAGCAGTTTTCAATTGAGTGTCTTAAAACGAAAACCAAATCGGAGCCAACCACATTGTGAAGGAGCTACACCCTTCAGGCAACCAGCCAAAAGGCCAATCAGAATGCAAAAAAAAAAAAGAAGAAAAATTAAGGGAGCCAGCAACATGCTTGACAAAATGCACTTACGCCCAGAAATGCAAGCGATTAGATGCACACTCAATTTTTATATCCATCATGAAGTGTCCCTTTAAGTCTAAGCATCTAGTGCCTATTTCTGACAAGAAGGTTAGGGTTATTTCTAGGTTAGGGTAAATGTAACTGTTTATGTTTGGTTGAAAAGCACAGTTTGGGGGACACTGTGACATTTATTGCCTGTATTTTTGGACACAAGTGATGTTGAAGTCGAGAAGAAGAGCAAGGGGACACTTCGTGACGCTAATCAAAATCGGCCTGCATCTAATCACTTGCATTTCTGGACATCTGACAAAATGAGGATGACTGAATCGCAATTGGTTTTAGTTCTGTCTTTGATTGATTCAAAAATGCGTGCAAGTTGTTCGATCTGATCATAGAGCAAAGCAACAGTTGAAGCAAATGATTGCGTTGGTTATGCACAGTTGCTCAGTTGGAACAAAAGGTCCGCATGTCCACTTGAGCTGTTCTTGCCTTTCCACATGAGGAAGGGAAGGGACCAAGCATATCACGATTTTGTTGTGTATTCAAAACCCGCTCACTTCCAAGGACAACTTTGTTCCTATCCCTTTGGACTCACTCGTTGAGCTTACTTATGAACTCATGCTCATTTATGGCTTCGTGGTCTTGTAAAGTTACCAGTTTGAATGTCTAATTGACTTTGCATTTCAGGGTTTGGCTGCTTTTCTCAAAGCCATTGGGTACCTTATTCCACTCATGGATGCCGAGTATGCCAACTATTACACCAGGGAAGTGATGCTGATCTTGATTCGTGAGTTTCAGAGTCCTGACGAAGAAATGAAGAAGATTGTTCTGAAGGTTGGTTGCCGCTGGTAGTCGTGCAATATACCTTATTCTAAAATGAGGGCCATTTTAGTATTCGTTTATTTTTTGTTCAAATTAGCATCTGTTGCCTTGTTGTTGCACTCAAAATTCAATTGAATATTTTATCTTGGATGAGGCAACAAGGGCTACAGTAATTTGAATAAAAAGAAAGTAATAATTTATAAAAATGGTGGCCATTTTGGAGAAAGGTGTTTCTTATGAAGAAACAGTTTGTCGTTGATGTAAGCAAAATCGCCACAGTAAAGTGAGCCTCTTAAGCAGTTGCAAGGAAACCCAAGAAAAAAAAGGTTTTTTTTCATGAAGTGAGTTATTTTTGTTTCAACTGTAGTGATTTTATTGATGATTGTTGTTGGCAGTGAATAAGTTGGTTACTGTGCCTTTGGTAATACACATCTTTTTAACTTTCATGATGGCTACATGATAACAGTTGTCTAGAAGGTTGCCTCCAGTCCAATCTCTTCTTTTTCTTCGAATTGAGCTTACCCTTTAGATTTGAGGATTATTGGTTGTGGTCTAGTCTTGAGTATATCAGCAGACAAGCTGATGATTCTATTACTTAAAAGCTTGCTCGATTTGTGTGGTTTATAGGTAGTAAAGCAGTGCTGTGCAACAGATGGTGTCGAAGCTCAGTATATCAAGGATGAAATTTTACCAGATTTCTTCAAGCACTTCTGGCAGCACAGGATGGCACTGGACAGACGAAACTACAGACAGGTAAGCAAAATCATCCCTTGTTATTTGGTCACTTGTGCAGGTGACCACAGCTGCTCAAAGCATTGGCAGTCAGACTGGCTAGGGGTAGGATTGGGCAAGAGCAAAATGAGGGATCTAAGGGCGAGGAGGGGAACATTTGGGGCTTATAATTGGGAAGCTCCAGGCAAAAAGGCTTTAAGTGTCCTTTGCATGGTCTTTTTGTACACTCTCCAAGATAATTGGGACATGTTTCCTGGGAGCTGTTCAATTATTTATTGTGAGACAGTAGAAGAAAAACAAATCTATAGAAAGGAAACCATAGTTGATGTGTAGGAGGCCTGGAGGGACACAGGTAGATAGAATTCCTATCTGACCTGGTTCATCTCCACCACTTCCTGTCTTCCCCAATTTCTTAAAGAAAAAAAAGAAAGAAACAGTTCCTGTTGAGGCCAAGTATTTAGGTTAGCAAGGCTTTACCAGGCTGCGGGAAAATGTAAGAAGCAATGTGCCATGCTTTCCTTGCTTTTGTGATTTGCTGGCAATTATTGTGGAAACAACCAAAGAGTTGCCATATGCTGGACATGTAGTAGTTATTCAATGCTGCATATTTGGTTGGCTTTTTTGTAGCTGGTTGACACCACAGTGGAACTGGCCAACAAAGTTGGAGCGTCAGAGATCATCAACAGAATAGTGGATGACTTGAAGGATGAGAATGAGCAGTACAGGAAGATGGTCATGGAAACCATTGAAAAGGTAATGAAGATATTTCTTTTTTGTATTCATACTTGTCTCTCTGATCAGCCACTCTTTGATGTGGTCACTTCTCTGAGGCCCAGCTTGCATAAGTTTTAAATGAAGTCCTTAGTAAATAGTTCATGCAAAGTCCTACGACTTTGTAACTTATAGATTTGAACAGATGTTGATGCCCTTGAAATCTCATAATTTTTGTGCAAGAAGGGTAACCAAACCAACCTTTTTGCTTTCCCCACTATGACCTGAGAACCCTTGTTTTAACACACTGTCTGGTCACTATCTCTTTCTTAATCACAAACAATTAAAGCTGGGCCCTGACATCTGAAAAAGCCTGCTCAATCTGGCCACCCCAGTCCATACTGGCATTGTTAATAGGGTACTCGTGCATGTACATACCAAAGCTTCTGTTGATATTCGATAGCCAGTGTCTACCTGTCTTGTCCACATGGTGGTACTCTATTTCTCATTCCATGATTTGTGGTTTTCTTGCATTTTTCACTCATTCTGCAGTCATCAGATCTATTTGACTGTAATACATCCTAGATCTTTATGCATGTATCATGCTGATATTATATTTTTTGCAGACAATGGGCAACCTTGGCTCATCTGACGTGGATTCACGACTGGAAGAACAGCTTATTGACGGCATCCTTTATGCCTTTCAGGAACAGACACAAGAGGTAAGAACTTTTTACTTGTGTGTGCTTGAAGAGCTTAATATCCTTTTCTGTACAAAGGGATGCTTCATTCCGGAGGTGAGATGGTTTGAGTCCTTCATCTCTTTGGACAGATCTTGAGTATATATTGTGAAGTGCTAGTTTGGGTGATCTACTGGTTTGGTTGCTCCCATTCAGCCAACATCTTACACTTTGGGATGCAAGGACCAACTATGCCCTGTGTGACAAGATCATTCATTGGGCTTCCATCTTGGCTTTAGAGAACTAAGGGAGTTGTCTGTCTTTGTGCCCTGTCCTTTCGTCTCTTTTTTCCACTCTCGCTAGTCTTTTCAGTCTGATGTGAGATCATTTTATGTTCTTTGCTCTGCTCATCCACAAGGTGGCTCTATCAATTTGTTATGCCTGAAATTGCAGTTCACGTTTCGTAAAAGAGTTTGGTGGTCTTTGTTCCTAGATTCATTAACAAAGAGCTATTAAACATTCAAAAGAAACTTGAGTTTGTTGCGTCTTAGGACATTGTGATGCTGAACGGTTTTGGTACGGTGGTGAATGCTCTTGGTAAGCGAGTGAAGCCATACTTACCACAGATCTGTGGTACTATTCTTTGGAGATTGAACAACAAGTCTGCAAAGGTCAGACAACAGGCTGCTGATCTCATATCAAGGATTGCTCAGGTCATGATGACCTGTGGAGAGGTAAGTTGGATAATACTGGTAATGAACTTTTGAGTGGCAATAATTTTGATTTAGTGCCAGAGAACTAATAACCAATAATTTCAATATTTTAAACTTCAACTTCGAACAATAAGCATGACTTTGAGGCTGTTGGCAATAAAGTATATGTGCACGAGTTTTCTTCCCGGAGCCTCAAGATGATGCCTTTTGTGTAAGAGTGAATTGAGGAAAGTGCTTGTTGTAGCTAGTCCATTAAACTACGGTAAACACTGGCGTGTAAGCTGCACTTTCTTCGCACAAATAATACCTCTAAATTAAGGGTGGGGCTTATCTGTGAGAACAACTGACTCATGTTTTCTATCTTTCAATCACTTGCCTGGTGACTAAGCTATCTTTGTAAATATATTGCGGCAATTAAAGACAGATTCTTTCCAACACTTGTTGATTCAGTTAGTTACTTTATCCAAACCAGCAGCCATTTTATTGAAACCCCTGAATGTAAAAGTCAACAAACTTGTAATCATTTCAGTCATCTTCTGTGAGGTCCTAGTTTTAGTTTGCAATTGTACAAATCTGCACGACACCGAGTGTGTTATCACACCATCTTGCTATTATGTGGCAGGGAGGACATTAAAGACATGTTTTGGTTGTTTACAGGAAAAGCTTATGGGTCACTTGGGTGTAGTACTGTATGAGTATCTCGGAGAAGAGTATCCTGAAGTTCTTGGAAGCATCCTAGGTGCCCTCAAGGTGAGTCTCTCATTGCCAGAGTGTAACTTGCTTTCCATGGCTCTTAGCCTCTGTTGTGTAACCACAGATACCCCAAGTTCGGTAGCAGAAAACTGTGAGCTGATAAAAAGATTTGTATAGGAGAAAAACAACTTTGTGAAACCATAAAATTAATAAAAACAATCTATCTTGCACGTACAGTGATTTTTCTCCTATACAAATCCTTATATCAGCCTATGGTTTGCTGCTACTGATCTTGGGGTACCTATAGTGTAGCATAATATACGTTCTGGGACCAGTATGTTTGCCTCATCTCTTCGATTTTGGTCTTCGAGTCTCCCACACGGTCTGGGCATGCGCATATCTTTTGACACAGATGGGGAGAGGGGATGAGGGGAGGAGATGCTACAAAAGCCCAGGGAAAGGCATTTGTATGATACAAGGGAAAGCAAAAATAATTTGTGTTTGTTGCATGGGTCTTGTTTTCACACATACTCAGAAAAATATTCACCATTGTTGAAATGCTAGTCCACCAGTTCCTCATTTGTATCCGTCATGAGCAACCTTGAGATTGGAGTACAAGTACGAGTTTCCCTTCTGAGCGCACTTCAAAAAATATCGATCAGAAAACGTAATGCAAGTGCTCAGAACGGGAAACTCGTACTCGCAGTCATACTCCTTCTCCGATCTGAAGGTCGCTATTAATTGGTAGAAAGAGACTTTTTTTTTGGAGGGGGGATAGAGGTGTTTGTATTGTTCCCCTGTTTCCCACCTGGAGGTACCAGTGCAGCCTCAAAACCAGGGGCCCTCTAATTTTTTGACGCACACTCGGAGTCACTGAGTCACTCGTATTGAAAGTCCAACTCTGTTTTTTAATAGATTGCGCATTGTGTACATACATATAGTATAAATACAATAAATAAATAAATATATAAATAATTATATTATGTAATTACATTAAAGGACAATAATTGTTGTTTAATGTAATTACAAGTAGAGGCTTAAGATTTGGTTCATCCTGTTATACAGTTAAAATATCATTCCACTGCTTAGTTTTTCCGTGGTTGTTTCATGTGCAGGCAATTGTTAATGTCATTGGAATGAATAAAATGACTCCACCTATCAAGGATTTACTTCCGAGGCTCACACCCATTCTCAAGAACAGGTAGGGTATTAATTACTCAGTCTTTCTCTGTTTGTGATTGGCCGTTTTATGTTATAACAGCTGGTTTAGATTTTCCCCTATAAAAGCAGTCACCTTGATTAAAATTCCTCTTTTTCTCCAGGCACGAGAAGGTACAAGAAAACTGCATTGACCTTGTGGGTAGAATTGCCGACAGAGGAGCTGAGCATGTTGGGGCACGAGAGTGGATGCGAATCTGTTTTGAGCTGCTTGAACTGTTGAAGGCGCACAAAAAAGCCATCAGAAGGGCTACTGTCAACACCTTTGGTTACATTGCAAAGGCCATTGGGTGAGTGGGTTCTTGGGTACAAAGGTAGTTTATTTCTAAGTCTGTAAGCTGGATTACACGAAGTCACAGATTCGAAGAAAATAATTACAGTCTAAAATTAGGGCACGAAAAAGAACTGAGCTAAGATCCAAAATGTTGTGTATAATGTTATTCATTGTACGTTCTTAATGAGTAACATATTATAAAGCTATTGTTCATGCAATTTGTTTTGGACGCTTGGACATCTGGTGAGCACTTTCTTTGGAGGCCTCCTTGGCAGCTGTCCTTTCTTGGCAGCAAACTGCATTTTGTGGTCTACGTGCTCAATGACTTCATAAAAGAGTTTGTCTTGTCATCACTCACGCGCCGAGAGGCGCCCCTTGTGGGTGGAAGTTTACCCGCTTTCTGTAGCATGAAGTTATCTGCTTGTCCATGGCAGTGTTTGGCCAAGAAGTATGTCACCCGATACCCATTTATACTGCGTTAGAGACAGTTTCAAGCAGTTGGTTGTCTTATGAAAGAAAGTGACAATAGGGCTAGGCCTCTCGCCAACGACATTGAGATCTTGTAAAGGAATGTTTTTTTGTGTGCAGACATGGACACGTAATTTTTTACCTACTGCATGTTAAGCCGCGGCTAAATATTGCAACACTGTTGGCCAACTTGTTGGAGGGTTAAACATCCTGTGTTGGGTGAGGTCGAGCCAACATTTTTCCTTCGACAAGTGTCGGGCGAAGTTTCGTTGTTGATCAAACATTTCGCCCAACTTTTGCAAGAGCTTTGGATCATTAAGCCAGCTTTCCAACATTGTTGGCATACCAGCAGCCAATTAGCTTTGAGTATCGAGTCCCCAGTCCAGTAGGCATTTGGATCCCAATCATATGTTGGCCAGCACTGGTGATAACTTTAGCTGTGCATCCAACATTGCCACCCCAACGGTTTTGCAACGTTGAACCGTGGCATAGGAAGCGGTCTGGCATACATTTTAACCTAAGCAGGTCCCTTTCCCCATTTGTCTTCTAATTGAACTGTTTCAGTACGTGTCACAATAGATTACGTGTTTCATGAATGAAACTAACTATGTTCGCATTATGTTGTGAAGTCCTCAGGATGTTCTTGCTACTCTTCTCAACAACCTCAAAGTACAGGAGCGCCAGAATAGAGTATGTACTACTGTGGCCATCGCTATTGTGGCAGAGACATGCTCTCCATTCACCGTTCTTCCAGCACTCATGAACGAGTACCGCGTACCGGAGCTGAATGTCCAGAATGGTGTGCTGAAGTCGCTGTCATTCTTGTTTGAATACATTGGGGAAATGGGAAAAGACTACATCTATGCTGTCACGCCTCTGCTTGAGGATGCACTCATGGACAGGTTAGAATACAAGCCTAGGAGAATGTTATGAGGCTAAATATAATTTAGGCTAAGTTAAAAACAAGTCAATGCAGCGGTTTCACCGAGATCACGTGGGAAGTCCAAGGAGGTTTGCAGGGGCAACTGCCATGTGCTTTGTTGCCTTCTTCCTTTGTTTTGTGCTGTTTGGAATCATGATTATTATTCACCCGTTTGGTGCTCCTTGTGTTTTGGCTGAAAGTCTTACCTCGTGTTTTTTCGCTCGCTCCTGGCCTGTTTTTGCCATTGAGAAGGAACACTCGCAACAGCTTGAACCCGTATTTTGATATGGTCTGCGAATCCATCACCATGAAATTCGGAAGCTCCAAGTTCGAGTTTTCATTGTCTTGAATGGCCATGAGATGCTTCTATTGTGCCCCCATTGCGGCTGTATTGTGTTTAGGGTCAGAGTCAATTGTTTCTATTGCATGTTTGTTTGGTTCCATTGTTTTCTGAACCAATCCCGGTAACCGTTACTGACCCCTTTTGCGAATCTTGGTCTCTAGGGATTTGGTTCATCGGCAGACAGCCTGTGCAGCTATCAAGCACATGGCTTTGGGCGTGGCCGGGTTTGGCTGTGAAGATGCACTCACTCATCTGATTAATTATGTTTGGCCGAACATCTTTGAAACTTCACCTCATGTTATTAATGCTGTCATGGAGTCAATAGAGGGAATGAGAGTGGCGTTGGGTCCCTCAAGAGTCCTTCATTATTGTTTGCAGGTAAGTGAACCCGTAGTTTCGTTTCATAAAGGCACATTGCAGGACATTCAAACAAGAGAAATGTAGGTCGTGATTCTTTTGGGATCAGCCGTTTTCGGTTGGTTGGGTTGGTTGATCAACCATTTCAACAAGCTCCGAAGTTGGCTGAAAATGAAATGGTTGAAAACGATAAGTAGCGTCCGCTGACCTGTTGCTATGCCTCCCAGTAGACCGCGGCAACCCCAAGTCTTCTAGGCCGGCTGCTGCTGCTGTTATAAGTATAAGTATAAGTATAATTTATTTACCGTCAGGTACCCGGGGAGTTGTCACCCAGTCTCCCGAGCCGGGGGCTCATGATAAAAGTGACTGACTTAAAATAAGTAACAAAGTCTAAAAATTCTTAAAACTAAATCACAGATTGTCTCGTTGAACTATTTACAAATACATAATTTAAGCGAAAGCTACGTATACGCGGAAGTGAAACGAAAGATTATAGACAGCTTTTACATTGGCAGCCAGTAAATTTCAAATTTGATCACGGGATCA
>BLFK01000476.1:301042-308542 GCA_014634185.1 Astreopora myriophthalma
GGTCAAATATTCCCGTTTTCTCGAAATATCAACCGAAAATTAAAATTCCGTCAAAAATTAACCACCAAAGCGAGTAATATGAGAAATACATCTTCAAGTGGGAACTCGGAAAAAAGAGAACATCCCTACTAGATCTCGGAGGGTCGTGGGTTCGAATCCCATCTGGGCCTCGGATTTTTTCCGAGTTCCCAGGTGAAGATGCATAATATATCTTTCATGTATTCCGTCAAAAATTCAACACTTTTTTGCCATTTTGGCAGATTTCTGTTAACTTTAGAATATTCCTCAACGTTTTGGAACGTGTTTAATTATTCGCAGCGTGTTTAGGGGTTTACTTGCCTAACTAGTTGTCCTCTGCCAGCACAAAGCGGATCAGAAGAGTGAGCCCGCCAGCTGCTAACCTCTCCTATCCCAAACCTGCTTAGTAAAAACATTTTTCTAGAACCCCTTTTAAATCACAGTTTGTTAAAAAATAAAACACGAACAATGTAAAGACTCACACCTATATTATTTTGTCTTTGATTTTCTCGGGTTATTTATCGTTGTTCTTGGGTGAGTATATTGTTTATGGTAAATCTTCTATCCAATGGGATTGGAAATATTTAACAATTAAATGGTTCACCCCTCCATTTATGTTTTGGTGTAGTACTGCTCTAGCGCTGATCAAACGCTGTTTAAATCTTTAGGTATAAATGTGGTACGAGCAGGTGTTCTGTTTTGGACTGTTTCTCGGGAAACTAATCCTTTTTATCAAGTATTCTGTGAATGGGTTTTCCCCCAGACAACAATGAGTCCTCTCTTAGATCATCCCTTATTTCAATAATGAGTCGACAACAATGAGTCGTCTGTTAGATCATGCCTTATTTTACAGTTTTTGACTTCAGGCTACCTTAATTTCGCTGTATTTGCCTGGTAATGGCTATTCTTGTTATACTCGTTATAGAGATCACAAGGATGTAGAACAGGAAAGCTATTACAGTTCCTATAGCAGTGCCGTAGCATGGGGTGGGGCCGGGGGGGCCCGAGCCCGCCCCAAAGAAAAAATTGGCTCACACAAAATAAAAATATTGAAAAGACTGACTTGTTGCATGTCAATTTGTATAAACCCGTTCAATACGGAATAAGGAGAGTACAACGTTCAAGTAACATATCCCATCAATGATTTCAGTCAGTTAACAATTACTGGAAATTGCTCTCAGAAGGCTGGAAATGCTATTTTAGGGAACCCAGATTTGAAACTCTCCCGTGGGAGCATGCCCCCGGACCTGTCTAGAAGCTCGCGCCTTCGGCGCTCGTGATGTAAGCCCGCAATAAATTTAACTCTGTTACGGCATTGTATAGTGATCGGAAGCCTTGGTCTCATAAAAAAGGCAAAGGTCGCAAACTTTCGAAAAATTCCTGGAAACAGCAGCATTGAACAAATTCAGAAAATGGGACAGCCCACACTCTACGCAGAGCACTCGCCATTAACTAGACACCGCTCGTACCCTCAGGCACATGGGTTGCACTTAGACACGGACGATAACAAACGGCAGGATAAAGAGAATGAATAATTTGAAGGCGTCTCTCATTGTAAATACTTTCTGCTCTAAGAACACGCAAAGTTTTTTCAATTAGGCTTTTGAAACATGTCCTCCGTAATTTATGGAAATAGGCGTGAACTCGTAGTACCGCCTTTCTTCTTGGAAAGTTGTTGTTTTGAAACTACTACCGTTGATTTCACTTGGACTTTTAACAGAAGATTTTACATACTTCTGGTTGTTAATATATAATTCTTATCGACAGAAATACCCATTGGAATTTTTATATTTCTCCTGTTTTTTATTTTGGCTGGATGTTTTGAAAAACAATAAGAAAATCGTAAACGAAAGGCACGGTTCCCTTATCAACTGAAGGGAAGGAACACATTAGAAATTCCTTTACCCACCAATCAAATACAGGCTTACGTTAGCCTACACTGACGGTTGATGAGAGTTTGACAGTGAGCCGTCAATCATACTCCAGCCAACATAAAAGCAACACGAGAGGTTCCACGTCAAAGTTTCTGTAAACTGAACCGTACAGGTCGTACAGAAAAGTTCAAGTGCTAAACAGAAGAAGCCAGTGTGCTTGCTGTTAACTTGGTGCGAGAAGCTGATCGTTCGTGTAGGACGCCTAGATCTGATATCTAAGTGAGTTTAAAGTTATTTGTGTGGCTGTCTAGGCTGGAAAACCGGATTGAAATCAAACTTTCCTCTGGACGGGGGATACTGCTGGAATTGACTGATGCTTAACATCGTAATCTCTTTGATCGTAGGTTCGTCCAGTTTTCGTTTGTTAACTGCTCACAAATCATGTTGCGACAAGCTGCTTTGCTTTGCTTACTTCTGATTGGGATGACATACGCAGGACGAGTAAGTGTCTTTAACGTATCAGTGAGTAGTTTCTGATGCACAGAACTATGTTTAATGATAAGTTCAAAGAAGCCTTCTTTAAATTTGTCAGTAGTTACTTTAATAGTGGAGCCCCATAGCAAAGAAAAATCCGTAAGCTTTGGTTATGACGTCACTGTGCGACCATCCGTATGTTCGCCCCTCCATGTAAGCCATTGTGAAATGCCATACTCAAGTTAACCCTGTGCGGCAGCAAGCGTTTTTTCGGCGGGAGGTTGCAAGGCCAACTGCTTTTTTACCTTTTTGGAATAAACAAACGGAAATTTAAAGAAAGCTAATCTGTCTTTTCCATTTATACGTCGACCAACGTGAAATGAAGAGAAAGATGGAGAGAGAGAGAGAGAGAGAGAGAGAGAGAGAGAGAGAGAGAGAGAGAGAACGACAAAGCAGGTAACGAATAGGCAAAGTTCAATAAGAAAGAGAGCGACTGAGAGTACGAGCAAACAGACGTGTTGAAGACAAACCAGGTCAAACCATGTGATCAGCAACTCACAAGTCTTTTAGAAATTAAATGCATTCTTACAGCGAACTGTCGATAATTTTCCATTCATGGGTCAGACTTTCTTTAATCGTTTGCTTGGAGCATGACTATAATTATATCTCCAGGAGACGCAAGAAATTTTTTTGGAACATTTTGGTTTGAGCTTGTATAGTTTCATTCGCAGCGGATAACCTGTACATGAGCTTGCAAACAGGCACAAATTTTTAACGCTCAAATATTTCGGACCACAACCAACCACTATATCTTTTCCTGTAGTCTCCTTTTCAAGTGTTAACGTTTACTTAGAGACTAGAATTATTTCTGTAGGAGGAATACTCACAGAGTTATGGATTTTGCCTCATATGCACTAAATAAATATATAATACCAGAAAGGATATATATAATTCAGGTGATATTCAGACCGGTCAATCCAAGAGAGTGCTCTACAGTGAAGGAGCAGTATATATCGGTAGATTGGCTACTCAATGTGAGTGTATATGGATTTTAATACAGTTCTGTTTCGTAGACCAACTCGAAGTTGGTCCACTCATCAGTTAATCTCCATATACACTGAAGTATCGTTAAGGTTACATTAGCAATGTGATCGCGTTACAGGAAACCGTAAAACGAAAGACACAAATTTGAAAATTCAAAAAGTCGCGCGCGTGAGGAACCGTAAAATGGAAGCTTCGACGTAAACGGAAACTAAAAATGTTCACTTACCGCGCGACCAAATTATTATATTTAAGAGCCATAGTAAGTAACTTTCGAGAATCCGCGGTCAGAAGCAAAAATTCGAATTTTCTTTGCTTACACTAAAAAGACCCTTTTGGTGAGCCATTTTCAAAATTAATACTCAAAAGTTCCAGCGAGTTTTTATTTTGACATAATCGGGAAAAGTTTGAAGTGCACCCCAGTCACAGGCAAGGGGTGAATGAAAGTATGCAAATTAGCGTGATTTCAGTGCTCGAGAACGTGCCAAGAGAAGGTTGCCTTGAATTTATTTTTTCATAATTTGTTAGCCATCTCTTGGACTTCCTTTTGGACTTTGCGAATCCTCCGCTTAGAGAATACCTTGTTCTCTAATCACTCTGCAGTGAAACGAGAACAAATCATTTTCATACTAAATATCATCAGACGCAGACAAGAATCAAGAATAGGCATCTCGTTTAATGATAGCTAAACGAGGACCACATGGGCAATGTCAAAGTATAATCATTTACAGGATAACCAATATAACTACAAAATATCCGCACATAGAAATTTACATAAAAACGTCTTGAATAAGTACATTGATTTCTAAATATCTCAACATTTCTATAATTAAACTGATTCAGTTGTGCAGTTAAATTAACGGCAAAAATAAAAGAGAATTGACAGAAGTATAACGAGAGATGCCGTCGAGTGACCTTGAACTGCAAAAGAACGCCTTATATACCAGAAACACGAATAGTCACGCGCTCTCAAATTGCGAAAAGCAACGCTAACTGCGAATACCGAACACCCGAAATAGCACTACAAAGAAGCGCGCATTCCATAACGTGAGAAAATACATATCTTCGCTGTGCAGTTGATTCACGAAATTCTACCTTCTTTCAGAACATCACAACACTAGAGGTATATGTATATACAAGGCGAAAAAAGGCATCCCATGAATGGGAAATTGTTCTTCTTTATCATACTAAAATCTTTAGTCTGGCCCGTAGAAATCAAGCGCACAAGAGGAAAACCTGGAGCACGTTTTCACACTTTTCGGCATTTTCTCTGTTGTTCTCAAACTGATTAATAATTCATAAAGTCAACTACAAATCAATGCATGTATACCACATCACGTGCATGTCTTTGGATACCCAATGAAAAACTGGATGAAAATCTTTGAGATTTGGATATTGTATCCAGATCTTTAGAGATTTGCATACAATATCCAAATGTCCACTGATTCTCGAAAAATCGTGTGACATCAATAAATCAATTTGAAGTAAATGACATCTCAAGCAAACAACAAAATTTTATTTCCTTCAAAGAAGGAAACAGAATAGTTGGGTATTTCACATGTTATCGCAGTTTGTAGAATTTACGACGAATTTAACATTACATTTATCGAAAGTTACTCCCTGAAATACTGAACTAACATGATCAGCATCTTCCCCTTTGTTTACATCATGTGAAATTTCAACATCAGACGTAATAGCACACTTCTTACTTTCTGTTCCTAAAATTGAGGAAACCTGAACCATTTGTTCTCTTACTGAAAAAGAGCGTTTGAACGATGACCCGTGCGTTCACGAATTAGTTTTTCGTCAACCCCAGCATTAAAGAGCGTTGTGGCACACGTTACTCTAAGATAATGGGCGGTTTTCTTTGGGCAGGTAAAACTCGGATCAACTCGGATCACTTAAATCCGGTCAACTTAAAAACAGCTTTTTATAAGCAAATATGATATCATTTTCTCACTTTAAGTCTAAGGTTAGCGCTGGCGTTAGGGTTGGGGTAATTTCTCAAGGCCTTATTCGTTTTTACGTCAATCCGAGCCAAGCGATCCGAGTTGATCCGAGTTGATCCGAGTTGATCCGAGTTGATCCGGTCCGACTTTTGTACCTGCCTGTTTTCTTTCTGATTCCTGCAACTGAACATGTTTGGCAAAATTTGATTCAAAATATTAATTCTAACTAATTAATTCAAACCCTAAACGACTCTTCTTGGGCCTAAAGTAAAATGCCTTGTCCATTTTACTAGGAAAATCACAAAACCTCAAATACAGTCGATAAACTTTAACCAAACAACGAGTTTGACCCCTTTCATGACAAATATGCGTAACAGCACGAGGAACGTAGTTGAGATCACAAATACCGCCATGAAAACTCTTTGAGCTGTTTTCTTCAAATCCAAGACAATCATCGCTTACCTTAATATTTCTTGCAGTAATATTCCTGCGTTCCCCTCCGCGTAACTTGACTCATCCATCTCGCACAGAAAACTGAATTTGATAAGCAATAATAAGTTGGCTAACTCGCAAATCGCACATTCCATCCAAACCTTTTTTATCACATTCTATAGCTATTGTTTAATTAACAAAACGAAACAAAAATTATCAAAAATCTCCTTCTGACAAGACACACAAATAAACGCATGCACTTATATTTATATGACTTTGTACGTATCGACACTTTAGTCTTGCTCCTAAACATGAAGAATCATTATTAAACGGGCATACACATACTATAACTTATTTTTGGACAATAACATGTAATTTCTGAGATTACGTACAAACATTAATAAAATTGTCAGCCAACGAATCAGCGTGCGCTCGGCAAGTATTTAATACGTGAACACTTTCGCGCGAATGGAGTCTAATTGAGTGTTCAATTTCGGTTTCGTTTGATTAATAAATAGCATTTCGTAACTCCAGTTTTCCTTGCATTTCCTCAAAACGGAGAACTTGTTCGTTAGATCTGGATTTTCGACCCCATGGCATCCTTTGAAATGTCTTCCAACGGCGGACGTATTGTGTTGTTCTATTCGTTGATAGGCATGACGAGTAGTGTAGCCGATATAATCTGTGTCACACAGATAGATGACGCACTGACGGCTAACTATGGGTGGCTTTACCTCTTACACTTTGATTTGCCCGCCGATCTTTGGGCTTGTGAATACTGGTTGTATCTGGTTGCCGATGCGATTTCCAGGATCTTTAAGCTGTTTTCTAACAGAGTCCGCAGACTTTTGGTCTTTAAAAGGCAGTACGATTCGGAGAATGTTACCTCCTGAGGTAGCCTAATTCTGGTGGTATTGATCACGTTCCGCAATTACTGAATTTGTGATGGTTTGTATCACTAAGTCTCTCTGGATATTTCAGCTTAGAGAACATTTCCTTCAGCTAATTAGGAAGTCGCACTCTTTTAACAACCAATTCCCAGGACGATGAAAGGTTGTACGCTCGGCTTAACATGGTCTTGATTAATGACCTCTTATAGCGCATATCCACATGATTATGGTATGTCTATTAAAAGAATTTAGGATATTGTGTGAAATCAGATTGTTAGGGAACCACCAACTGGACTTTTTTTCTGCGACCAGACCTAGCAGAGACCTCTAGGTACAATTTCCTTTGCGAATTAAAACCAAATTAATTGCCATGGCCATGATCATTTACTTGTACAAAATGTTCGTTGTTTTTACGAGAATGCCTAATTTTGCGGCCGAGGCTAAACCGAAAGTAAATATTCTTGTTTTTGTTTTTTAATGGTTTGAGCCTGAACCGTTCTTAAGCCGGTGACACACGGTTCAACATTTGTTGATCAACGAATGTTTTAGCTTCTTGCAAAACAAGTGCTGAACAGCAGTTTCATGCCATGTTCGATGTTGAAACAGGCCATTCAACGTGTTGAACGTTGTTGAACGCAGTTGAACGAAAATAGAGACAACCTCTATTCCGTTCACTGAACAAGTTGCTGCAATATCGTTCAACATGGCTGAGCACCAAATGTTGCTCAATATTGAACCGTGTGTCACCAGCTTAAGGGATGGACCACTGGGGGGAGGGGGGCAGGAGAATGAGAAATACTGAAAAAAAAATCGGGCTTAAAT
>BLFK01000476.1:316995-319495 GCA_014634185.1 Astreopora myriophthalma
AATTCCCAGTAAGGATAAAGAGGATTCAATGATTCGTATTCATGGTATAAAATAAGAAATTCCTCCTCGCTAATTGAACCTTCTGCAAAAGAAATTACAAGAGAATTTCTCTCCTCTTCAAAAGACATGTTTATTCCACCGTCCTACGGTCGTGTTGGCCGAATCTTAAGTTAAAAATTCTCGCGCCTTTCTGCCGTACTCGTTCCAAGTCTCCGCTATACGCATCCAACCGTCCCAGCCTACCGTTGTCCACTATCTTAAAGTCCCTAATACCATAAACTGAAGGGTCGCATTTCATTGCAGATCGAGACTTTTGGGTTATGACAGTATTCATAAATGGTTTTATTTTCTTCCTAGAAAAATTTTGGACAGCTGGAAGGGCCAGGGGGATTTGCGCAAGTTTTGCCTAGACTGACAGGTAAAAATGTAGATTTAGTACAGACACGTAATGCACAACTCAATTCCAACCATGTCCATCCCCCCGGGCAATAGTGGGGCATTTTCCCACACGTTCCATCCTGGAGGTCGGGCATTAGCCTTCCACCCAATTACTAATTAGCATTTAACCACCTCACTTTTTTCACCTTAGGCTTGTTTTTATGATAATTTCATCGGCAAATACAGTAATTTACTTATTGAATACGTCTAGATAAGACATATCTGAGACGCTAGAGCTGCAAAATGGCCTACCTTTTACAATTATACAGGAAATAATACCTAGTTATCACTAGATTTGGCTTTAGTTAGCTCAAACGTTTATTGAAAGTAAGATAAGAAACGAAGAAGATGAAACATTTTTGAGCCACTACCCCGAGGGGTTTGAACAATTAGTTTGCTTCCGCCGTGGGGCATTTGCTAGTTTATTTTAAAAAAATTCAAATTCCTGGGGGTCGACCCGGGGAAGGGGGAGGGCACCGTTGGAATAGACTTATGCATTATGGTTGTAAGTGATTCCTTGACTTTCATTGGAAGTTTGCGCGCTCCAAAAAAATGTCACAACATTTGTCTAGCGAGACAAACTAAGACCCTTTCACGCACCGTATGCCCATATAGGTAGTCTTAAACCCACGATTTACTCTCACCACTTTTTTGTTTTCTGTCTTCAGCAATACATGGTTTCCAGCAGGGAGCAACATTTAAAGGGTTTACAACTGAAAATGGTCAAATCATAGTAACGAGGAAAGCGGTTTATTATGTTTACGCTTCAGTATTTTTTGCAAGCTATCCCGAGGGGCCCCAGTACCACAACCGCGTAGCCCTTACTGTCAATGGAAATCTTTTCATCGTTTTGCAGACGGGCTTCGGGAATGGAAGCGACTATGGCAGCGTATACAATGGTGGAATAATCAAACTGGAGCCGGGTGATACCATTGGCTTGAAGTCCATCTATGCTAGTAAGATTTGGCCTACGCCTGGAACCTATTTTGGGGCTTACAGGGTTGCATAAGCATTAAGTTCGCATAAGCGAGATATTCATGCAAAGTGTAATTACAGTAGCTAGCTTTTTGTAGCATTCTGATAACTTGTAGTGACTACTTAAATTATGGGGACAAATATGCCAAATTCTGAGGTTCGTGTTGAAATGAAATCCTCTTCTTGTGCACAGAACCTTGTTGAAGTCTATTTTTTTTGTCTAAATGGCTAGCATGCTTGTTGCCACAACACAAAAACTGAAATAACGCCTAGGTCTGAAATAACGCCTAGGTTCACTGCAATCCGAATCCTTAACTAGCTTGTATTTTAAACAATCGGATAAGACGTCAAAGCGTGCTTATCAGATTTAAAGGAAATCCATACGTTTAAAAAATAAGCTGGTTTTTAATAAGTTAACTTTCCTTATTCGCTTATAAAGCAACAACATCTCCAGCATCTCTTTACCCATTACATCAAGGATATGTACCAGACTTGGAAACTACTGGGTGATAAAAAAAAACTGAAATCAAAAAGAAATCTAGAAGGATCAATTTTAATTGCTCGCATTAAAATACAGCTTTAATTAGCGATCCAAAGACGATTGGTAATACGCTGAATACGTTCTGTGCAACTATTGGACTTAAACTGACATCTGGCATCCCTGAAGCTCTGGGCACTTATTGTGATTATCTAGATCCACCTCTAATGAATTCATTTTATTTCAATCCCATTATTCCCTGTGCAGTTGAGTCGCAAATTTCAAATTTACCTTATAATAAAGCCTATGGACTCTAGTCCAGTATTAGTATATGGTGATTAAAAAAAAAAAAAACTCTTTGGTCCCGCCTACCTCACTAACGGGTTCGGCGGGTGGGCCCAAAGTGGTGTTTCTTCAGAGCCTCTATAGACTACTTAAAAAACTCCGCGCTGCAGGTATTTGTCCACTCGATTTTTTTTCTAATAACGGAGGTTTTGGACAAACAATTGAGAGCAAAAATTAGTGATAATAATTTTGAATGACGTTTCGATGATTCGTTCATCATTTTCAAATTCGTAAAAACTAAAAAGTCAGATTGTTGTGAGTTTA
>BLFK01000476.1:326995-331304 GCA_014634185.1 Astreopora myriophthalma
ACGTGCATCGCAGGAGGAGAGCTGGGAAATGCAGCAGCTGGTGAATACCTTATCCCAGGCGTTGAAGCAGAGCATGGCGGTGTCTACCGAAACGGAATCTAAGAGGAACGTACGAGCACCTCGTGTTTATTCGGTGGGTCAAAATTTCAAAACATGGCTATCGCAGTTTCTTCAGTATGCAAATTTGGTACATGTAAAACTTTCAGATCGCCGGGCGTATTTGCTCACCCTGCTGGATCAACCGGCTTACAAAGAAGTGGAACTTCTAAAGCTGCCAGCGTCGCTAACCTTTGAAGAATTCACAGCGAAGCTGGTTGAAAGATTTGATTCGGGCAAGACAAAGGAAGATTATAAATTGCAGTTGCGGGCTAAGTGTCAAAGGCCCAATGAAGATTTTGAAGGATTCGCCGACAGTGTGATGGAATTGGTGGAAAATGCCTACCCAGAGGCGGCTTACTCGTTCAAGGTGGAACTGGCAAGAGACCAGTTTATTCAAGGAGTGGCGATCAGCAATGAATTGCGAGAAAAAGTATTCATGAGTCAACCAGATTCTCTTGTGGAGGCTGTTCGTGTTGTTCGTCGATTAGAAAGTGCTCGTAAAGCTTGTCAGCTCTCCAGCTGTTGAGAAGAAAAAGTCCGTGAATGTTGTGAGTGCTTCAGCGGAGAGTGAGAAAATTTCGACAGAGATTCGTGAGCTCAAGGAACTGGTTCTTAGTATGAATGAAAAGATTCGTGACCTGGAACGAAAAGCTGAAACGACTTCGACCGCGCGGCGCCGTAATGAGTTACTACCGAAACAGGTAGACTGTTTTTTCCGCGACGCGCGTAACAGTTGATTTTACCCTCAGAGATCAACGATGTAGATCACGTGCCCTGCTTTTCAAACCCAATAAGGTGAACGCACGTGCTCACATTCCTGAGCGTCTGGAGTAATGGCGCGCTATTCCGTGAACAGCAAGGGAAGAACTTATATCCAAGGAAAAACTACAGGAGAAAGCCTCCGAGCTAATTTTCCTCGGTCGTTATAATTTCACACCTGTCTTCGGGGAAAGAAATGTTATAAAAAACTTTCAGTTGTATCATGGTTCCCACGAAGAAACTGAAGAAGCAACAGAATATCAGACTTGTAGCCACTTGACTCCACATATTCACGTTTGCCGCCAGTTCACACGCTCAGGAATGTGAACACGTGCGTTCACCTTATTGGGTTTGAAAAGCAGAGCACGTGATCTATATCGTTGATCTCCGAGGGTAAAATCAACTGTTACGCGCGTCGCGGAAAAAACAGTCTACCTGTTTCGGTAGTATTATGTTTTGCTTGCCGCGAACCAGGCCATTTTCTCGAAATTGTCCACGCAGAGAAGGGGGAAACAGAGCTCGGGGCCTGCCGAGGGCCAGGCAGTTCCCGTGAGACCTGAAGTAGTGGCCCAAGCATCAGTAGTCGCCAATGAGGTACGCAACTCTACTTGTGTAAACAATAAGGTGCTCTCAGTAACATCAGACTCAGGAATCTATGTTACAGGAATTGTTAATGTCGCGTTCTCAACGAAGTGTCAACCATGCAGTTTCATTTAATGGTGAAAAACTAAAAATAATAAACGATACAATAAATAACGAAAGACTAAATGAAAACTTTGCAAAATAATACACAAATACTTACACAGAAGGTCCCGAATGACTAACGAAAACACACGAGGCGACAAACCACATAACATAATAACAACATTAAAAAAAAGATACCGCCGAAGCGTGGGAAACTGAATTATAAATTCCTTAGGTAAACTGTCCGGGTCCTGGGAAAAAACTCGGTGGACCGAAGCGAAACGGCTAGTCCCAGGACCCGTCTAAAGATAACTCAACGACTGTCACAGTGAATCATAGTGTGACTTGTATATTGCTAGACACTGGTGCGACCGTTAGTGTTTTGAATGAAGGAACATGGAGAAAAAGTGGGCTTGTCTCAAAACTCGAGCCAGTCACCGGGACTCTGACTTCAGCAAATGGAAATAAATTAACAGTTCTGGGAGAAACAAAAGTTAGATTTCGTCTAGGAAACCTTGATTGCTTTTGGCAAGTTATGATTGTGCGAGGCCTATCCCATGACTGCATACTTGGCTCAGATTTTTTTCAGCACTTTCAATGTCAAATCCACTATGGCACTGGAACCTTCGTACTTGGAGCTACTGAAATTCCAATCAGGTACTGCAAGGTTACACCTAGTGTTTGTAGAATTTTTCTGTGTGATGACATGCAAGTGGAACCTGGGACTGAACAAATGATAGGGGCTAAATTGGAGAGTGGATTTGATCATAACATTGGGACTCCTGGGATTTTGGAGGAGTCAAGGGAACTAAGAAGCAAATCAGAAATCAATATAGCTCGTTCCTTAGTTATCCCCAGGGATGGACTGACTCTAGTGAGAGTTGCTAACTTTTCTGACAGGCCAATCAGTCTACGGGCAGGTCTTCCAATTGCCGAATATCATCCCGTTAGTAGTGGGGATGGCCGTGTTGTTCCACTGGAGCCCGATCCAGATTCCACGAGCGTCCCTCAGGCATCTTGCTCGGTTATCGACAGACCGGGTATGGCAGGAGAGAAGCCTAACGATGATGGAAAGTAAAGGTCAGAATTGCAAGATAACCTGGAGGGGCTTTCAGAAGACCAAAGAGATCAGTTTTTGTCTCTGGTAACTGAATTCGAGGATATCTTTGTGAAGGAAAACTCTGACTTAGGAAAGTCTGGCCTCCTAGAACATGCCATTGACACGGGTGACTGCGAGCCAGTGAAACAGCCTCCTCGTCGAGTACCACCCTATCAGCGAGAAGTAATCGATCAGCAACTGGAAGAGTTGCCAGATGCAGGAAGGATTGAACCGTCTCAAAGTCCTTGGAGCAGTCCGCTGGTACTTGCTAGGAAACACGATGGGACATACCGTATGTGCATTGATTACCGCAAACTTAACCAGTTGACGACGAAGGATGCCATACCACTGCCCCGGACAGATGACGTTTTAAAAGCTTTGGGTGGAGCTCAGTGGTTTACCAGCTTGGATTTGGGCGCAGGGTACTGGCAGATGCAAGTGAAAGAAGAGGATAGGCCCAAGACTGCTTTTTCAACTCATCAGGGACAATTCCAGTGGAGGGTCATGCCATTCGGGTTGACAAACGGACCTGCTAGCTTCACTCGGTTAATGAATCTAGCACTCAGTGGCCTTACCTGGACTCATTGTCTAGTGTATTTGGACGATATCATCATTTGGTCTTCAACCTTTGAAGATCACCTCCACCGCCTACGGCTGGTGTTCGATCGTATAAGAACTGCTGGTTTGAAACTGAAGCCTAGTAAATGTCACTTCCTCAGAAAAGAAGTTGCTTTTCTCGGACGTGTTGTGTCGTCTGCCGGAATAAAGACTGATCCTGAGAAAGTGAAAGCCGTCAAAACATGGCCGGTACCACAGAATATGAAAGAGCTCCAAAGCTTCCTTGGCCTTGCTGGTTATTACAGAAAGTTCATCTTGGGATTCTCCATTATTGCGGAGCCGCTCTATAAACTGTGTAGGAAGAATGTACCGTTTCGTTGGCCACAGGAACAGCAAGCTGCATTTGAGGAGCTGAAGAATCGTCTGGTGAGTGCACCAGTACTAGCTTATCCCGATTTCAGCTCTGCAGCTGGGTCTTTCATACTTGATACTGATGCAAGCCAATACCTAGGAATTGGAGCGGTTTTGTCTCAACAGCAACAGCATGGGACTGAGCGAGTGATCGCTTATGGTAGTCGCTCGTTGAATGAACATGAACGGAACTATTGCACCACTCGTTTGGAAATGCTTGCTTTAGTGAGTTTCGTTGACTACTTTCGATACAATTTGTTAGGGCGGAAGTTTTGTATACGAACTGACCATCAGTCATTACGATGGTTGACGTCCTTTAAAGAACCCCAAGGACAGGTGGCTCGTTGGCTCGAGCGCCTTCAGGAATATGATTACGAGATCCAACATCGGCCCGGGAAGCAACACAACAATGCGGACAGTTTGTCTCGACGGCCTGGGCGGGATCATGGAGAATGCCCCTCGTGTGTTCCACCTGCAGAACCACAGATAGCAACAATCACCAGCAGGCCTCCCAGTGGTCAACACCAGGATGATGAAAAGGATCTGTGGTCACCAAAGAAGGTGGCTGAAGCTCAAGGTCGGGATCCTGATATTGGCCCAGTTGTAGATCAATTGTCACGGGAGTGGAAGAAGCCAACTGATGAGGAGCTCCAACCCTTGAGTAGAGCAACAAGGGAAATCTGGGCACAGTGGGAACTG
>BLFK01000476.1:331577-334077 GCA_014634185.1 Astreopora myriophthalma
GTCGCATATGCGACTAGATTTTTTGCTGTGCGCCTAAAAAATCATGTGTGGTCGCACCACCGCGCCTTAAAAGCCAAAGTACAGTGCGACTTCTCAAGTGCTTACTCACCTGACCATACTGAACATACTCTGAATGATAAATATAAATGTAAACATGAGATATAACACAACCAGGCACCAAATAATAAAGTTGCACCATTTTCCCTTCATCGGTGTGTGTTCTATTCGTCACTTCCAGCCTAATTTCTCAGGGGATTCTCCGAACTCGAACGTTCATTTCTTTCCCATGCCCCACGTTCTGTGTTGTAAACAACTCCGCTGACACATGCAAATGAAGGAATGAAGCACGTGCTTCTTGCGCAATCGATGATCTAGCGGAAAGTGTGGAAACTGGGGATGAGAATTAAATCGCGTGCTGCGTTTTAAAAAGAACGCTTTGTTTTCGCTTGTGTGACATACAAAAATGCCCAGGGTTTTCGGAACTGGCCGGTCCACGAATTCTATGGCTAGAAAGCTAGCCACGTGAGCAAAGTTCGTGCTAGTTCTCACGAATACCCAGATGTTGAAAAAATCAAAAATCTTCGTGAACAGAATTTCAAAGGTGAGGCAAACAGCAAGCAAATGGATAGTGAGGATACTCAAAGAAACGACTTCAGTAGTTAATATCTGAGCTTAACTCTTGTTTGAAACATCCTAATTCTTTTATTTGTTTTCGTTGTGTTCAATACTGCTGGAATAGGCCCATATTGCAATACGAAGCCTGAGTCGCTCTTTTTGGAGCGTTGAGTATTCTTGGAGTAGGTGCTCTAAGTATTTGAAGCTGTGCGCCTAAAATTGTTAACTCTGCGCCTAAAATTTCGGCAGTGCGCCTATAAATTTCCACCTGGTCGCACAAGTGCTCCCAAAGCCAAAAGTAAACTTTGAGCCCTGCAGACCGTTATGGTGAATGGATTCTAAATAGTTTACAGCTGATGTCAGACCGCTTGAAGATGTTGGAGGACAAGCAAAGAATGGACAAGGAGCGGATCAGGAAGCTGAGACCAAAATTGCTGAAGAAGGCTAGAGCATTGCGGGACCTTTGAAACTGTTCTTTCTTCCAGAGAGATAAACCTTCAAGAGTTTTTCATAAGAGACTGAACTGATTGACTTTATTTTGTTTTATTACTCCGTGTGATTGTGAGTCTGGAGATTCCTTTTTAGGGAGGGGATAGTGTAATGGGACATTCCGTGATACATACATAGCGTAGAAACACGGGTGTAGAGCGCGAGAGTCTATCTCGGTGCGTTGTGCTTGTAAAGTTCCCGGCTACGCGATTAAACCGTTAAGCGACGTCAGAATTCTCCGTGTGACGTGTTAATTACATGCATATTAACAAACCCACTTTGCATAATGACCTTCTATGCACCAAAGTGAAATAAAATCACTGTCCTTTCTCAGGATATTTTTTATATAGATACAAAAAAAATGACACGTGCCTCTAATTTGCAATTATTACGCGGTAAGTAAGTTTTCCCAGCTTCCAAACCTGACACGGTCGCCAAATTCGCTCATTAGAATCCTCGACCGCCATTACCGTTCAAGCAGTGTATCATTCTCGTCCCCAGAGGCCGCGATTCTTTCGGTCAGCACTGAGAATTCTCGGTGCTGACCGAAAGAATCGCGGCCTCTGGGGACGAGAATGGCAATGTATTCATTCTTTGTCAGTCTGCACATGCGCATATAATCTACTGTGGAACTAAAAGGCAACAGAAAGGGCCCATAAAAACGGACTGGAGCAGGGTTGTGCCTAAATCATACCGTCCAAAAGGACGGCCGAGGAGTACTAGGAACGAGTTTCCGATTCGGGCCGACTTCGGAAACTCTCGAAAACATCCAAAATGGCGGCTCAAGCGTGGTGAAAACTGACCGCCAAAGGAGCCGTTTAATCGCCAGAGAAGCGTGATTTAGGGTATTGTTGACGAGGTCTGCGTTTATTGTGACTTTTGAAGAGTTCTTGGTCTTGTATAGTAAGCAATCCTTTTATAAATGTCTTATCAATTAGTCTTGTCCCGCTAGCCGGTATTACCGAAGGACATCCCAAGTTATAGCAAATTTGTTGTCATGTATGTCATCTCTAGTTTTCATTGTTAAACGGTGTTCCGTAGGTTTCCTCAAGCTTAAGATAACTGTCTAGGAATATTTTTATTCATAAAAGTGGCCCTGTCCTTTTGGCCGGTATTACCAATGAAAACAGTACCGTCCAACGGGACATCCTGAGTTTTAGCAACATTTGTTAAGAGGTAAATCATATCTGGATTTTTTTATTGTTAAACAGTGATTCTTTAGGTTTCTAAAAGGCCAGGGTAACTAAACAGGAATGTTTTTTTTTGATAAAAAATGCCTATGAATTCTATGTTCATAGAATATTAGAATTTAATCAGTATTCATGGTTGAAACAATGTACTGATTTTAATACAGATAAACGAACTAATGCTAAAAATACATTTGAAAAAGAGTTTT
>BLFK01000476.1:336577-346279 GCA_014634185.1 Astreopora myriophthalma
GTTGTGCGTATTCCTGTGCCGTAGCCGCGTATATAGTATGTATACAACTGTATTGCTATATACAGCCAAGCGCAGCTATGTACGGCCCTGCCGTCATCTTTTTGCTCGTTTCGGGCTAAATGGTAAGGTTAACCCCTTAGAAAAATGGCCAAAAATAGCCAATTTCACTGCGCTTGAATTTCGTCGCGTTCACCTCCAGGTTTACTCTACTTTTATGTGCATGTCCTGTCTTGACCGGTCTAAGTTTCAGAGTTACGCATGTGCATTAGACCCCAATTGCAAATTGGAGGCCAACCATATATGGTCATAGCCCTGTCGGAACCATAACTTGGGCTCCTCCGGCCAAGTAGAAACCAAGCCTTTCTAGATTCCCAAAATCCCCAAGTCGCAGGTAGACTCAGCTTTTTAATGCAAACTGCGTTGGTGGCCAAAGGTCGCCAAACGGCGGTTTCTTACGTTGAATTGCAAGCGCCCGAAAGTTTGCAATGTTTGCGTGCTCAAAATGTCAAGCGAAAGAGAACAGCAAAACCAAGGTTGGTTACATTAAAAATTTGACCAATTGATTTCGCTCTTTCCCCTGTTCTCCTGACTTTACTTTGATGAGTTTTTTTACGTTACTTCTTTTCATTTCATCCTTGCAGCTGCTCGAATCGCATTTTTTTTACATTCAGTAGCGGGCTCGAATCGCATTTTTTTTAAATTCAGTAGCGGACCCGTGGACAACTATTGCGGAAAGCTATCTTGAAAATCCCGCCTCGACTTGCCTCAACTTGCGTTTGGTGGCTAAACGATGAAATACTTGAGCCGAGCTGCGTGTAGAAATGTGACTGCAAGTGCTCGCAAGTCGGGGCCAAACGACGTCGCGGTCGAAATCTGGGAACAAACCGCTGTTGCCCAGTAACAAAGTAAATAAGTGCAAACGGTGTCACGTGATCACAGTCATTTGCTTAGCAACAAGGAGTCAACAACTGTGTGGTAAAAAGAAAGGTCGCCATCTTTCTCGCGACAAATCTTAGAGGACGCTGAGTTCTATTCATCAACGTGAAAGCCATGGCGATGGACGTGAGTACAAGAAGAGGAGCTGACTACGTGGAAAGCATTTATAATTTAATTCCAAAGATTCAAGAAAGGCCTCCAAAAGCCGCGATGTGAGTCTTGTTTCAACGCCACCATCCATCGTCGTACCTGTATTCTTTGCTCCTTAAATTTATCTCTCAAAATATTATGTCCACAGGTATCGTTCAAATTTCACGTCAACGGTAAAGCAAGAAAATAAATCAAACAAGCAAGCCTCCAAAACCATGGTAAGATAGAGATAAAAACTTAAACTACTAACTATGATTTGCGCTGATAAACAGAGCGGGTATACGATGAGCGTAATTCCTTAATTTGTTTTCGCCCTTTAATGGCAAAGGATATTTTCTCTACTTTACCAGGGGCCGCCGAAAGTCGCTGCCAACGAGCCCAAGAATTTTTTGACGAAACACTCAAAGGAATTTAAGCTTCCAGAAAGTAAGGATAAGTTTTTTACTACATGAAACTTACAAGCTTATACATGAAAGATCAAGATTTTTTCCTACAGGTACATTCTGCATTATGTGAAATCTGGAGAACCTGATCGAGTCATTATTATGTAGTTTCTATTTCTTTCTAGAGTAAGCTTAAATAATCAAGTTGGTTACATGCAAATTTCTTAACAAAACTTATCCTTTTGGTTTCAAGATAATCTTTTTATCTTGTTTTCTGTTCTCTTTTTTTTGGTTTATTGTACAGGTAGATCGTGGAAATAGGTGCAATTTCTATTATTTTTTTAAGACTTTTGTCACAGACTGTCCTCATATAGTGCCAGTAGAGTACTAATTAGATTAAAATTGGTTTCTGCAGAGACAGATTTTAAATATCAAGACCATGACAGAAGACGCCCTGTTGTTCCCAAACACACAGAAAAACCTCTTATGGGGTTACGTTCAGACAAGAATCATATCACCACCAATGCAGTTGAGAACATAATGTCGGTGCCAAAGAAGCCAGAGAAGAAATTTGCCGACACAAGAGGAGGGGCCACTCATCTTTTGGAGCCCTCGGGGCTGACACCAAAGTATGTAAACAAGAAAGATTTTGGCAAAACTCCAGCTTATTTGGAGAGAAGAAAGGCTGAAGTAGAGCGAGCACAACAGGAATATGATGCTTATGTACAGGAAAGATTTCAACAAGGAGCTATGAAAAGTTTAACAGAAGGACAAAGGTAAGTTTTGTTGTACATGTAAGTTGTGCCGTATCATCTGCTGCATAAGAGGAATTTGTTTCATTGTTTTGTTTCATCCATTGGCTTCGCAGTAGCCACAAGAAGCATGTGTGGAGTTTTTTTCTAGGAACAAGGGACATACCAAGACACTCCCACAAACGAAGTGATTATAACGAAGTTGATTATGGATCAGACTCCTGGTTGAATTGCACATGCTTAGAGTCAATTTGCTTCTGTCCATTTGCATTGTACAAATAGCCAATCAAAATTGCCCAATACTTCTAGTGAGAGCCACTCAAGATTCAGGGCATTGTAAGGTGGTTCAAAATGGTTTTAGAGAAACTTCATATAGTCTCTGGTTTGGGATAATAACCAATCTTAGGGTCATGATACCAAGGTAACTTCACCTCAGAAACAATATTTTACAATATTTTTACCACCAAACCTGTCATCATAGCAACACAATGACATAATCTACTGGACCACCAAAATCAACTTCATTTGCCAAGAATCTTGAAAACAGGCTGGTGAATTTTTGTATGAGGCTATAACAAAGTTCATGGAAATATCTTCAAATTAGTGAACTTTGAAAAAAAAGTCTGTAGCATAGTTTATAATAACAAATTTTCA
Source organism: Astreopora myriophthalma (assembly GCA_014634185.1). Classification (NCBI taxonomy): domain Eukaryota; kingdom Metazoa; phylum Cnidaria; class Anthozoa; order Scleractinia; family Acroporidae; genus Astreopora; species Astreopora myriophthalma. Next base: position 339,453 of record BLFK01000476.1, read on the forward strand.
CAAATATAACTGCCTATATAAACCTTTTTTCCTACCTACACATCTTTTATAAAGTGTAGGAAACATGCACCAAATCAATTATTACAGTTATCACTGGACATGGAAATATAAGCAACGTAAGTCATGAAGCTTCAAAATTTCAATTCGAGAAGATGTGCAACCTGCTCATGCTTTGACTTGTCGACTTTCTGTAGCACTTTTGATTCATAAGCTGACGCAAGCAGCTTGGGTATGGTGTGTGTTGCTTACATGTGTGAACTTGGTTTAAAGCCTTTTTGGCCCTCCTTGAGGAGCATAAGTTTAAGCTATGAGATTGCTGAGGGAGTTTTTTTTTCACTCTCACACTCCCTTCATGATACCGCTCACTCTCCAGATACAGCATCTCCCAATGTCAACACGTATATTTTTTTTACTGTTTCTATTACATTTCTTATGCTACCAGTAAGAATTTTCTTCAACTAATAAGATTCTTTGTTTGTGAAAATGTCGTTCCTCCTCATGAATTGTAATGCTTGATCGATTTTAAAGGAAAATGTAAAAGAGAAACACGCAGGTCAAAGTGTATTGAGATAATAATATCGATGTATTTTGTTTGTGTTCTCCAGAGAAGAAATTCTGGATGGATTGAAAAAGAACTGGGAAGAGCTTCATCATCAATATCAGGGTCTCTCTGTCGTTACGGATACAGCACCAAAGAAGGCACGCAAAGAGCGCATGGAGGCTGAAATGAAACAGTTAGAAAGAGACATTGAAACCATAGAGAAGCACAAAGTTATTTTCATTGCAAACCCATATTAAATATCAGACTCTTCTGGCAACAAGAAATCCTGGCTTGTTTATATATGGTCTAAATTTAATACTAGTTATCTTAATTTTTGTAAGTGAGGCAATATCTTGACTTACTTAAAATCTGTAAACATCTTATAACGCAAAAGCTGATGTTGCCAGTAATAATTACTTGTAAATAAATATGTACAAAATTATTTTATTAAAAATTCTGTGGTCAAAGAACATTGGATGTAACATAATTTTAGCCAAACTTCTCTGCGTATTTTGATTACAGTAAAAGCCCACATAAAAGGACCCATGTTTTTCAGTTTCAGGCTGATGCCATTCTTACATATTGGGTACTTAGTGAAAAGTCAGCCTCAAGCTGTTCTTAACATGTTCTTTAATTCTGTCTGAAAATTATACAGTGTATTGCACAACTGACACTGCTTTATTAATTGACGCCATCCTCTCAAATCAAGGGAGTGATCTGCTAAATTATTATTATTATTATTAAAATTATTATTATTACTCCTACCACTACTTATTTCTTTTACTTTGGTGTTCAAACCGTCATCTCTTCTCATGCACTTTTATCACGCTTTGTTCCATAAAATACAGGGCACGAGGAACTAAATACTTCACAGTCAAGCAGATGATAAGAACAACAAGCAAAACTAGTCTCCACACATGCCAAGGAAATATGCCCAAAAACAGCTCTTCCAGAACTGAAACAGAAAACAAGACACCTGAATCCTTATGAACCAATTTACGGCCCACCAATTCCATCATCAAAGTCAAGAAATTGAAATCTTCATCATTTAGACAGTTTGTATTCAAGACTAATGCGACCAAAAACAAAAGGGGCCTACCTAGGTTCAGTTGCATACTGCTTGAAAAAAAAAAAGGAAATTGCTTTGAAGTGGCTCAGATATTTTTGCACACAGCCTTCAATTCAACTAGTAATCCTTGCTCTGTTGTTTCCATTTGCCCCTTGTTTCCAAGAAATTAGCCATGCAAGAAAACTATTTTGGAGGTGTGCTGATCTCATTGTTCACAGAATAAAAGGGTTCTTCTGTTTAATGTCGGACAAAAGATTTAAAAGACACACCCAGGGTTCATACTCTTAAGAGTTTTTCAAATTCCATGACTTTCCATGACCCTTTCCATGACTTTTTCCAGTTTTCCATGACCTAAAGTTTACCTGCCACTTTCAAAAATTGTCAAAATCGTCCTTGCTTTGGGGCATTTTCTGACATAACTTGCCTGCATTTTATTTTGCCCTTGCTTCGACATCTGCAATAATTTACATGCCACACATAACTATAATTTTCCATGACTTTCCATGACCGACAACTAACTTCCATGACTTTCCAGGCCTGGAAACTGAAATACTTCAATTCCATGACTTTCCAGGTTTTCCATGACCCGTACGAACCCTGCACACCCCCATAAAAAAGTCAATTTGTGCACAACCAATTTCGTGAAAACTAAGGGCAATTATGGACAAAATAAACAACGGAAATGATTTTTAGGTGAATTGGAGGCTGCATACAAAATCTGAACCACTTTGAAGCAATCTTGTTTTTTCAATGAATAAACAACACAGGCCCTTTGTGCTCCCAGTCGTTTTTTTTTGTTGTTGTTGTTGTTGTTCAGTGAATTTTATTTTTCTAATTATTTTAAGCCGACCTCCCTTCTTCCTGAGAGGAGGACGATAAGTTGTCAAGTCCTGGGAACTGTCCTGTCCTAACCAGTTGTCCTGGCTGTAAATATAGTGGCACTTTTTCTTTCTCTGTTGTCTGTTTTCACGCAGTTTTGAACATTTAAAACCTGGTGATGAAGTGTACATCCCAGTTCCTGATATGCAGGTTACACTGTGGCCAGCAGTGAAGTACTGATTAATTTACAGTTGCCTCCAAGGAAAAAAGTGTTTTCCAAGCTTTCTAATGATCGAGGATACTGCAGATTATCACACAACCTTGTTTCCAATACATCAATAGGGGCCTTAAGATCTACGACGGCAGTGTCAGGGAGGACACCGCTAAACAATAGACTTAAATGAGCAAAACAGTGGCTCTGTAAATGTGTTTTGAAGCTTGGTACATTTCTTTCCCGTTCTCTGCCAATCTACAACGTCAAATGACCAGTTCTCATGTTGTAAGGAAAACACAAGCACACAACAAAGAATTTTGATTTTATTTCTTAGTTTGAGCACAGTTCATCCCAATTCAGTATCTAGAGAGTTTGGATAGTTTGTGGAAGTTTAACAAACTGGACTATAATTACAAAAAACTTTGCAAAATGTAAACTAGCAATTTTAAATGACGTTTTCATGGACATCACTGTCATAGATATCTTAAGGTCCCTGATGTTCAGCTTGACATCAAGGCTTGGGAGAATAAAACAAAAGAAATTGAATCACCATGTTGACAGACTTAGATAGAAGTTCCTTTGTTTTATTGCCCCAAGCCTCACAGTCAAGCTGAATATTAACATATCAGAAAACTTTTATCATGTACAGCTCTACGTTATGATATACCTATGTTGTAAATCACAGGATCATAGGAAGTTGCAGTGTCCAATGGCACCCCAGTCCTAACAGCTGTCACATTGGCATACTGTTCCTTCAAAAACCAGATCATGAATAGATGTATAAATTTCTATCAGTTCATTCTCGATACAACGTTGCACCATCAACTGTATAACAAATGATAACTGTAACAATAATGATGATGATAACCATAATTACTTAATTGAGCACTCTTCTTGAGGGGCATTTCAGGGCTCATGAAACAAATTATACAAATGAACTAATAACAAAGTTAAGAATCTCAGCTGAAGGCAGATCAGTTGGCTATTTACAAGCGCAGCTGAGGAGTTCAACCAGGGACCAGGAAAGAGTCAGAATGACACTTGAACTCAGGACCTCTGGATTACAAGTTCAGCACCCTAACTATGCGGCCATGATGCCTCCTCAGGGATAGCCTGTGTGGCAGGCATTCCAAGGGGAAAGGGGGATTAGCCGCAAAGAAATTCAAAAGCAAGACCTCGTGAAGGGCATGTGCCCTTTGTATTATTGTGAGGCTGAATTGCTTTTCACTGACTCCCCCATTCCCTTCGAATGCCTGCCACGCAGGCTGCCTCAGGGAATGTACTCAAGCAATGTGCCTTCTCCAATTGAAATTGTCTTCTTTAATTTCCTGTGTCTAAGATATGGGAAATAAGCTAGCCTTAATCTGAGATAAAGAAGACACACTGGACCAAAAAACAGCCTTAATACCAAGCCAGACATGAGACAGTCATCCTCGGCCAATACACGACTCTTTTCTGGCAAAAAAGTCAAAAAAGGAAAACCAAAAGAATCGCCAAGGGGTAGGGGTGCTATTATAACGAAGGAAATGTTCTCTCACATCAAACACAATCATTGTAACGAGCGGTACGGCAAATGGACAACTACACGTACATTGTCAAGCAGAAACCAAAGAACTCCTTTTACTGCAAAAGATCATCAACCTATATAGATACAGTCATAATTATTCTCACACAGAGGTGAGACGTAGCACAAATAGTCACAGTCTAATAACGGAATTTGATAAAATAAACACGAGCATTCGTCACAATCATCATCAGGAAATAAAATGGTAGAGTCCTTGGAAAGGTGTTATTAACCAAGTTTGAGGGCCGGACTTAACTTACATCAATTTATGGCCCAAGTGCGAACCACAAGGACCGAGAAAATGAGGTTAGTAAGATGTTTATTATAATAATTATCTCTTCATAATTGAATTGAGCTGGAAAACACATCATGAAGTGAAGTAAATTTGTTCCTGCCTTGAATAGCATTTCGTGCTAATTTGCAGGACAAATGTTTTTTTTTTGTAATAATAAGTGTTTTTAATAAAGTTTTTGTTGTTGTTGTTGTATTAATGGTCGGTACTGTAGAATATGGATTGCTATTAAATGAACCAGTCATAGTGCACATGGTGTCTCAGAGAGATATAATAAAATCATTATGATATATCGACTAAGATGACAAACATACCATGACTGTTAAGTGATTGTGAAACACCATTTTATCAATGTTAAGGAGCTGTCTTCTTGTTCTGCCCAATGCCTCTTTTGACATCAGATGAATATAAAAGTCTGTTGGTGTCTTTTCGCAAAAACAACAACAGCAACTTTAAAAAGCATCATTAAATATAAAGGACCACATTCAAGAAGTCCAGCATGGCACAGACTCAAAGATTATGTTTCATTTCTTATTCCATCTAATAACAACCCAGGCCTATACTTTATTATGGTGAGATCATGCTAAGTGCAGCATCTGAGTTAGTCTCTTCCAGACAAGGGAACATCAACCAATGATTTGATCAGAAGTTTCATGGAAGTTTTAGGGCAGCCATGTAGCTGAGAATTGATATAAGTAAAGTTGGTTGTGAAGATGAAAAAAGCCCGACAAATTTACATCCTTTTTACAATACATGAAATTTAGTACCTTTTTCTTCCACTAATGATCTAATACAACTGTATACGTACAGGGCGTGATGCAATTGCTACCTGATTGCCTGGGGCTGTGGTGGTTTGACTTGCCGAGCTTAAGTGTAGTGTTTTCTTATCATTGGTTGCCGGTTGGGAAATACGCACCATCAGTTCAAATCCTATAAACTATGGATTAAATTTAGCTCCTGAGAGAAAATGATAAGGTTTCAGCTGCAATTATTAGTTGTGTGATAACATTTTGATCTGCATTATAGTTGTGTATGCCAATGCAAATGGCTCACAGTCATCACTGCCCATGTTTCAGAAACTGAAGATCAAACTTCATTCAGATGAAAATAAGAATTTCCTTTACATGTCTATAACAATTTCTTTGATGAAATAAAACAACTTAATTTCGGGCTAGTTCATTTTTTTATCTCACCCTGCAGTAAAGTGAATTAACTTAATGGCAGTTTTCCCTAAAACAGACTCAAAATAAGGCATCTTACAGTGGACATATATGATACTCGTAATTCATAAGTTCTACCCGGCATCAACTGCGCCAAATGATAGACCACTGTCTCTCGATGATGGAGAACCTGATAAACACAAATTATGCCATGTATCAAAGTATCTCAATGAAAATAAAACAATGATTTAGGATATAAAAGCCAGTATCAAGGAAATAACAAAAGGTACGGGAGCTTTGGGCGTTGCGTACAATTTGCCTAATTAATAATAACCTTGATAGTAATAATTATAATAAATAATAAGCGAGGGTTCATAATTAAGTGGAGGGGGGAAGGGCTATGATTATTTTAGATTTTTTGTCTTGCAATTTTTTGGAAGGTCCCCCAATCCCTCAATAGGGGAATCTTTGATTACGGGTACATTTTTTGCCTCATTTGCAATACCACATGCTTAACATGCTCTGATCAAGCTATTGAACTAATATCTTTGAAAGTTGAATGAGCCTAGCAATATTTCGTAATCCCTGCAAATTTGAGCATGATATACAAAATATGGTTTCCAAGAAATTCTCTCCCAAAACTTTACAAAAAAGGGATGGCTCATAGTGTTTTCTTATCACGAAATCATGCTGTACACGATATAATAGCAAATTTGAGGCGCAAATATTAAATGATTCAGCTTGTCCTAATGGAAGATGGATAACATACAAATAGAAACCTCCAAAAGGACAAAAAAGTGCACTGATTAAGCCAGGGGACCACAACTTCGGAAACGTTCCAAATGGAATGGTGTGTATCATTTGACTTTCCAACCAGAATTTCTGGATTTTCCATGTAATGGTAAGCAACCTAGCATCCTGGAGTCCCCCCTACCCCATACAGCTCACCTAATCTCCCAGATGAAAGTGGCTTTGAACCTTTCCTGTATTGTAAGCTAAGAATATAATGTATTCCTAATTTTTCCCAGAATCCAAACAATTTAAACTTATTCAAAGTTGTGTCACTGTTCCTTGGCACTGTGTACCTTTTAACACTTTGTTGGGCTTAATTTAGGGGTGTCAATTTTCACATTTAAATTTCTGGAGGTTGGGGTGGGTTGATGATGAT
>BLFK01000476.1:356289-370276 GCA_014634185.1 Astreopora myriophthalma
GGTAACCATTAATTCCCGCTGACGTGCGACATTATGGTCATCCGTAGTCTGATTTGTTTTAACTGAGGCCGGCGACGGGGAAGCGTCGTCTTTATGACTTCTCTTTCCTGAACTAACCGCTGCTGAAATAGCCCCCTTCACCAAGCCAGAAACAGCTGCTTGCAAAATCACCTTTCCAAGCGAATGCATGGCCAATATAACGGTGCTTGAGCTCGCTTATTTCTCAACGTAAAGAGAAAGGGCTTGTTGCATGATGTCCTCAGTCTTTTTTTTACTGTTCACTTCCGTTTTGTTTGCTATCATGTGATGTGTCGCCTCGCTGCTCTCTCCTCCGCAGAAGCTCCGCTGAGAAAAGTGAGTGCAGGCGTAAAATTCCGTTGGAAGGCGACGGCGGGAGCCTCTGCCAGAAGCCACGCCCAATATGGCTGCGATCCGGGGGAGGCATTTTTACAATTTCGTTGTAACTAGGGTGGTGTGCATACTTATGTCAAAACAATGGCGGGCACTTGCGGAATCATCAGGTTACGTGATATTGGGCATTTAGTCACCAACACTTACCAAAATGCTTGGAAATCGGGAAAACTTTGTTGTCCGCATGAAGACTGCGTTTCAAAAAGCCTTTTGTTCTGTTGTGATGGTTTGAGTCACGGTCAGTATAAAACGGGGACTGCGGACTGCGGACTGCGGACCGGGTATAAAACGAGGACTAGGTATAAAACGCGGACTGCGGATTAGGTACTGGCCCAGATACGGATTTCAAAAACAAGGCCTTGGGTCCCCTCACTCCGTGTCAAAATATTGCATTTAAGGCATAAACTTCAACTCTTCGTGTATACGAAAGTCCCCTGACTGTTGATGTCGTAGTTCGAGCCAGGTCAACACCGTGAAGAGTGTTTTCGCTCGTCACGCAATCTTTACTCCTAATTGAAAGTATGCTTGGGAGGCGAAAGATGAAGTCGGTAATGTGTACGGGTAAATCAGGACATGTACTATGACAGTTGTTCTCTTGATCGAATGCTGTTTCCAGACAGACCCGAGCGACACTGAGATGAACAAAAAGTTGTATCAATCGCAACGGAACATTTATTTGCGAATAAGTAAATAGACCCCTGTCTAAATAGCATATCCCACTAAAGTGTTCCAAATGTCTCGATTTCTAAACATAAAGCCGGTGACCAGCGAAGGATTCCATAAATTCCTTTCGTTTATTACCTCTGGCTCCAGTTGTTCAAACGATGGATAACGCTATCCGCCGGATAAATCATAGCGATACCAATTGCGCTCTCCAATGGAACCTTTTGAACAACTGAGGCCTTATAAATAAAACATAGAAACGTTTTGCAATTTCAACTAAAACCTTGCGCTATTGATCGCCGTTTTGAGCAGCCTAGAAAAATCCGTGTCTTATAGCACCACAATGTTAATGCTATGGTGATAACTCAATCGGCGGGTCTAAAACACAGGTCACATTCCACAGGTCACTCGTTGCAGGTCATTGTTTTGCATTAGGAAAGAACGTAAACAACATTGGGGTTTCATATTAAGAACTCAAAATGAACAAAATCTCGCTTCTTGTAAACCAAGAGTTCTTCTCTATTTGTTCTCTGAGCCAAATTGACCGGTAGAAGCAGAATAATGTGACGAGATCCCACTCCCTCACCTTCAAACTCCATTACTCCGGCCATGCTGGAATAAAGGTCAGCTAACATCTCTCACGTGACAATTATGCACGTGGCAATTTTGGCAGGAAACATTATTTCCACCATTTCAATTCATGCCGTCAGCCTATCGCTATTTCGTTGCGCTATGCTTTTTTTCACAGTGTTTTGTATTCAGTCCGCATTTTATACCTGGTCCGCGTTTTATACCCGGTCCGCAGTCCGCGTTTTATACCTAGTCCACGTTTTATACCCGGTCCGCAGTCCGGGTCCGCAGTCCGCAGTCCACGTTTTATACTGACCGGTTAGTTCTCTACCTTTATGGGTTTCTTCTGAAAAACAAATCATGTTTTTAACTTTAATTTACAGTAAGCTTAAGTCTCTCGTTTTGGACGAGAATTCATTTACTGTAAAAGCCGACGAGTAAAAATTTCATTAATATACAGCCAGTATGAATTAAAAGCTTACACAATACAAAACAAAAAACAAATACGAGGATATTTACTATCAAGAGACATCTCTTGGAGAGACAAGTCCAGCCCTTCCGCCATTGTTGACTTTCGCGCGAAAAAAAAAAAGTATGACTAAGTCCACTCCCCACAGGTTCAGGGGGGGGCCTTGGAATACAAACGTTTTTGCTTTTTTTTAGAAATTGTGAAATCTCACCTTAAAATTAACGACCGCAAACTGTAGGGATAAAGTAAATGCTGACTTCCGCCAAGAATGAAGCTGTCAAATTTAGAGATGAGCGAGAAATCTATCGATGTACAAGAAAACGACATGCTTCTGGCAGAGTTCGCCGCTCGGCCAACCCTCTCAGCTTTTGCGCCTGCACTCACTTCGTTCAGCGGTTATACACAACACCCCATCGAGCCTCTGCGGAGGAGAGAGCCCTCGCTGTCGGTTTCGGTGAGCACTTCTGTCGGGTGACGCAGACCACCAATGGTTGCCCTTTGTGAGAGCGAAAAGCTTGGTGCGTTCGATAAGGGTGCTCAGGCTGCGTTTACACGAACGCAGTTTCACATCGATACGGTTTCACGACTTCGAAAGCGCATTGAAATCGATGCGGTTTGGAAGTGTTTGCATGGAACCGATTTCGTACTCTTTACGTCATGCTGAAGTCATCACAGACCAAAGCGATCTGGGTACGATCAAAGAAAGAATCCACCATTTTGAATCGAACGATGCAAATTTCGCGCCAAAATGGTAACCGTACTCAAATCGATGCGGTTTCGCTGTTTACATGACAGATAAAACCGTATCGTTTTGAAAACGCTCCACTTTTGGCAGCGGTTTCAAATCGACCCGGTTTCGGCGTCGCGTAAACGGAAGGCGTAACCGCATCGAAAACGATACGGTTACAAATGAAACCGCGTTCGTGTAAACGCTGCCTCAGTCTCACCTAAAAATTTTGTTTTAACGAATCCTACTTGAAAATATGAGTGTTGTAGCTAGCAATTGCTAATCTAGCTAGGCGGAATTGTGAGAACATTGGCTTTTTAATGCATCATTAAAAGTGCTCTGCCCATGAGGACAAAAAACATGGGGCCCCGGTCCATGGACCAACCTCATTCCGAGGGGGGTGGGGAGATGAAAGACACTGGGAACGAGGTTATCCAGGGACTCCCCCCCCCTGAGGATGGACCACCCTTCACTTTTAATCCTCGAGCTATTAGGCGCGTGACGTTTGTCATATTGAGGTGTTGTGTTACAACAGCATGGATTAAGAAAAAAATTGGTCGCCTATTAGAGACAACCAAATCAAGTTACCTCATGGCATGTGGTATTCCTTGGTGGACGTCTACTTTTCGGACCGATCTGAACTGATTTTAGCAAGATTTTCGGTTTCATCGTCCCTCCTTGCAATACTGTGAAACAATAATTGGTTTGCTAAAAGGGAATTTTCGATTCGTGTTTTGAGCACAGGGTTTTGACATTGGTTCAAACGCGGACGAGATATTTGCATTAAACCCATTTTAAATGATGGAAAATTTAAAGGCGTTCGGGTTTACCCCCCGCCTTAAGACTCTTATTTCTCCACTGCAGGGTTTTGACAGGGGACTGGGTACATCATGCATGTACAGGGTGTTTCAAAGGTCGTGCCCAGGAGCCCATGGGCTCCTGGTCGTGCCCCGTTTTGAACAGAGAAAAAAAATATCGCTCTCCAAACTGTGAAGCCTTGCAAGTTAATAATCAACGTTTCCACTTTCACCACAGTGACCTGAATGTCCTCTTAAAATCAAGTAATTGCTCTAAAATTATGGCTTCCAAAATGCGAAAATAAGTGAGACACAGTCTGGTAAAAAAAGGCACCGGAACTTTTGAAACGCCCTGTATATTATACTCTTAATGTATGGACCCGAGGGAAACAGTTAGTTTTGTTTTCCCGAGAGTCCTGATGTTCCCCGAGACGAACTGGTCATTAAAACTTTTGTTGTAGTTTTAGCCAGTAGCTCTATGATTTCATTGTCATCTCAACGCAACAATCACCAAAACTAACTAGTTTCCAGAGGGAACGTACATTAAGTGCTTTGTCATTTATTTAGACTTTCACTCAACAAAACGAGCATTGCATTCCGCGGGCGGGCAACAACTGCACAATTGTATCCCGGTCGAGATACATTTGAATTTGATCAGCAGCACGTGACCAAGAATCAACCAATCACAGTGCTCGTTTTGTTGAGTGCAAGTCCAGGTATATAACAATGTCACATGGTGGCTGGTCACGTGGCTACGGCTCATTTGAATCCACTTTGTGGTAGGCAGAATTTTTTGCAGAATTACCTGCCTTGGAAATGTGTGAAATTTTCACTAAGGAACTGAGTTTTGGGCCATTTGCCGGTGCCTGACCTCATCATTATGTGCTGAGAAGGCTTAAACCTTGCCAATTTCGAAGAACTGCTTATTGGCACGGCGAAGGCAATTTTGGCCAAATGCTCGTTTCCGCTGACAGTTCGTTGTTCATGTACAAGGGTCATTTCCCCTCGTAAAGCTTTATAAAGCTTATAAAGCTTTATAAAGCTTATAAAGCTTTATAAACTTTATAAAGCTTTATAAGCTTTATAAAGCTTTATGAGGGGAAATGACAACCAACGACATCGTAAAAATCCGTAAGCCACAAACCCGTCTAAAACGGACACAGTTTACGCAAAAGACGAGGACAACCGTTCGTAGATGTAAGTGAAGTTTATTTCTACATTTACAGCTTGCCTCAGCGTTTATAAGCTCAAAGATCATTTTCCCATACAAAGTCTATAAATCGTTTGTTGCGTAAGATCAACGAACAGTTAGAACAGTCAGATACCGAGCTTGGGCCGCCTGTGATTCATGTCGCTTATTGTTGTATATATATCGAAATCGTTTTCAATGTTCACTCACTATCCATCCTAATCCAGCAATTGGTGAGTGTTTTTCTATCCTCGTTAATAACTCGTCGTTTCACTCTTAGATTCGTTGTAGCCATTCACTCACTCTGTTATTTTCTTTGGGCATTTACCAAACCATTTGCGTCAAATACAATTGCTTGTTTTTTAGAAGTTGTCTGAGTCATCATCTATCCTTGGCCCTCACCAATTCAGCCACCTTGGGGACAGAAGAAAGTGGCCATTGTGGAGAGGTGGCCGTTGTGGGGAGGTAGGGGTGTCAAATGACATCTTTTTCTTTTCCAGGTTACAACATGTTTAGTATAATTTCTTTCTGGTGGTATGTTCATGCTCACCAATTTTCTGGCGATAAGAGTTCGTGTATTTCTTCAGACGAAACTGTCGTATTGTGCCACACACTTCACAATCCAAGTTAATCATGTGCATGATATTACTGTAATCTATACCTTATCGATCAGTCTTACCAGCTGTTCGTATAATTTATGGGAACAACAATTGTGAATTAAAACATGTGCCACGAATAATTGTCGACGTTCCGTACAGATCAAGTTTCATGACCTTTAACTCTAAAAAGGATAAAATTTCATGATTCGTTGAGTCGTTACTGAGAGGTTATTTGTGCAGTTGGGACGTGCTTTACTGGCCGTTGTGGAGAGGTGGCCGATGTAGAGAGGTTAAAACAAGAGTGAATGTGCGGACAGTCTGCCGGAGCAAAAAAGAGTGACCGTTGTGGAGAGGTGGCCGTTAGTGGAGATTCGACTGTACTACCTTGCTGCACAAATGCATTGTCATGCCGTTTATTTTTTTCCCCTTTTCTTCACCCATACCAAAAATTTTTGCACTAGAGTTGCTGGAAAAAATGGCAAAACCTGACCACAGGTGATTTTTTTCCCTTGACCCCTATACAGGTTTGAACTTTGAAACTTGCATGGCCGGAATTTGCAAATGGCACACCCTTTTTTCTTCCCTTTTTTTACTTTGACCAGCTTTTCGGGGCTCAAATTTAAAGCGGACAGACCTTTTAGGAAATGAACTGTAATGAAGCTAATCTGTCGAATCGTTCTTGCATAGCAAACAAAAGATTGACGGTAGGTATAGGAAAAACACCCTTTTTGGAAGAGTGAAACTTTGAAGAATTTTAACTCGCCTTAAGGCGGGGGTAAACATGAAAGCCGTTTTTCCACCGCTTAAAGTGCGTTTAATGCAAATATCTCGTTCGAGTTTCAAGCAATGCCCAAACCCTCTGTTCATTTCACCAGTCGATGTTTTGCGGTATTTTCTTTGGAAAATTTTGGATGATTTTTCGGTATATTTGGGAGGTGGTAGTTTTTCTCAAAAGAGAAGTAAAAATTTTGAGAAGTAAGAAATAGTGAAGATTTAATGTAGTTTAAAAATTAGAATCTGAAGTTTAAAATTATTATATGCAAACCCAAACAGTCCCCCTACCAAGCTGGGGTGCTCTTCGGTGGGGTTCAACTGTTTGTCAGTGTTTCAAAACTAATTTTCTTCCTTTTATCGCCTCTCTAAAGCTCTTAAAATTTCATTCAAATTCATTTGTACCCCCAACTTAACTCGAAGTGGAGAGATTTTGTGTAGTAAGTAATGTAGAGCGTTATAGTTGCTAAAAGCATTGTACTGTAAGAGGTTTCTTTAGCAAGTTAGTAGAGTTGCGTAAGGAAGTAGAGTAAGTAGTTAGTAGTGTTTACTGTATGTGTATGTGTATTTGTTAATGATATGTAAGTAAAATTGTTTTAAAGAAGAAAATGCTGGCTAAACTATATATAACTGCAAATAAAATATTGAAAAGTGCTTTGTACAAAAGTAGTTTTTAGGTCTGAGTGAGAGTGTGGTCAGTGAAGGTTCCAGAAATCGGCAAATACAGGCGTAGCCTGACTTCTCCGTACGTAAAAATAGGGTTGGCCCGGTACAGGCGGTGAGAGCACGCCTCCCGCCGGTGTGGTCGGGATTCGATTCTTTCCCTCCTTTGCCCCTCCCCCTCTCTCAATTTTTTGCTCTCGCTCCAATTTCAGCGCGGCCAAAACATCGAAAATCTCCTTCCTCGGTGTTTCTTTGACTTCTTTGCATAAAATCGCACGGAAACGCTTGCTACGCATGCTACGCCTGTGACTCGATGTCACAATGGGTTCAGGCGGTTCGTTACTTTGCACCAAGTGGTTTTTCTCCTGGTGCTCCGTTTTTTTCCTCTTTTCGAAAACCATCGATCATTTCCAAATTCCAATTTGACCTGGATTCGGTGGACCCTAATTTATTATTAATTTTATTTTGTAGTCTCAATGACTCAAAAGGCCATCTATCCAGCCAGGTAGAGCTCACCTCGACCGCTACTGATTTTGGCCAAGAGATCTGATCTCTTGGTCTCTCTCTCTGGCCAAATGTAGCCAGTGGTGGGGCGACAGAAACCATTAAAAGAGTTATGAAGGAAATCTGTCAAAGGCCTTTGGAGGTTCCTTTGAATTAAAGAAAGAACCCACTAGGTAGAGCGAGATTAAGATAATTAGGCGTGGCTTGCCCCTGGCTGCAACCTTGACGTAAATCACAAATCATTAGGGCGCTAATGTGCCATTGATGGGACAATCCAGAAAGTAACGAGTTTGATTTTAGCCGAGATTATAAGACAAAAGGAAAAACAACAGAAGTCATTCACAAAAACCCTGCAAACGTTACTGAGTTTTATGGGAGTTACGGTAATTTTGGAAGCAATGAAAAAATGTTCATCCTTCAATTGATTGCTTATCTTATCTGAAGCCACTTCCGGTAAACCACTTGGCCATGAATTCATTCGCGCGCTCTGATTGACGTATCCGTGTCATACAATGTTAGGGTGTTCAGTGAATCACAGGGCTGCGAACGTCACGAAAAGCCTCCCAAAATTTATTGTACGCCGACCTTGTCGGCCTTTCTTCTGAAAAAGCTGTTGTGAGAGAGCCTTTAGTTGCCTAAACTACCGAAATACGTTTAATGTGACTGAAAGCTATTTACAAATAATAAAAACAGGAATACTTCGATGAAATTTGACAAGGGCGCCAACGTAGTTACGTTGCCTCATTTCCAAGTCAATCAGAAGGAAGAATCGGAATGTTATGTCACGTGACAGGTGCTACAAGGCGCTTTGCAGAAGATAGAGAGCATGAGAGATTAGTTGTCCAAATTGGACATTTTACTCGTAATTACTCTCAAATCGGAAGGTTGGAGGGTATTGAGAGCTTCTCCTGGCTACCTTTCATGAACAGGTTGTCTTAGCGAGTTACTGCAGTGCAATTTATGGCCGAATCATGGAGCATTCTTTTAGCGGAATGTTGTTTTGAACGGATTTGTAGCTGTGATTGAGGAGAGCTTACAGTTCAAGCGTCAAAAACCGGCTGAACGTTGCCGGATGTGTTTGCTGAATGGCTCTGAGTTGACGCCCAGGAAATCGTGAAAGCAGCAAGCTGCAAGATTTTAATTTTCCCGGTGAAAGTTAACTAGATTTTACCAGCTCGGAGAGGAGACCAGTTCAAGTGAAAATCGGCGAATGTGTTTGTATATTCGGTATGATAGTGATATTACAGAGCTCCTTCGGATAATGGTCCTGCCCAGTTGCTGGTCTTCCCTGGATCTGTGATTTCGTGTGCGGCGCAGGAACCTTGGTCTTGACAGTTACACTGAGCGGCATATTATATTCGTTACACTGGAATAAACGCAATTAATCAACTACACTATAGTTTGTACCGACGATCGACCGAGGAATTTTTTCCGTCTACACCTTCCCAATCTGCTCGAAATGAGTTCAGTTTGTCCATAGCTCAGCAACATATGGCTTCTATTAAAGGAAACCTTGAGGTAAGTAATATCAGTTCTTGTTATTTAGCTGTAGAGGTTACGTGTTTTTGTTGATGCAACTCAACAAAAGCTATTCCTAAACATTGCAATTTTTCCGGCGAGAGATGGAATTCCTCGGCGTTTTCGAATCTCTCTTTCATCGAATTCCAATCCTTTGTCTTTGTTGTCAGTGCAGTTGACTCCCACAAGCATGAATCCTCAACGGAAATCAGGAAAGATTCGAGACACTCGGAGTTCGAGTTGTAAGCTCAAAAATTACGAAGAAAAAGAAAATCACTTTGAATTAGCGCGAACTTCCAGCTAGTGAGGGTTCGAGTTAGCGGGAATAAGCAGTAATTGAAAGTTCAATCGTATTTAAGTTTGAACCCCAAGCACAACGCAAACTTAACTTGTTCACCGACCCTCGAAACATCTGAAAACTCCTATTTTTGTTTGTATTAAATCGTATTTCGTGTCACAAGATGCTAGGCATAGCAGGTCCTTCATCATGGTTGATTTCCTCACGCGAGGGTACATGTATTTGACTTTGCGGCTAATTTAGTCACCACAGTGGAGCAATCCGTACTGTTTTTGGTCGATATCGTTGTTTAATGAACCAGTTTCTTTTATCTCCCTTTGTGCATTCGTAATGATAAAGCTGAACCATTCCTTTTATATGCATAACATTTTCCAAAACTAATAGGTAGCAAGTATTTTTTACGGGCTCCATCTGTGTGTTCAACTCGCTCGTTCATCGGTGTGATAGATATCATTTTTATAAAATATTTCACATCGCGATAGGTTTTAACAATGTTATTAACTCTTGTGATTTTAGTCCACTCTATTTGTTATGCAAGTATCCCGTGGTAAGCTGCAGTTTTATTGATTTCATGCGCCTATTCGTTGTGTCATCGAGTTGTGTTCTGCCGAAAAGTTTTCATTTGACCAGTGAGTTATCAGAACTTTAACTCGACAAAAATGTGCGTGTTTTGGTCTTGCACACCGGTGCACCAGCTAAAATGTCGGGCTTTTGAGATTCAAAAGGGTCCACTTCCTCTCCTTTGTTTAAAGCAAGGCCGTAATTTGGAAATAGGTGATGTTAAGCAAGATTGCCCATGTGGAAATACATAATGGTTTCAATATTTTCGTAATTTAAAGGTCACTTGCCTTGAGTTTGTTTCCCAGTAGACAAATTCCCCTGATTCCCTAGCTATGATTACTTTTTGTCTGAAAGAAGTGGTGGTCCTTAAAATTTCAATTAATTAGTGCTTTATTAATTGCAATAGTCATCTTTGTCTTAATTTTTGTGCTTGATTTATTTTTGGTGCCATAGTATTCTGTAAATCGTTTTGTTAGGGCTATTTCACACATTATTCGCACGTAAGGCTTTTATTATCAAGGTTCATTCTTAACCATAACAGACTATACATGTACAAGTTTCTGTGAATTTTGCAAGATTTCTTTGTTTCACCCTAAGGCTTATTGAAGTTGTTTTGCTTAAGCCAAGTGGTGTGAATCATTTCTTTGATGAAGAATTTGTTGTAAAAAAAATGCGTACTGAATAAAACAATGTTGGGATCTCTCTTCAATCCCTTCAGTTCTTGAACTTGAAAGTGACCTCATTTAAAGACAGGTTGTCTCCAAAGTTTTTCTTTTAATTGAATGCCAAGGTTATGGCTTGTTTTTGTTTGTAAGTCATACACCGCATTTGGGCACATTTTCTAACCATTGAAATTGAGATACATGCATTTTTAGTGCTTGATACGCCATAGAGCTCTTTTCTTTGCACAGCTCATCATTTAGATATCATTCACAGATTCAACAGTATGCACACATTTTTCCCAAGTATTAATTTTTTTCTCTCTTCTGTCAAGATGGGATAGCACAGGTGCAGATGTACCTGAAATAGCTTCATCATAACTATGGAAACATTAGAATTGTTTGTGAAGGTTATGTTTCACCAGCTTCAAGTCTTAGTGAAGAAGAATAATTTATTAATAATTGTATGCCGTCATTTCTGTGTTCCATGGGATGCAAATAATTGAAGTCAATTCAGAATTACAAATAATTACATTTCTGTTATCCTCTGGGGACATAATTTGTTTTTTAGTGATGGGCAAGTGTGATTTTTAATAATACTTTGGATTCCCCTTTATTCAATGCGGGTCAAATAAGGTTGTCTTTGAGACGGAGCATTGATGAATGACGTACTAAATTAAAGCTGTCAACTCCCCCTAATCCTGTTAAGTGTTCTCCCACAGTCCAGGCTTGAATGAAGGGCCTGATGATGGTAGCTTAGCCATGCCGGAGGCATGAGCCTCTACCCGGGGACATGCTTCCTGGGGGAAATTGTGAAAATTAGATTGTCTGAGACTGCATTTTGTGCGTTTTGAAGGCAGTATGATATGAAAACAGGCAGCCAAAGTGAACGTAAAAACGTGATATTGCTCAAACTTTTGAACTTCAAAGTGGGCTTTTTTGGTGCAGAGAGTACTTTATGTATGTATTCTACAGTTTTAGAGAATAATGTCACTATTTAAAAAGAACAAAAATAGAAATAAAGTTGAATATCTGTATTATTCATTGGGTTTGCTGCAGCAAACCATGATGACCAGCAGCTCAGTCATGTGTGTCAAGCTCAAGCCTCCTTGGGTAGTTCTTAGCAAGCAGAACTGCTGCATGTAACATGCAATGAGAAACAATTTCTTTCCGCACGTGATGTCTCAACGTGTCTAGACACGTCCGAAAGAAACATTGAAAGTGATTAAAGTTCTAGTCATCTATTGACTTGCCGGCTGCTAGTCAAAGATGGAATACGTGTGTGTTTTTGCTTATTTATTTCATTTTTACTACACAAACAGTGAATCAGAACAGAACTGTGCTATATATATCTTTTATCGATTCACTTTTTTAAAATCAAAAATGTGGACCTCCGCAGCTGGGGAGGGAGGGGGGCTCCATTTTGGTCAAATGGAACACGCCCTAGATGTTCATGGAAGGTCTTGAAAATATTCAGGAATGACTTGTTATCTACAGTGATAATACACTGCATGACTAGTCATTAGAGGGAGTTGATAGAATGATGTGTTTGCCGTATGTGATGTTTACAATATGAGCAGCAGTGTTGTATCACACTTACAAACAGAGGTGAAGACGAGACTTGATGTGATACAACACTGATGTTTTTACTATTATGATACAACACTGATGTTTTTTATGTGATACAACACTGATGTTTTTACTATTATAATGAATAATAATGCAGCAATAACCTTTATTTTCTGAAGTACTTCCATACAGTGTACAATAATTATATTACCAATTGCTGAAATGAATTGTAAACACGATGAGTGGATGTCTCATTAAAGTAATTTAGTTAATCAACTGGCTGCAACATGCAGTTATGTTTCCAATCAATCTTCATTTTTTGTTGTTTAATGAAGTAAGGGAGCTGCCGACACACATCTAATCAAAGTTTATACTGGTAATTTTTTTTTGATGTTTGCCTGTAGGATAGTGAAGTGACCTGGCAACAAAACAAAGACTTAAGTAGCAACTTGTCGCTTCTTTCCCCATCCAAGTTGATCAGCCTTCAGCGTCAAAGCAATGGCTTTGGTTTCACTCTGCGGCATTTTGTTGTGTATCCTCCAGAACTGATCAGGAAATCCAGTGAGGTGAGTGGATAACTAGGTCACATAAAATGATGCAGGTAACAATACATTGTGTGAAAATAATGTCAACTAAGATCCCAGGATTGATGTTCTTTAACCTGGGCACCAAGCGTTCTGGCAGTCTTACCAGTGTAGTTTTTCCCGCACTTTTCACACTGGATGTAGGAAACACCACATTTTTTGTGGAAGCAGACAGTCAGTGAAAAATAGTTGAGTCCTGGATTATGCAAATTTGTCTGGGGTTTTAATAGAATGGCAAAGAAGCCTGTTGAGAAGTTCATTTCTACTGGCAGGCTCTGTGAGTGGGCAAGACGAAGCAAGTTCTCTGCTCTGATTGGCTAGCCGAGAGGGCAAGATAGGCTTATCTTTCCCGCTCGGCACTGTCTGTTTTTGTTCCCACACCTTGTCTTGGTCCATAAAAATGCAAAACAAACTTGGCCAATATCCAGTCATCTTTACCTCACCGTTGGTCAATAACGTATACTTGTTAACTAATCTCTGCCCATGTACATGTGCTCAATTCCTGCAAAAATCACTGAAGGTTTCCTTGACTTCAATGGAATATAACCCGATTGTACCGATGGATCTCCTGTAACAGGAACAGGTCAAAATTCAAATAACTTGGTTTTCCCCATTCCTGATTTTCTGCTTAAAGAAACATATCTGGGCTTGCACTCTCAATGATAATATTTGTGACTGTTTCAAAGCAACCAATCATCTTTATGTAATGTGTCTGAAACAAGTACCACTTTATTTGATCATATATTTAATAGAGGATATTACATGTACGTGGCTGCGCGGAGGTACGAAATTTCTCTTCGAGTGTTGAAAAATTTCGTATCTCCAAGCGACCATGTAATTTTCTTTTTATTATATAAAATCCTCACAATACAACAAAAGATGCTTTACATGTATTCTTTATTTTAAAAACTAAGGTTTTTGAAATAAAAATGATATCACACATGTGTGGATAGGGTTTTTATTGATTTGCTACCACTCGGTACACCACTCAATTTTATGTAATAAATTATAGTATATATTATAGTATAATATAGTATAATATAATATATAGTAGTATGTTGTTTTTATTATATTTATTACTGTCTCAGTTCCAGAGACACAATCCACTGTTCCCAAGGTCCACTGTCACAAAATAAAAGATTTTGAGTTTGAACATCATGAACCCAGTGTGACATATCATTCAATGTATTTCCAGAGCGATTTGCTTTTGTGATTTGATTGTTTGTAAGTCAATATTATTTTGTTTGCTAAAAATTAATTGACCGTAATAAACATACAGGTATGCTTTGTTTGTGTGTTTAAAACAAAAGCTTTTGCATCTGGCTACCAGGTATAGAGTGAAGTGAAATGGTTGTGTGGAAATGAAAATCAAAGTGAAAATATAAACAGCATTTTTTGCCACTGGGTGTGACCTTTGGTCTACTTTCCCTGTGAG
>BLFK01000476.1:371018-381018 GCA_014634185.1 Astreopora myriophthalma
CTTGAGGTAAGTAATATCAGTTCTTGTTATTTAGCTGTAGAGGTTACGTGTTTTTGTTGATGCAACTCAACAAAAGCTATTCCTAAACATTGCAATTTTTCCGGCGAGAGATGGAATTCCTCGGCGTTTCGAATCTCTCTTTCATCGAATTCCAATCCTTTGTCTTTGCTGTCAGTGCAGTTGACTCCCACAAGCATGAATCCTCAACGGAAATCAGGAAAGATTCGAGACACCCGGAGTTCGAGTTGTAAGCTCAAAAATTACGAAGAAAAAGAAAATCACTTTGAATTAGCGCGAACTTCCAGCTAGTGAGGGTTCGAGTTAGCGGGAATAAACAGTAATTGAAAGTTCAATCGTATTTAAGTTTCAACCCCAAGCACAACGCAAACTTAACTTGTTCACCGACCCTCGAAAGATCTGAAAACTCCTATTTTTGTTTGTATTAAATCGTATTTCGTGTCACAAGATGCTAGGCATAGTAGGTCCTTCATCATGGTTGATTTCCTCACGCGAGGGTACATGTATTTGACGTTGCGGCTAATTTGTTCACCTCAGTGGAGCAATCCGTACTGTTTTTGGTCGATATCGTTGTTTAATGAACCAGTTTCTTTTATCTCCCTTTGTGCCTTCGTAATGATAAAGCTGAACCATTCCTTTTATATGCATAACATTTTCCTAAACTAATAGGTAGCAAGTATTTCTTACGGGCCCCATCTGTGTGTTCAACTCGCTCATTCATCGGTGTGATAGATATCATTTTTATAAAATATTTCACATCGCGATAGGTTTTAACAATGTTATTAACTCTTGTGATTTTAGTCCACTCTATTTGTTATGCAAGTATCCCGTGGTAAGCTGCAGTTTTATTGATTTCATGCGCCTATTCGTTGTGTCACCGAGTTGTGTTCTGCCGAAAAGTTTTCATTTGACCAGTGAGTTATCAGAACTTTAACTCGACAAAAATGTGCGTGTTTTGGTCTTGCACACCGGTGCACCAGCTAAAATGTCGGGCTTTTGAGATTCAAAAGGGTCCACTTCCTCTCCTTTGTTTAAAGCAAGGCCGTAATTTGGAAATAGCTGATGTTAAGCAAGATTGCCCATGTGGAAATACATAATCGTTTCAATTTTTTCGTAATTTAAAGGTCACTTGCCTTGAGTTTGTTTCCCAGTAGACAAATTCCCCTGATTCCCTAGCTATGATTACTTTTTGTCTGAAAGAAGTGGTGGTCCTTAAAATTTCAATTAATTAGTGCTTTATTAATTGCAATAGTCATCTTTGTCTTAATTTTTGTGCTTGAATTATTTTTGGTGCCATAGTATTCTGTAAATCGTTTTGTTAGGGCTATTTCACACATTATTCGCACGTAAGGCTTTTATTGTCAAGGTTCATTCTTAACCATAACAGACTATACATGTACAAGTTTCTGTGAATTTTTCAAGATTTCTTTGTTTCACCCTAAGGCTTATTGAAGTTGTTTTGCTTAAGCCAAGTGGTGTGAATCATTTCTTTGAAGAAGAATTTGTTGTAAAAAAATTGCCTACTGAATAAAACAATGTTGGGATCTCTCTTCAATCCCTTCAGTTATTGAACTTGAAAGTGACCTCATTTAAAGACAGATTGTCTCCAAAGTTTTTCTTTTAATTGAATGCCAAGGTTATGGCTTGTTTTTGTTTGTAAGTCATACACCGCATTTGGGCACATTTTCTAACCATTGAAATTGAGATACATGTATTTTTAGTGCTTGATGCACCATAGAGCTCTTTTCTTTGCACAGCTCATCATTTAGATATCATTCACAGATTCAACAGTATGCACACATTTTTCCCAAGTATTAATTTTTTTCTCTCTTCTGTCAAGATGGGATAGCACAGGTGCAGATGTACCTGAAATAGCTTCATCATAACCATGGAAACATTAGAATTGTTTGTGAAAGTTATGTTTCACCAGCTTCAAGTCTTAGTGAAGAAGAATAATTTATTAATAATTGTATGCCGTCATTTCTGTGTTCCATGGGATGCAAATAATTGAAGTCAATTCAGAATTACAAATAATTACATTTCTGTTATCCTCTGGGGACATAATTTGTTTTTCAGTGGTGGGCAAGTGTGATTTTTAATAATACTTTGGATTCCTCTTTATTCAATGTGGGTCAAATAAGGTTGTCTTTGAGACGGAGCATTGATGAATGACGTACTAAATTAAAGCTGTCAACTCCCCCTAATCCTGTTAAGTGGTCTCCCATGGTCCAGGCTTGAATGAAGGGCCTGATGATGGTAGCTTAGCCATGCCGAAGGCGTGAGCCTCTACCCGGGGACATGCTTCCTGGGGGAAATTGTGAAAATTAGATTGTCTGAGACTGCAGTTTGTGCGTTTTGAAGGCAGTATGATATGAAAACAGGCAGCCAAAGTGAACTTAAAAACGTGATATTGCTCAAACTTTTGAAGTTCAAAGTGGGCTTTTTTGGCGCAGAGAGTACTTTACGTATGTATTCTACAGTTTTAGAGAATAATGTCACTATTTAAAAAGAACAAAAATAGAAATAAAGTTGAATATCTGTATTATTCATTGGGTTTGCTGCAGCAAACCATGATGATCAGCAGCTCAGTCACGTGCGTCAAGCTCAAGCCTCCTTGGGTACTTCTTAGCAAGCAGAACTGCTGCATGTAAAATGCAATGGGAAACAATTTCTTTCGGCACGTGATGTCTCAACGTGTCTAGACACATCCGAAAGAAACATTGAAAGTGATTAAAGTTCTAGTCATCTATTGACTTGCAGGCTGCTGGTCAAAGATGGAATACGTGTGTGTTTTTGCTTATTTATTTCATTTTTACTACACAAACAGTGAATCAGAACAGAACTGTGCTATATATATCTCTTATCAATTCACTTTTTTTAAATCAAAAATGTGGACCTCCGCAGCTGGGGAGGGAGGGGGGCTCCATTTTGGTCAAATGGAACACGCCCTAGATGTTCATGGAAGGTCTTGAAAATATTCAGGAATGACTTGTTATCTACAGTGATAATACACTGCATGACTAGTCATTAGAGGGAGTTGATAGAATGATGTGTTTGCCGTATGTGATGTTTACAATATGAGCAGCAGTGTTGTATCACACTTACAAACAGAGGTGAAGACGAGACTTGATGTGATACAACACTGATGTGACAACAGTTGATGTGATACAACACTGATGCGAATATTGTGTACGGCATACTTAGCGTCAGCATTTGGTTTTGATGTTCAGCCATTATCTCTGTTGCACGAGTTATTTTAATGAAGAAAGTCAAACAAAAAATATAATTAAATCAGGAGAATTTTGTATCAGATATACAACCATTGATCAATAAAACATATCTTTTGTTTTTTGTTTTTTTCATGAGTTATTAATGAGACTTTAAATAATTATTGATATCACAACACATATCTGGGACTTTAATGTTGTTATCCTATTGTTTTCCTGAAGTTTTCATGAAGACTGGGCCTCTGTCCATTTTCTTGTTGTTGTTTTTTTTTGGTGTCTCTTAACTTTAACAAATAATTCTGGTCAATCCTTTTGTTGGGATTGTGTCATTTCTATGTACATTATTTTGTACATAGTTCTTCTGGTTGCTATTTTTAGTATGAACACAGTATTTCCCTGTTTAGTGGCATCCTCAAGATTAGCAACTACCATAAACACCAGCGTATAAGCCGCACCCTGAGTTTCAAACTCAAATGTGGGGAAAAAGTTATTTCAATAAGAAAAGTATGGTTGTACTTCACAACAGAAAAGTGATACTGTGCTCCAACTCAGTGAGCATACCGACAATGGGACAGGCTGTTATTTTATCATTGTTAAAATAATGCACTAAATAATGTCAATCCTAGGTATGAAAACTTCTGAAACTATATTATTACCTTATCTACCATCATGGGAACATTCATCACCTAGACATACAAGGTCAATTGAAGTTTGGGGACAGTATGAAAATAATCTTGCATTTCCTGATGGCTCTTTGAATGCATTTACGAACGTGGTTTAGTAACCAGGCAACTAACTGGAAGATAGAAAAATGGAGACGAGGTACGTCTATCGGATGTTCTCACAGATAAGCTGCACTCCCAATTTAGAGCTATTATTTTTGGAAAAATACTGCAGCTTATACACTGGTCTTTATGGTACTTGTTTCCACATCTGTTCCATGCTTGCAAGCAATATGATTAAAATGTGTCCATTATTTTATAAACAAATTTTAAGCAGTAATCATCATCATTGTTGATGGAGCATTATATAAAGATCGTTATAGCAGTGCTGGATAAGGAACATAACACTTGGATGGTGATGGAAGGAACAGTGTGTCAAGTAGGAAAGATCAAAGAGAAAACCTCGCTAAAGCAAGAGAAATACAATGGCACTTAGGGGAATTAAGAACTTATATAAGAACTACGAAGTAACTCAGATCAACATTGTACTAGACTTCCTTGGGAGGATATCATGTAAAACTAGAAAAAGATCTTACTGAACTAACGAAGGACAAAAAACAAACTGAGCATCTAATCAGAAAATGTCAAAAATGGATTGTGTCACGGAACAATGAAATTGTTAAAAAATTGTACGGATATAAGAAATCAATTAGGAACATCTGCTGTAGTGTGTCCAATATGAATGTACGTATAAAGCAAAGCCTAGGTAATACCCGCATTGTTGTAAATAACACTATAAAGGAACAAGTTAAGATACCTTTCTGACTCGCAAGGCTCAAGCTTGGAAAGCTTGCAACAAACTGCATACCATCTGGCAGTCAAAAAATATCAAGAAAAACCAAGCTCGCCTTCTTTAGAGCCTGCATAGAGAGTATTCTCCTATATGGCAGTGGAACTTGGACAATGAAGAAAGATCTCCAGGACCGTCTTGATGGCACTTACACTCGCCTGTTAATGAGGGCTCAAAACATATCCTGGCGTGAACATAAAACCAAAGAAGAAATCTACAATGGTATTCCACAAATATCTTCCATCCTTGCTCAGCGCCGAGCCAGATTTGCAGGCCACTGCTATCGAGCCAAAGACCAGATCATATCCGATGTCATTTGTACGAGGCTTCCTTTTGGAATTATGCGCCGATGCGAAATCGCATAATTCAGCTCTGAGCGAATAATTCGCATAATTCCGAAAAAAGCGCATAATGGCGCATAATGTTGGAAAATTTTGAAAAATCTATTTATAAGCTATGCTTTTTTCATACCTTGAGAGATGCATGGAAATTTTTTCCCGTAAATACGGTACATTTTGGCAGCAAATAGCCACCGCTTCGTTGCAAAAAGCGTCCAGGCGTTCTATGCTGCTGGCCGTTTGGGGCATGTGCTCTAGTTTTTATATAACACGTGCCATGATTGGAAGAAAAAAAACCAATGACAGCTTGGAAAAGAAAAAAAGCGCCCGCTTGGATTTGGCAGCAAAACAGCTTTCTTTTTTGCGTTTTAAATGGATGTTTCTGGTAAAACCAAAGAAAAAGCCATGTAGCATTACACCACAAGAGCGGGCTAAGCAATATCCCGGGAAGTTCCATGTAGATTTTGTTCAATTTGTAATGTTGTCGTGGATCACCAACCGAAAATCAGTTCTTGACGATCACCTTTCAGCTGATTCACACATCAAGCGAATGAATGAATCCTCTTCGAAGCAAGCGAAACAACAGACATTGGACTTCTTTCAAGTGCAAAACTTCAGCACAAAAAAATGTAAAAATGTAACTTTTGCCTATGCGCTTCAATTTCTTTCTATTTTCGTTCTCGTCTTTCTCTGAAAACAAAAATACATGACATGTTATTCTGACTGCTACTCCAATCCATTCCCCTTCTACTTCAAAATTTGGGGAGAAATGTAACACGTAAAATATGTAAAAAGTATGAAAAATTTAAAAAAGCGTTAAACGCTTTAATTCAACCGTTGATTTTTACCTCAAATTGTTTTAAAAAACCCTTGCTGATAAGGTTAATAAATTAAAACAATCCAAATTTTTCGCTTAAAAATATTGCGTAATTCGCATAATTCGCGCATAATTCGGGATTTTGGGCGCATAATTCGCCAAAAAATAGTGCATAATTTGCTGGAAAAAAAAACGCATAATCCAGGAAGCCCAGTAATAATAATAATAATAATAATAATAATAATAATAATAATAATAATAATGACAATGATGAGAATTTGAGTGTAGGTAGCTTAATGATTGCTTAAAATCATGTTATGCTTTGCTCCTTCCTCTCCTACCACAAGGAAAGAAAAACAACCATCATGGCAGTCAAGTTCTTTCAATTTTTTACGTGGATTTCTTGCAATAATGATGAAGCACTAACTTATTTCTTGAGGTATTCCTATATGTACACATGACATATTACCAAGTACTGAAATGAATGTTATAAACAACTTGTAAACATGTAATAAATTGTGTCCATCATTTTAAAAACAAATGATATGCAATAGTTATGTAATGTTTAAAAAACGAGCAGGAGTGTTTTATCAGGTTTAAAACCATGAGGCGTAGCGAGTGGTTTTTGACGCAATAAAACACGTGCTGTGAGTTTTTTGAACAGCGTCAAAAACATTCCACAAAAAGCGTGTCCCACTGGAGTCTGAACAATGGTTCAGACTTTGCAAGGAAAATTATTAGCATACAATTAGCATACATTTTTACTATTATAATGAATAATAATGCAGCAATAACCTTTATTTTCTGAAGTACTTCCATACAGTGTACGATAATTATATTACCAATTGCTGAAATGAATTGTAAACATGATGAGTGGATGTCTCATTAAAGTAATTTAGTTAATCAACTGGCTGCAACATGCAGTTAAGTTTCCAATCAATCTTCATTTTTCGTTATTTAATTAAGTAAGGGAGCTGCCGACATACATCTAATCAAAGTTTATACTGGTAATTTTTTTTTGATGTTTGCCTGTAGGATAGTGAAGTGACCTGGCAACAAAACAAAGACTTAAGTAGCAACTTGTCGCTTCTTTCCCCATCCAAGTGTATCAGCCTTCAGCGTCAAAGCAATGGCTTTGGTTTCACTCTGCGGCATTTTGTTGTGTATCCTCCGGAACTGATCAGGAAATCCAGTGAGGTGAGTGGATAACTAGGTCACATAAAATGATGCAGGTAACCATACATTGTGTGAAAATAATGTCAACTAAGATCCCAGGATTGATGTTCTTTAACCTGGGCACCAAGCGTTCTGGCAGTCTTACCAGTGTAGTTTTTACGGCACTTTTCACACTGGATGTAGGAAACACCACATTTTTTGTGGAAGCAGACAGTCATTGAAAAATAGTTGAGTCCTGGATTATGCAAATTTGTCTGGGGGTTTTAATAGAATGGCAAAGAAGCCTGTTGAGAAGTTTGTTTCCACTGGCAGGCTCTGCGAGTGGGCAAGACGAAGCAAGTTCTCTGCTCTGATTGGCTAGCCGAGAGGGCAAGATAGGCTTATCTTGGCCCGCTCAGCACTGTCCGTTTTGTTCCCACACCTTGTCTCGGTCCATAAAAATGCAAAACGAACTTGACCAATATCCAGTCATCTTTACCTCACCGTTGGTCAATAACGTATACTTGTTAACTAATCTCTGCCCATGTACATGTGCTCAATTCCTGCAAAAATCACTGAAGGTTTCCTTGACTTCAATGGAATATAACCCAATTGTACTGATGGATCTCCTGTAACAGGAACAGGTCAAAATTAAAATAACTTGTTTTTCTCCATTCCTGATTTTCTGCTGAAAGAAACATATCTGGGCTTGCACTCTCAATGATAATATTTGTGACTGTTTCAAAGCAACCAATCGTCTTTATGTAATGTGTCTAAAACAAGTACCACTTTATTTGATCATATATTTAATAGAGGATATTACGTGGCCGTGCGGAGATACGAAATTTCTCTTCAAGTGTTGAAAAATCTCGTATCTCCAAGCGACCATGTAATTTTCTTTTTATTATATAAAATCCTCACAATACAACAAAAGATGCTTTACATGTATTCTTTATTTCCAAAACTAAGGTTTTTGAAATAAAAATGATATCACACATGTGTGGATAGGGTTTTTATTGATTTGCTACCACTCTGTATACCACTCAATTTTATGTAATAAATTATAGTATATATTATAGTATAATATAGTATAATATAATATATAGTAGTATTTTGTTTTTATTATATTTATTACTGTCTCAGTTCCAGAGACACAATCCACTGTTCCCATGGTCCACTGTCACAAAATAAAAGATTTTGAGTTTGAACATCATGAACCCAGTGTGACATATCATTCAATGTATTTCCAGAGTGATTTGCTTTTGTGATTTGATTGTTTGTAAGTCAATATTATTTTGTTTGCTAAAAATTAATTGACCGTAATAAACATACAGGTATGCTTTGTTTGTGTGTTTAAAACAAAAGCTTTTGCATCTGGCTACCAGGTATAGAGTGAAGTGAAATGGTTGTGTGGAAATCAAAATCAAAGTGAAAATATAAACAGCATTTTTTGCCACTGGGTGTGACCTTTGGTCTACTTTCCCTGTGAGTTTTGTTGTCCAGCTGCTTGTAGAACCCAGAAACACAATGTGGAAAAGGGTACAGAATGACTCAGAGAGCACTGGTTGTTGTGAGGGTTTCTTTTAGGATGCAGTGTAAGAAAGTTATCTGAATCAATCAGTCCGTCAATCAATCAAGCAATCAGTCAATCAATCAATCAATCAATCAATCGATCGATCAATCGGTTGGTTGGTTGGTTGGTTGGTCAGTCAGTCAATCAATCGATCAATTATTGTGGGCTCCTAGAAATGTGGGTTGGGCACCTAATGTTTGATATTTGGAGCCCAAAGGGCTCCTGAAAATCTCCTAAGGCAGCACCCTTTTAGCCATAGCTGTAACCTTAGCTGTAGCCGTAACCGTCACTTACTCAACCCACTTTTTCCAGAATACTTTGTGATAATGTTTGTCTGTGTTTTTCACCCCAGCCTGGCCCAAGGCTTGGTATGAATGGGCTTGATCACCAGCTTGATGATGTTGAACGCCAAAAGACAGAACCTATGGACACTGTGTTTGTTCGTCAGGTTGCACCAAGTGGTCCTGCCGACAGGGCAGGGCTCTCCACAGGTGAGCAGTGTGCATGGAAAGTTTTAACATCTGTAAAAGTGCAAGAAGAAAAGAGTGTCTTCTTTCCATTCATATTTTACGGATCAGAGGGACTTAGAGTGGTTTAATACAGGGTTCTCCTGAAATTTATAGCAGATGGAGAAAAGATTGAAGTAGTTCCCATTCATTGTATCAAGGCGCCTGGGAAAATTTTAAATTTGGAGGCTCTTTAAAATGCATTTCAGCATATTTTGCTCATCCCATCACTGCCACTTTTCGATGTGCACATTTCCTTTTATATATATCGTTTAATGTTATGGCCAATTTTGAGACTTTTACCCCTCACTATGTACAACAGCTCAAGAGACAAAACCTATAAACCTTACTGTTTTTTAGCCGGTGTGCGAAGGGCGAGTAGATGGAGATTTTCGCCTTTATGGAGAAGACTTTATGATATGTTTGTCAGGGTTTCAATGTAAATGAAATAATCAAACTGGACAGAAACCATTAACCTTTTGAACTTAAATACATTCAAAGTGTTTCCAAAATGTTTCAAAGTGTCCTTAGTACATTCAAAGTGATGTCTGGCAGTCGGACAGGATTTTTAAAATACCCCATGTCGGGCAATCCAATCCTTTTTACCAGTGTTGAGGAAATGAACTAGCACCTAAACGTATTTAATTTTTGGATGGTGATTAGGGCTAGGAGACACTGTTTAGCTTGTTTATTTATTAGTCAAACAAATACAATCAAGTAGAATTACTTGAAATAAGGAACATTTTTAACACTGCCGGACATGGAGTATTTCTAGACTCAGGGTACAGTGTAATACATTTGAATGGACGTGTAAACCCAGTGTGTCTGTTTTGGAATAAAGGTGACCAGATCGT
>BLFK01000476.1:386018-398080 GCA_014634185.1 Astreopora myriophthalma
GAGAAAGTTCCAGATTGACAAAGTCTGATCATACCTACCCCTAGAGAGAAGTAAAATTGTCACCAAGCCAACGGCCGTGAGCTGACCCATGCTGGAACTATTCAAACTGGAGAAAGTGGCGGTTTCTTCTTGAGAACTGGCTTTTTGTCTAAGCATGTGGAGATTGCTTTCGGGCTCCGGACCTTTCTGCTATATCGTTTGTTGTCAATATTCATATGAGAGTGGACTAAAGGCTGATCAGGCTGATTTTTCAGATAAAATCCTCCTCGATCATGGATCGATCACTGGCTTTTCGTTATTATATGTTTCCCGTATAAACCCTATAAATTGGTAGGATAACTGACACGCATGTTGTGAGTCTGGGCTGCCTGTGGATTTCCCAACTTCGTAATGTCACGTGAAAGCAATTTATACTTGTTTTTCCCCAAGATCTTATAAAACATTGACAATGTGATCCAGTGGTCTTAGTCAAAAGAGCAGGAGTGTTAACCCCAGTAGCAGCGCAAGTTCTTTTTCAGAAGTTCCTTTCATAAAATTGGAAAAATACAATTCCCAAAATCATTATCACAGCTGAAAACTATTAAAACCCAACACAAACATATTGGAGCTGAGATTCACAATTGGCGGGAGGCGGACAAGTTGGCTATTTTACAAGTGCAGCCGACATGCTGAATCAAGGACAAATCAGAACATCTCCATAGTCAGAGAGTCAAACCTTTCGGGACCCTCATCTTCTCGGCCAGTGGCAGGTTGCTCGAAGCCTGGTTAGCGCTAACCGTTAGTTAAGAGATATCAAAACCTATAGGTTTCCATGGTATTTAACGCTGGTTAGCGCTAACCACGCTTCAAGCAGCCCTGGCCAGGGTGATAAATCGTTCTTGTCTATCCTGTCCACAGGTGTTTTCAGATTCATTGGGGAAAACGGTTACAAGTGAAAGTGTAGTCCAGTCAACAAACAGGCGTACTTCTTATCTCATGGCGACGTCATCCACAGTGTCACCAACTCATCAGTCGTCACTGGAGTCGACAAAGGAGGAAGAGGTGTGTGTGATTTCTGTGCCTCTTTTAGTTGAAAACCTGATTTGCAATAAACTTGTCGCATGTACTCAGAGTTCAAACTTTGAGGTAAAAGGCTGGACGTAGTTAAGGATGTTGGCTGCGCATAGGCAGGGGCTGAGGGAACACTAAGCCCCAATGTTCGACTATGTGTAGGTACGAAGGCCTGGTGGGAGTTCAGAGAAGACGCCACTGGGAACTAAGCCACTGGGTTTTCAGTAATTCAACCGATTTTTGGGCATGTGCACCCTTTCTATTAGGATAGTTGGTGAAGGGACTCTTGTCAGTGTTACCAAGGAAGAGGAAAGCCTATTTTTTTCTTAACTTTGGCCTAAATTTGGCAATGTCTTTATCTGGAGTGAACGCAAATTAACTTGTTAGTTAGGTACACACAGATCTGTGTGCGTTACACACAGCGGAAGCTCTCTTAACAGGCATCCTCATAAGCTGGCATCTCTTACTCATTGATGCCCAGAAAGTAGCCTTTCATTTGAACTTTCGTACAAATGTTGTATTTTCACTTTCCAGCGAGGGTGCTTTTTTACAGTACTTTACCAAGGCGTGATTTTGAAAATCGAGTCTTAACACAATAAATTATTTACAACTTGGATGCAAGTTTGATAATACAATATATTAATGAGGGATTGCAAACACAGGAAACCCGAGAAGGTGATGCAGTGCCGGCCATGTTAGAGGTGAGTGTTGGCAGGGGATTATGTACTGTTTAATAAAGAAGCAGGAGTGTTTTATCGGGTTGTAGACATGACACGCGAACAAACGCGACCTGTGAGTTTATTGAACAGCTTAAAATACGTTTGACAAAGAGCGTGTCCCCCTGGAGTCTGAACAGTGGGTCACATTGTGAGAGGCAAAATATTAGCATACAAGAAAAAACAAGCTATTCCTCACTAGTATTCCCTCTATAAAGAATACTAACGAGGAGTGTTTTATAGGGTTTTAAGACTTATGCACGTGACACTTTATCGGTGACTTCATAAGCTGTTAGGTCATGAATTATTAATGAGTTGTAGAATCAGTTTGAAGGAATTAGGCAACAGTATCCACTATGTCATCACTAGTGTAAGTTAAGTTAAGCTAAGCTAAGTAAATCAGCAAGTGCGCAGAAATCAAACAGTGAATGATGTGATCTGGACAACTCACTCATTAGTTAGTATTGACTTTATTGGTTCTCAAACCCTATGGTTGGTGGATTAAAGCTTGAGGGTCTGGATGGGTTATGCAGTGTGGATTTTTGCCCCACCGACACTTACCTCCATGAGGTGTAGTTACAGTGATGCTCGGTTACAGTGTAGGTTGGGCTTTTGTTGTGTAGTGACGAGCAATGGAAAGTTCTGCGTTGTCTGTGTTGTCTGTTCCTGGTTCCAGGTGTGTAAGGAAGGGTCACTGTGGAGAAAACTTGCCGTCGTAGGTGGTGGAAAGGTATGAGTTAAAAAGACTACATTTAATTAACAACTCTGGACAAGCTTTTTTTCATGCGCAAAACTTGGACAGTTACAATCCTTTCAACGAAGATTTAGCCGACAGTACCTTCCCATACCGTTATCATAGTTCTACCACTGCCAAAAAATGAACACGTTCGAATTTAGTTGCTGTTCTTGATGACCCGATCCTGGCTGCAAATGATGTTCCTTGCCTGTTGAATTCCCAGGTAGGCAGTGCACTTTAGACTTCTACTCCTACAAACAGTTGCAGAAGCACCTTCACCATAAAGTTGAACTTTGTCGTGTACATTTAAAATCGGTGTGAAGGGAAAACGTGACAAGTTGCACGTAAACTTGTAGTTGTCAGTTGTCAGTTGAGAAGAAAAGGTGAATTCTGCATCTCACAAGAAGGGCTATAACTCTTCTCTCCAAAATTGAATGTTTATCCCAGTAACCCTCTTTACTGTATTTCAATAATTTTTCTTGAAGTTCAGGCCCCAGTTCGAAAAAAGAATTATTTGTTTGCATTCACTTTAGCTCCTCGGTCAAGGTAAAGTATTCTTGTTAATTTTTAGTGTAAGAACAAGGTGAAATGCATATGAAAAGCGTGTTTGTGTTGGCGTGCTGTTTTTTTCCCCCATAGCGTTCAAGTGCACGGTCCTGGAAGCCAGTGTATGCTATTCTGCGAGGTCATGTCCTTTACTTGTACAAAGACAAGAACTCTGCATATCAGGTACGTGTTCACTTTTGAGCCATTGTTATGGAAGCCTTTTACTCCGCTAGAAACACAACTTTTCTTGTCATTACCTGTCTTAGAGTAGATTACATAGCGAATAGCTCAGCATTATTTTATCCATCCACCATTGATATAACAGACAACAATGGGACCACAACACAGGGGGCCGTGCTCCCTTCTCTTCTCAAATATTGTGTAGGTTCTTTAACATCCCCCTAGTAACCATGGGAGACTGGACTGCCATTCAGTTCTAAGTGCACGTTAGAGATAAAATTACCTCATGTATTGCTTATGCATGATGGTATTCAAAGTGTAAATAACCTTAAAATATTTTTTTGACTATGGTTCAATCTCAAAATCATAGAATATATGTTTTGCCTTTTCTCAACGAGATCTCACTTTTAATGGGCTGCAAGAGTTACGTAAAGTTGACAAGACTGGTCATCACTTGTCTCAGTATGGAGCTACTGTAACTTGAAAGGCTTAGGTCTGTTCCCTTGATGACATCACAAACTGCTTTACATTCCAGTTTTGAAAACCATTTATGTTGCAAACCAGGTGTTGATGTCATTGAAGAAAAAGACCCATGCCTCCTACTAATTTGACTGTGGTACAAAATGACAGCTACTTTGCTAAGTTTTTAGGGCATATAAGAAGCTTAATTTTGAGGCGAAAACGGCAAAATATGGTTGCTATATGCAAGAGATTTACTTAACAACGTAGACTTTTTGAGGTTAGGTGTACTTGAAAGCTTGAAGCTTATACAGAAAGAAGCAATTTAAGTAAACATGACAGTAATAAGAAACCCTACTGGAAGAGGACAATTAACCATGTTGGCTATTTACAAACCGTGTAGCAGTTTGAATCTTGTACCACCGAAGACAAATCTTATCGGTGGTCAGTCATAGCGAGATACAAACCTGGAACATCCGACACGTCGCCTCTGATCACAAGTAATACTATGTTGAGGGATTGTGTTTTGTTTCTGTTCCCATTGAACTGAAGTAGCCTGGATTGGTTTTCAGGAGGATGGCTCCGATGAGCAGCCCATTAGCATCAAGTCAAGCATTGTTGACATTGCTCATGATTATACCAAGAGGAAAAACGTCTTCCGGTTGACAACATTCAATGGATCAGAGTTTTTATTCCAGGTATTGTGTTTTGTGTGTGTGTGGACATCAGTTTCATCTGCAGTTAAAACAGGGCCTGGTCGTTTGAAGCATGATGAATGCTAATCTGGGTTAACCCTTTGCTCCCTAAGGAGTACCCCAGTGACAAGTAGAATTGTCTGGCGTTACCCGTAGTAAAATATATTAAGGTGGCTGAACACAGTTTATTTGCGGGCTGCGGTATTCTTTAAAGGCCTGCGCGGATTTTGAAAAACAAAAGAAATATGGCGGCGACGGTAACTTTTTTCCTCTTGCTCGCGATGGATCGGGAAATGTGGTGTAAATTCGCTTCCATTACGTAAATCAAAGAATAAAAAAAAAATCAGGTGTCCGCAACGAATGCAGTGGAATCCAGCGAAATGCTGCGCATGCGCGTTGCTTCAAACAGTTGAGGCTGATGTCTGTTGCCTGTTTTTCCCAATTTCGTGCGAACCAGTCGTTAGATTTTAGAGAAATTTGGAATAATAATACTTCAGACGACAAATGAATTGTCTATCAAAAAAAATCTGAAATTTAACAGAAAAATTTTTGAGAAAACCACGAAACGCTAGTCGACAGCAAATTATGAAAAGTTCGTCTGTTGAAATTCATTCATAACAGCTTTTACACGCACTCTATTTTTGAGGAAAAAGCATCCTTCAGCGCTTGTTTTAATCCAGATGCGTCATCATGGCAACAGCCTGCAGAGCACCCAAACTGTAAAAAATGTAAACCTTTGTGGTAGCGCTTGTTTGTGACCACGTTTGAGCTTTCATGCAAAAACAGCCCAAACGTTGCAGTAGAGGAAGTCATCATCAAGTCTTTTCACGCCAGGAGGGAGGCGCATAAGGCCGACACATTCTGACCAACACTAGGGAGCTTACGAAACGACGACGTCGACGGCTACGAGGACGTCATTTAAAAATGCAACTTCGCGTTATTCGTATCACTACGCAACTATTTCATGTCGTTCCGCATTTAAAATGTGTAGTAACTGTCGAGGAATTAAACTGGTATGAGCGGGTTAGAAGCGTAGGGAAAGAACGGAAAATTCATGTTCACACGCTACCGTCCTCCAGAGAACCTGAAATTTGGTCATTTCACGTCGTTATTTAGGAGATGACGGCAAAGAAATGTACCAAAATGTAAAACGCACGTGCAAAGCGTGCACGGCCATTGTTTTTACTCACTAAACCTATTGTTTTGTAGCGTCGTCGTTGCCATCGGCGTCGTCGTTTCGTAAGCTCCCTACAAACTCTCAGTTCCGTGCCGCTGCCTTGGCTACATTCCAACTCTTCCACCCTGCCTTGTTTCTTTCCCTCTCAACAGTCCTTCTCCAGGTGGTCTTTGGTCTCCCTCTCGCCCTTCGTCCTTCTGGAGTCCACCCCAATGCTGTAAAACAGTCATTCTCACCCTCTCTCCTGAGTACATGTCCTAACCAGTTCCACCTTCTTCGTCGTACCTCCCAGCTTATTTCATCTTATATCTCTGCCATCTCAACAGCTCTATTGTTCGTCATTCTTTGCTACCATCTGATCTTCATTATCCGTCTCAGGCACTGGCATTGGAAACTATTCAGTTTTTGGCGGTTCGTGAGCCTTTGTGATCTTCCAAGTGGAGGAAGTACAAGTACTTAAAAAACTGTGTTCAGGCACACTCAGGGACCCAGGACTAGCGCTACATTTAATATGCCTTTGAATGACTTCGTCAGGT
Source organism: Astreopora myriophthalma (assembly GCA_014634185.1). Taxonomy (NCBI): domain Eukaryota; kingdom Metazoa; phylum Cnidaria; class Anthozoa; order Scleractinia; family Acroporidae; genus Astreopora; species Astreopora myriophthalma. Next base: position 392,114 of record BLFK01000476.1, read on the forward strand.
CCCCCAAAACCATTTTGTAAAACTACGATCCGCTTATTCTGAAAATCTGGTCTTTTAACTTGCTTATAAGATAACAAAGAGATTGCTAAGTATCGTGGCGTAAGCTATCTTTCCTTGCAGGATACGGAGGACATGATGGCACCCGAAACATGCCCGAAAAGTTAATGGCCCCGAAAAGCAATCTGCAAAATCGTCATCCGCTTATTGTGAAAATCTGGTCTGTTAGCATGCTGAGCTTTCAAGATAGGAAAGAACAAGCCAATTTGCATGATGGCGTCATTTTACTACCAAGGCCAGAATGCTTTGTCAAAATGCTGTTTTATTCAGATTTTTCTACTCTCCATGGAATAACAAGACCATAGTTGGAAAGAAATTTGCCTGGTTATAGAAACCACTCAGTGCAATCTGGTCTTAGTAGTACATGGCCTCTGGCTTAAAACGTCTTCCTTTTCAAGATACACGGGAAATTATGCCTCCCGAAATACTACCCGGAAACGTTTCTGGGCTCTCTAGAAATGCGCCCTTGGTCTCGCATTTTTACAAAGAGTTTGATTAGAGTTCTCACTGCCATTGGAATTCGTCGAAAACTGCAGAATTCCTGGACTGTGGAGAAGTCCTTGAAAATTAGGAATGTTAAGCAACGATAACGGCGACAGCAAAGAGAACCCGTAAAGCGGGTTTTTAATTGAGCTCTGCACGCACATTTTACATTTTTTTACATTTCTTCCCATCCTCTGTTAAACAACAAGGGCAACGGCTACCGCAACTTCACTTCTAGAGATTTAAGCAATAGAGGACTTTTTCCGTGTTTACGAAGCCTCATATAAACACGAGGGGAGTTTCGCTGCAAACCCGAGACGCAGTCGCGCTCCGGGCAATCATGTCCCCTACTAGCCAATCAAAACGCGCATCTGACAACACATGAACCAATCAAAATTCGCGTGATGTGACAACCGTGTTTACGTACTCTCATCTAAACACCGACTGATCAATAAGAGCGTGCGTGCTATACCTAAACATTTTATAATCAGATTGTTACATGCATGTACTTACTTTGTAACACATGTTTTCCATGTTTAGTCTGACGATCACGATGCAATGATGTCGTGGATTTCTGCCTTACAGGCCAATAACAACCCGGATGAGGATGTGAGTTTTTAGAATTGTTGGCACCCTGATAGAGTGGTTTTCCATTGAGTTCTGTAAAACCCAAACCATTGTAATTGCTTTGGCCATTAACAACAGACGCAGACAATCAAATCAACCAATCGTAGTGCAAAGCAAATACGGGGAACCGCAAAAATGCATGCGAGTAAGACAAAAATTGTGTTTTTGCTTTTTCCTCCGATTGGTTGAGAATGTGGCGCGAGATTTTGAAGCCGATTGCCAAGCGTAGTAATGCAAAACCAAGGCAGTCGTGAAATTTCTTTGCACACACAATTAAAAACCGCTCTCAGTGATGCAATGTACTTGATGTTATTTCCTTCTGTTTAAGGTGTTGAGTGTTACTAGTAGATGACGTGGTGAGTTTTAAACCGACTAAATGAATGGAATCACATGACAACCGTCATAAGCGGACACCTTCATAAGCATTCCCCTGTGTCCGATCCCCATGGTGTCTGTTTACGTGCAAGAGGTTTCACTATTTGCATGCTGAGCGTGACATTTACCTTGCCGTATGCAATACAGTGGCATGTTTGTTTTTCATTCAGGAGACTGGTGTGAGCAGCCAAAGTTTGATTATCAGACGAATGAAAACAGTGGAACAAGAGACATATGGGTGAGGAACAAAATTTGCCCTCCGTGACAAATCACTAATGTTGAAACTGTCACCTTTGAAATCTCTTTCCCACGGCCATTAGATGAGACTTCATTCTCTAGTTTCTTTTCCCGCTTGTAAACGTAAATTTAATTTGTTTACCCATGGAGCATCAAGGGAAGAAGAACCTTTATTTATACATGGTGATATTTAGAGCCTCAAGCTTGTAATAAACAGAACGTTGAGAAACCCAGCTGAAACTAGGCAACTAGTTGGCTGTTTACAAAGCATGGTCTGGAGCCGATAACTCGGATTGTGCAACTTCGATATATTTGTGGCACGGTGTTTTCGCAGACTGAGCTAATTCAGTCTCCCACAGGAGCCTTGGGTTCCCACAGGAGCCTTGTTAGCCAATCATAAGGCTTGCATAATTAATTGTTTGGACGCTTGTAGGCTGGAACTAAACTTTTCGGAGAAAGACTTGTCTGAAAATGGCTTGTTCTGAAAAAATACTGTGATATAGCCCTAGTATGGGAGTTGTACGCTCCGGGTTATGAGCTGCTGGCAAGGTGGAGTTGCATTCAGAACCGCCAAAGACAATTCAAACCTGTTTGGTGGTCTGAGCGGGATTTGAACGCGGAACATTTGCGTGCAAATCCAGGCCTTTAACCACTGGGCCACACTGCCTCTCTGTTCCTGAGAGCGCTTGGTTTATGGTTGTAGTAAAAAGGTTATTTAACAGGATTAACCGGCCAGTTGGTGGTCAGAGCGAGATTTGAACCCGAAACACCCGCATGCAAATCAGCGTCTTAACCGCTGGGCCACGCTCATCCACTAAGGAGCTCACAAGAACTCGTGCAGACATGTCCATGTATTCCAGATCTTATAGTACACTCAACAAAATTACTCAATTCTGATTAGTCGAGAGCAGTACAATTAATCCCAAATAGTACTCCGTAGGAGTACCTATTACGTTTCCATGACAACGGCGCGTAAGTTGAACGTCAACAAAAATGGCCAACAGTCGCTTCGCTATTTCCAGTGAAGACGTGCTTCAAAACTTAAAAGAAACAGCAAGCAACTACAACACGAAGAAATCTCAGAAGAAACACGACAGAAAGAAACAGAAGAAACACGAACAAACACGAAGAAACACGAAGAAATCTCGGTTCGTAATTTTGTTGAATGTACTATAAATAAAAAATTGTACGACCTTCTCGTACAATTCGGGATTAATAGATACTCGTGATTTTGAAAGTTCTCAAATTGCACTCTCCTAAAGGCTCGTGCAATTTTGAGAACTTTCAAAATCACTTGTACCTATTAATCCGGAATTGTACTCGAGGTCATGCGATTTCCTATACAAATTGGAATTTGTAAATGGTGGCTTTCTGGGGAGAGGGAAAGCCGGAGTACCCCGGGAGAAAAACCTCTGCCGCAGGCTCCACAGTTTGTAACGCAACAGTAGTTTAAAAGCGTGACTCATCCAGGAAGTTACCATGACCATATTTGGTCATGTTTTAGGACCAGCGCACGTAACCTTCGGTTTTGGGTTTGCGATTTTCACAACTGAACATTTGGTTTTATTATGTAAAACGTTGATTGTGGTTGAATATAATTACAGAGAATATTTTTAGTGTTAACGGAACTACAGGGCAAATTACACGGACAATCAAGTTCCCACACGTCTTGGAGCAGAGTAGAAAACCGTTGGATTTGCATGCGGGTGTTAACTGCCGACCAGTTAGCTCGGTTGTCAGTGCTTAGTGCTTCCTTTGCCATGACATCTGCAAATGGTCAGACGTTCCAGTCTTCTCGGATAAGGACGATAATTCGTAGGCCCCGTGTTCGAGCACTTCTCCATTGATATCGTGGGAAGTTGAAAGAATCCTCACACTATTCGAAAAGACTAGGGCACATAGTTCCCGGTGTTGTGGTCAGGCCTTGGAAAGAATACACTATCAACTGGGGCTTTGCTCCGTTGTGTAACCCCCTCCAACTGCATTGGTGGTGAAACTCAAGTAAATAAGTAAATAAGAGAACCAACAACTAATACGTTTACATTTCACTCCATATGTATTGATGTTGTTTGTTGTAGATCAAGTAATAGTTCACCCAGCCACAAGCTGTCGCCGCCAAGTAACACAAAAATCCCAGGTATTGCTGGGATATCCAACTTCAAGAAGAGCTTGTCATTCAAGAACATTGCTGTTGGACAGAAAGGTATAGAAAGTACAGTTAAACCGCTATCTTGCTTGATAGGAATGGTCACGACATCTCTTTAAATGAAAGTCAAAGGCTGGTTTATGCGCTACGATTTGTCTGTCCGTTTTGTCGGCTCGACAGTTTCGGCGCGCGAATCGTGCGTGTAATTTGACAACCGATTCATTGGTGCGAGTTTGATCGAGGTGGCGGATTTGAATTTGGCCGATCAGTTTTCATTTCACGACATTTCATGAAACATTAGTACAGTTACCACTTACAAACTGTAGAACAACACAGACACAAACAAACTCAAAGAGCAGCATGGATGAACAAATGAGGTCAAGATTGAAACAGATTCCGTTGTCGTAATTGTGGACCGGATGTTTTTCAAGTTAATTGCTGTAAACACCCATGTATAGGCAGCACTCCGAGATAACCTGCACCGTATTACTTGAACTTATTGTTAAGAAAAACAAGTAAAAGCTTAACCTTTTCCTCGCCAGGAAGTACCCCTGTGAGGAGTAAAATCTGAGCAAGTTAATGGGAACTTAATTTTGTACAACGGAGAGCTTGTTAACCCATTCCTCGCCAGGGAGTATCCCGCACTGACGAGTTAAATCATGTGGCGTCTCGACTTAATGTTTTGTCAATAACTGAGCTTTAAAATCTGTTTTTCTTAATACCACAAAGTGTGCAATTGATACCCCCAGGAAGAGAGAGAGTCTCGATTTCAAAAGCAAAACCCAACCAAAATGGTGCGGCGAGTGTTTAGGGTAAACACTAACGCTGCCTTTACAAACATTGATAATTTAGACACATTTAAATTAAATGCTCTTTCATTTATTAGGTCGGATTAATTCATGTAATAATTATACTACTTATACTATCTTGTTTTCTTCAAGTTTCTATTTAAGTTATGATGTTATTTTATCCTATGTTTTATATAAATTAATTTAAATTGGTTATTTTATTCTTCTGTAATTAGTCCTCCTAGTATAGTCATTACTGTTTTAGGAGTTTCATGATTAAAGATTAAAGGTACAATTCGGAGTCATCTTTGCTTGTCATTCGCTAAGATGCACATAATCGCTGCAAAAATTTAACGACTTTGTTTTCTGAGCCCTCTTACGTGATAGTCATACCTTTGTTGTCATTATTTCAGGTGACAGTGGAAAAGGCCCGTCAAGTAAATCAGTAAAGAAGCGAAAAAAAACTCAACACCCCAACAGCTATCCTTCAGGTAAATAATTTCTTTACAAGAAAGTTAAAAGAGCCTACGACCTAATATTGGCTGTCTTTTTAAATGTAGTGTGCGAGCAGGCTCGCCATGCTTTCGTTGCAGGGTGCAGCAGTGTGAGTCATGCGAGCAATAAAGACAAGCGAAGCTTGGAGCGGAAAAGAGTCTCTCCCCAAGCTTCTCACGCCAGTGCCGCTTGTGTCTGATTACGCCATTTTCCCCTTCAACCAATGCAAATCCCAACTCAGTCTGGATTCAGTTGATGAAGGGAACGCAGTCCGCGGTGTGGTGGTCCGTCGCTCTTTCTGTTTAGAAGACACCTGTAAATTCCTACTAGTTCGAATAATAATTGTGAACTGCATGGCTGCCATTTGCGCTGTAAAAGCAGTCTGGCAAAGTCCCTCACAAAAGTGTTGTAAAGCTCGAGCTTGTGTAAAAGCGCTATATGAATGCCTCATTCATTCATCCATCCATCCATCAATTCATGAATAGCCACCTTGTAGAGTTGCCTCAATTTAACGTACAATTCATCTTGACCCGTTTCCAGTAAGGAATCTATCTATCCAACCTGTGACCATTACATGCTGTGTTGCTTGGCAGGTCATTCCATTGGAGTGCCTTTGGAGCTCTGTCCACCATCAAAGAGGAACAAGGTGAGAATCGACTTGGCTTGAATGAGGTGCTCTCAGGGTGAGAGCACCCCCTGACGCACCGCATGAGCACCTGACGCTCCGCCAATCCGCAAACCTTTTGGAAGAAGAAGGCT
>BLFK01000476.1:400590-450099 GCA_014634185.1 Astreopora myriophthalma
TAAACAATATCACAAGTCTTTTGAAGCTGTTTTTGCGCAAATTACCGGAAGGTCTCGTTACGGCAGGTAATTCCGTACACAGCAGGAAAGTCCGAAAAATGGAGCTCCTACATGAATAACTTTGTTTTGTTTTTTGGAAAATTCATCTAATTTGGCTTACTGCTCGTTGTAAAGGTTAAAAGTTAATAGTGGGCTCTTTCTTATATATCTTTTATAAAGTAGACAATGTAACTTGGGGAGCGAAGATACGCTGTATGGATTCTATTTTTGAATGATTAAACTATAATACATGCTTTCATTGTATATGTCTCGTTGAAAAAGCAGAATTTTGATTGTTTTTAAAATGTGACTTCACTCTGTGAAACATCAATTTTATCTTTGACACGTGGAGATACTGGTTTTGAGATAGTTACGTCAAATCAGCTAATCACCATACACTGTAGGTCTTTCCCTTTGTGCGTGGGGTGTGCTTGCTTTCTTCCGGATATTTTGTCGTGACCTGTTTAATAAACAGAACATAACTTTAGTAGATGAGAATTTTATCTTCTTGTGTTGGTAATATTTCTCACTCATTTGCTTTGCTCGGTCATGTGAGAAATATTCGTGTCCAATATCCTCTATTTTTAATTTGAGAAGATAAAATTCATAATCATCTTAATAATTAATAATCATCTCATCATCATCTTGGCAAGCATCTGAAAGAAGCCCACGGCGTAGCGTTCACTAGCCTAGAGGAAATGTTTTCAGTTCTCAAGAAATGCTGCGGGAAAATAGACTGCCTAATTCACGAAATGTTATTCATTCGCGAACGAAAACCAAAGCTAAACACGCAGTCTGACTCAATACGTGCAAAAGTATTTATTTAAACATATACTGCACGAACTGACACGTTAAACACCAATAACAATGAACGCTCATTATTCTAATGAAGTTATCACATTTTATTTGTATATAATCTCTGAGCTACAATTTTACATCAGTTTTAACATTCTACTTGATAATGAGGTCATGGAGACTTCGAAACGTCGTAGTTTTTTACCGTTAATTTTTATTTTCAAATGTATCTCTAAACGTTCTCTGAATCATCTTAAGGCCGCTGTTTTTTTTTTTTTGATTATATAGGTGGGAGCGTTCTTGAGCAAAGCCTGGGCCGAGTTGGTAGGGGCAGGGTTAGTGCTAACTCGGGATAAATACCATGACAACCAATAGGTTTTCATCAGACTTAACCCAGGGTTAGCGCTAACACTGCTTCGAACAACTCGGCGCCGGGAAATGACTGAATTTTACGCCTCTTGAGTCCACGTGTAGTTTTTGGGTGAAGTTTGCCATTGGCGCATATTTCACTAAAACATTGTCGTCTTTATAACCAAAGTGCTTTAGGATCCAACTCACTGACGTTCGACAAGAAATCGTTTTTCATGACTCTCCTGGAAAAAAATAGTGGCTAGAAAGAAATCCCGTGATTTTACATTGGGTTGCGTGAATTAATTCTGCTATTAAAATGTCGACGACCCACGTTCTACATTCCACATTTATGTCCAAAACAACAAACAGCTATGAATAAGTTAATCAAAATATGTTACGGTGCTAAACGATTTAAACAAGAGACATTTGACTGAATACTGTGCACTATCGGATGGACATATGTGACTTGACGTTTTGTTCTAGATTTGTATGATGGATTTATTGAATCAAACAAGAAAGAGGATTGTTCTGAAAGAATGTGGTCACTTAGATCAGTGGTAAGTTAATTCTGACCCCCCCCCCTCCCCAGTTGCCGAAAGACTGGACAACTTTATGGGGTAAGTCACTTTTTTCCAAGAGGGCAAATCCTGCAATGTGACTGGTTCTTAGCACGGTCGAGAGTTTCGTATCTCAGCCCGTAAGCATTTCTATTCATGACCTTCCTGCTTTGCACGCAAGCCATGAATTAGAGTGGAAAAAGTGTGGGCCGTACTTTAACCTCTAACTCGGTTAGTAGGGGGGTACATCCAGCAGTTTCAAAATATGGAAAGATTTCCATATATCCACATATTACCATGAGTATACTTGTAACTAACTAGTCTGGGGTGCGTTTCTCGAAAGTCCCGAAAAGTTTACGGGCCCGTAAAGCAATTTGTAAACCTGCGATCCGCTTATGCCGAAAATCTGTTCTTTTGACATACTTTCAAGATAAGAAAAAGATGACTAATTGCAAAGTTTCAAGGCTGAAAACGTCTTGTCTTTAAGGATACGGAGGGAAATGAGGCACCCGAAAAATTTTGGGGCTTTCGAGAAACGGGCACCAGAGCCCAAAAACAGCTCATAAAAACAAAAACATTATTAAAAGCCCTGCTTTTTGATTGCCCGATTAGAAAACATGCATGGTGTGTTTTTTCAAACACCACAAATTGTACTTGCCTTACGATTTGCACTCGAAATCATGGCACTATCTATACAAACCGAAGAGTTATTAGAAGTATTTCAATGGATGCCATTGCCATTCAGTGGTAACACGATGGTTCTTTTTCTCCAGGTTCAAGAACTGCCTGATCACAACTTTGAAACGCTGAAACTGCTTGTGAATCACCTGAAAATGGTGTCAGACAACTGCGACAAGAACAAGGTGTTTGTCGTTATTCCTCTTCTTTCCTAGGCTTTGTTCAGGGTTCTTACGGGTCATGGAAAACCTGGTGTCCGGGCCGGACATGTAAAGCGGCGAGATGAGTCCAACTTGATAAACATCCTTCAAACGCAACGAGTTTAATGCGAACAAAGTCGACCTTTCATCATGAATTTCACCTTTGTAGCAAGCCGGTAGTAACCATATGATGAAAGGACGGCGTATTCGAGAGAAATGACAACTTAGCGTATTAATACACAAGCGCTTCTCCACGTGCGATCAGAAGAAAGAAAAGCAAAGAAAAACAAGCTACCGATGCATTATGGTCTACGTAATCTATGAAAAATCTAGAACCGCGGAGCGGACTAAAAAATGAACAACTTGTTGAGGAATAGCCTCAACACCTGGAATTTAAGTATTTCAGTTTCCAGGCCTGGAAAGTCGTGGAATTTAATTGTGGGTCATGGAAAATCATGGAAAATTATAATTATGTGTGGTAGGTACGTTATTGCTGATTTCGAAGCATGGGCCATATTAATAAAGCGAGTTATGTCAGAAAATACCCGAAAACAAGGACGATTTTGACCATTTTGGAAGGTGGCAGGTAAACTTTAGGTCATGGAAAACTGCAAAAAGTCATGGAAAAGGTCCTGGAAAGTCGTGGAATTTGAAAAGCTCTAAAGAGTATGAACCCTGTAATTGTTTGATCCTCGATTTGCTGTCTTCTCAACACACGCATTCTTCTTAATTTCCAATGGCAAAGAGAGTTTTCCAAATTTGCAGTAGCGAAGAGAGTTTTCCAAACAGCAAGACGCCTTGTTTTTGGTGATCATCTCCTTTATTCTCATCATCTGTATGCTTGATTATATATGGAAAATGTGAAGAGAAATTTCACATTTATCACCATTGGTGCCTAAAGGGTGGAAGCAAATACATGAAGCCAGCACCATGTGACTGTTGCTTTCTGTCTTGCCTGTGTTATGTCTGTTGTGAAAATGGCGCGGGATTGCAATTTTGAAATTTCAAGATTCACCGTTTGCTTTAGTGAAGTAATAACAGGGCAATCTATATAAATAGGGTTCAACTCTCAGCTGAAAATTATTTTGCCCCATATTGAACAATAGTGGTAATGCTTTTACGTTTAATGTTGTACAATGCTTCAGGTATGCCTAAGTAATCTCATTGCAATTGCATCTTTCTGTGTGTAGATGGAGGTGCGTAACCTGGCCATCGTTTTTGGCCCAACTATCATAAGGACTGGAGACGACTCTATGATGGCCATGGTGAAGGACATGTCGGATCAGTGCCGCATTGTGGAGACCCTTATAACAGAGGTATGAAGTCTTATTTACGATGATTTTCTCGCGACAGGGCTTAGTTAACTTTGTCTGCTTATTTAGATAACTTCTAGGCATAAAGGGAATGTGTACCTTCCATATTCATGGACCAGTTGTTTGAATGCATTGAATTCCAAGTAACACTTATCTGTAATTGCAATTTAACAGAGGTTCTGAAGTGCTTTTAAATGGTAATTCAAGGATAAGGATAACGGAAGGATAACTTAAAGGGAAGTTCACCCCAAAATGGTACTGTGTTGCTTTTTGCCAACGGAGAGTTCACGCAAAGGTAGGGTACTCGCCAAAATTTTAGCTTCTAAAACCCTTTCAAACCATATGAATTTCTTGTCTAAAGTAGGACAAAAATCGAGAATCACAAGTGTAGAGGATTTAATCTTCCCGCCAAAATGTGCGTTGAGCTCTTTGAGGTCACACAGCGCCAGGCTGCTAAGTCACTCCAATGGCGGCGGTGATTCTCCATTTTTGTGCTACTTTAGACAAGGAATCCATGCGGTTTGGCAGTACGTTGGACGCTGAACTTTTTGAGGGTAACCCATCTTTGTATGAACTCTCCATTGGTGAAAAAGAAAAAAAGTGCCATTTCTGAGTGAACTTCACCTTTAAAGGCAAATGTCTTTTGGGAATTTATTTATTGGTTGGTTAGTCAAAGTTCACACTAACCCAGGATAGGCTTAATCCGCTTCAGAACAAAGGGCGTTAAAAAGTATTGTTACACTTATACTGGAAACGGTTTCTAGAAACTGTGCATTTGGGCCAATGGAGTGTCGTCTGCAGGATATGAACACCACTGACCGTGTTTGACAAGAGACTCACAAACTAATAAACCTAAAAATCCAGATTGGTTTGTCCCTTTCACGGCGTTCAGTCAATCCTCTTGTCGTTTGTGTCTTGTTCATACTTTCTTAATCTGCTGCACATGTAACAACAATTATCGACAGCGAAACTCTGATGCATAGAACAAACGGGAGAGAACTATCTTAGGTCTCGTGGAAAATTTGAACAGCTTCTACGGAGTGGTAGGCTGTGAGAAATAGGTGAGAGTGAGCAAGATTATTCGGGAGTTTTAGGCCAAACGGTTGCAAGGCTGTGCACTCTGTCAACTCTTGTCAGTCGTTTAGCAGGTTGATGTAGGTTCAATTTGCTTTTCAAATTCTCTTTCAGTGGGAGTGGTTTTTTGAGGAGGTGGAAGGAGATGAATGTCCTGTTCAGGTATGTGTGGCTACTGCAGAACATAACCCAGTTGGCCGTTATTGCAGATGTCAGTGGTTTTAACGCGCGAACAAGACAATTGGTGCATTCTGTATTGTACTGATCAAGGAGCCTTTTCTGCAAGTTTTAAAATAACATAATATTTCCCGTTGAACCCAAATGTAATAACTGCTATTGATATCGCAGCTACAAATCGCAATGTAATTCCCTCATGCACCAACTCACAGATGAAAATGTGCATGAGACCGATGGTTTCTCTAATTTGAGCTATTTGCTTAGCTGAGGACAGTCGATGTCTTGTAAACTCTACTGACATTCAAAAACGAGAAAGCGTAGCTACAACAAATTTATCACTACCACTAACTTACATTGACGTACATGTATCAGGTGTTGATTTAATATGATTAATCGATTAATCGAGGCAACAAGGGCTATTTTGAATAAAAACAAAAGAGTATTAAAATGGCAGCCATTTTGGAATAAGGCGTATAATTCGGGTCGGTACGCAGCTATTACAACAGCCCACGCGATTGGCTCAGAAAAGAATAGAAGCATTCAAACAAACAACAGAAACAATGAACCCTAACCCTAAAAATAATAGAACTGCGTCCAATGAAATTAGAGGTTGTAAACAGCTGCGTGGTATCTGAATAATTCGAGCAAGTGGTCAGCATAAGTTGAACCCGGGACCTCCGGATTACAAGTCTTGTGCCCCAACCACTAGGCCATGCTGCCGCCTTCCGCAAGGGTTAAGCGTTAAGGGACACTTCGTGACGTTTATTGAAATGAGCTTGCATCTCATTATGTGAAATCTTGAACCATTGATGTTTGTGCTGTGTTTTCAGCCGGTGCCGTCAAGTCACGATACGCCACAAGAACAGTTACTTTCTCAAAATGTACTGAGCTCGCTTGGACAAGTTGCTGTTAGTTTTGGTAAGCTAGAACATTGTATTATTACGTGTGTTTCAACTGATAAACTCTTTCATGAATTTATCGTTAAAAGTTTTTTTTTACAGTTGGAGCATAAAATGCCTTGCCCCTAAAGGAGTATGGGATACTTCTATAATAATAATAATAATACTTTATTTAACCACGTAGAACACCCAGGAAGCCGGAGGCTCGTTATAACGTGTACGTGAACAAATCAACTGAAATCAGAATAAATTAAATCAAATGTTGTTTTTTTGTGGAGAGGGGAAAACCGGAGGAAAACCTCTCTAAGCAGAGTAGAGAAACCAACGAACTCAGACCACATATGACGCCGAGACCGGGAATCGAACCCGGGCCACATTGGTGGAAGGCGAGCGCTCTGACCACAGCGCCAACCCTGCTCCCAGGGTGTATCACTCCTTGTATCTCGGATACTATTATTGGCAAATTTATCTATAGCATGTTTCGCTTGACTTGGTCAGGGGTATGCTTTCCTGCTCGATTCGCCAAACATTTTGCTAACAACTTTTTCTCGGCACGTACTGTAAGTTACTGCAACTTGTGTTTTTTTACTTCAATTTTGAACTGCTGGAAGAAACGGTGATCGCACCTTTCTGTACGGCACTTGAACCCGGTCAGTAATAGGTATTTATTATTCCGTTTTGGGTTGACGTTCTTGTGCTTTGATTAAACGTTCCTCATAGTTGAAGCAGGAAACGTTTTCCGTGAGTTCACACAATTATCTGGACTTGCGTGAAACTGCGGTCCAAACAATTTTGTAAACAAATCATAAGCGACACATGTTGAAAATCTGTAGCACTCAGCAGTTTTCATAAGCCTTAAGTAAGTACAAAATGTGGAAAACGTAACATTCGCTTTGATGAATTGGGTTTAGGATGACAGGGATTGTGAGTTTATTTCAGTAGCAGACAGGGTCACGGGTTCACACAAGAAAGGCAGTAATTTTGCCTACTTGCTCTGCAACTATGAGCCCAAACTAATACTAGCGATAAATGTTTTTGTCTCTCTGTTTTAGGAGACGATGGTCCATACAAGCCCAAGGTAAGAGTTCTCTTAAATCATTGCAAGATAGTTTCGTTATTGTCGAGACTTTATTCAACCTTTATTCAAAAATTTGTGGTCCTGCAAAGGGGTGCCATTACGCAAGACGTCTAGCTAAATAAAATGGATTAAAAGGAGAATAATGATAGCCTTAATAAAATTCCCTACAAAAAAAGAAAAAAGTTGATATTGGCTTGTACGTCATAATGTGCGAATATTGAAGCTTGTGTGCACCATATGTGAAACATTGACTGAAATTGATAATACAATCAAATCGCTTTGATACAATTATCACGTAGTGATGGTCAGAAAATGAATACTCGCACCCTGTTAGTATACAGACCTGCGTAAGTTTTTGGATTAAAGCTGTAGCTGGTGGTATTTACATAATGGCATTTCTTTCCACAGTCAAGCGGAATCTCACTTCACATCCCCAAGTTCCTCACCAGCAAGAGCTCCAAGTCCGACTCAGGGCAGGGAAGCTCATCGGATGGACCGCAATCTGATTCTCAGGGATCTGAGGGCTCACCTCCTGCGGAGAGAGCGCCACTGGTTCGAGGTCTTTCGGGCGAGGGATCAAGGTCCAATTCACCGACTCTTGAAAGAACAACCACCAAAATGACTGGCAAGAAAGTAACAGACAATTCGTCTTCGTCCATGCAGCTTTTGATAGAGCCCTCAGATACAGAGTTGAGGTGTAAGGGGGCAGGCTCTTTGAAGGCGTATTCTTACTCACACCCTCCCCCTCCCTCTTATCGGCGTGTTAGTCCTCAGAGGAGATCGGCCAGCCCGGGGACCCCTGAGCAGCCTATTGCTCCTTTAGAGATGAACTTGGGTCATGATTCAGAGGCAAGAAAATCACTCGAGGAATCGCGGGGTGATTCAGACAACACTCCTAAGCCGAGTTTTTCTTCCTTTAGTGAAGAGACACGCCGGCGGCTCCTGAGACTGAATCTCCAAAAGAAAGCAGAAGAAAAGAGACGCCAGAGCGAGGAACTGTCATCACCACCCTCTGAAAGAACTGATGAAATCGTCCGTGAGGTACCACGTGATTTCCAGCGCAAGTTTTCGGACCAGGAGAGTTTGGAGAATGCAGAACAGCTAAGCAGTAGCAGCACTAGTCGCAGCAGCAGCGCACAGAGCAGTAAAAATCCATCGCTAGATTCACTTCATGTTGCACCTCAATCAGATAAAATGGCCAGTGTACCTGTTGTGCTTCATGGAGACCCACAGCGTGTAAGCAGCAGTTTTAAAACAATGTCGCTATCAAGCGAGATACACCAGGAGGCTGAGCCGAGGTCTGGTGAGACGGTGGTAGCCATCATTAAGGGCAGAGGTGTGGTATCTGGCACGGTGCAGCCGTTTGACTCAACACGGAGACCTGCCAGCTTGGACATTCGATTGAGAAGAGAAAGCATGGGAGATGCTCGCTTGGCTAGGAGGTCGCTGGGATCCGAAGAAAGCAGTGACACGAGTAGTGATGAAGGAGAAGACGAATGCGCCATCAGTATGTCAAAGACATTTGACGAAAAGCTCAAGGTCTTGTTAGGCCTGAGCAGCTCGTTTGAAAAGAAGGGAAGTAGAATGGATGATCAGAGTGATGATGACAAATTCTCTGTTCAAAGCGAACCTCAGAACAGCCAAGTATTGAACAGCAAGGAAATGGTCCAGCGGCGCTTGTCAGATCAACCTACTGGGAGAATCTATAAGGTTGTGGGAGTGAGCCCCGCTAAAGACTCCTTTGCAGTCTCTTCCTCGGTCTCTAGCAGCGGAAATACTGGGTCTAAGAATGATGCTCGGTATGATAAGTCGGAAATGGAAATGAAGTCAAGCAGCATAGTCGAAATCAATGCAAGCAAATACTTTGGTGGTCCTAGTACTGAAGATCATCCGATCTCTCCAAGGAACAGAGTTCCAGTAGAGGAGGAGACACACGAGGCATCTGATAACAGAAATGTGGGTGCACTCAGGCAAAGGTTCGAGAACAGCCCTGGTCGATTTACGGGGAGCACACAGAGAGTCCATGTCTCAGCACAGGGTACCCAAAACAGAATGTCTGCACCAGCCATTCAGAGAAAGATAATGTCACATGGCATCCAAGGGAGGCTGTCACCGCATGATACCCTTGGTAGGGTAAGAGGAAGCCAAGAAAATGTTTCCCAACGAAGCACCCAGGGGAAGGACAGAGAACCGGTCTCGTCAGCTGGGACAAAGAAAATCGGATCCCTTCGAACGACCACTCCAGTATCACTGAGAGAGTTCGGTGTGCAGCCAAGCAGTGCGAAGGCTCAGCCAAGTCAGCGTGCACAGAGCATGGAGGGACGAGGTGGTGTTCAAAGGCCACCGGAAAGTAGAACACCGCCTACAAGAAGCATTCGCCTAGAGTCAAGCCCCGCTAGACATTCTTCTGCAACACCATCGAGGTACAGCATGGAGAGGGGTGACGCTAGCGACGATAGGAATGTTAAGTCTCGTTTGGACGTGGTTCCGGCAGCAGGCGATCGGTCCAAGAGACAGCCGTCCGTTGGAAGGTTGCATGCGGCTCCAAGGGTGATGGTGCGGGAGTATGGAACCAAGTCTAAACTCTTAACTCACAAAGACACAGCGAAAGAACTTTTGCCATCCAAGACTAGGATGCCCCCCAGAGATGCCAGGGGGTCGCAGACACAGCGAAAGCTGGAAAAAGATGCTCAACACATAGCGGAGCTGCTAGAAGAGATGCACACCGAGCGACACTTGCATCTGTCCCGTCAGCAATCTGACATATCAGGACAAGCGCAGAAAGCGGCTGCACAGAGGGCTGCAATGCGCAGGCGCCGACGGAGTTTAGGAGACGAGAACGATGCGGATGCTACGTCACAAGACAGGCCTCCAGAACCAATGTGTGCTGGCTCAAGGGATGTATCCCATAGTGCCTATAGGGATTCAGGGGCTAATGGCATACAACCAAGGGCACATGGGTACCACACTGTGTCAAGGTAACACCAAGATCTGACCAGAGTGCGATGTTCATTGTTAACAATTGCGAGTACCCGACGAACACTATGCACAGCGGAGGCTGGTCGCTTGCAAACGAGCCTGGATTATTATTATTATTATTATTATTATTCTGTTGTCTTTGTGCACAAAAATACGTGGGTAGTGCCCTCCGCGGACTTGGAATGGTGTAGGAATACCTTCCGTGTTTCTCTTTGTAATTTTGCTGCCTGTTTTCAAGCAACAAATGGTCCTGGCCAGTGTGTTATCAGTTTTATAACCAATTCTTATTAACTGACGTGGCTGATATAATATTTACAAATGAAATATCGACGTCAGCTTCACAGCGTTGCATTTTATATTTTACCATTTTCTGATCGATTTGTATGCCAGACTTCCTCGGAGATTTGTACGATGTCTTTTTGCAATTCGTTGGTTAAAAGGGGGAAAACGTGAGCTGTTGATGCTGTCTGCTTTCTTATATCTTATGAAATAAATTAATATATTTCCTTATTTTTTTAATGCAACAAATGCTTTATTTGCAATTCGGATGTTCTGGTTGAAAATCTAGTATTAACCGTGATGCAACGGCATTTTTTCTGGTGTCGCTCAATTTTTGTTGTTGAACGCGTGAGGTGAAGTCCTTGGACTGTCTTCTAAAATACTACAGAGATGCTCCAAAAAGGTAGTCGTTTTTGCATTGTTATATACAACTATCATTTTAAAATATGTAATTCTCTTACAGATGCTTGTAATACGAAGCAAGAATATCAAGAGTATTAAATTGTAACCTTACAGGGGACTATTTTTACATTATTATTAATATCATTTATGCGCAAAGTATTTTCTGAATATAAGGCTTTGCACAAGCGCCAGTGCAGCTGTGTAGAAAATTGTATAGTTTTGTTCTTTGGGGTCAACTCGTCAATAAAAATGGTGAAGTCACAGTTCGGCATTGTCGTGAATTGAATTTTTCAGCGTAGACCGAATGCATGCATAACCTTGACATTAGGCTGCATAGCAGGCGTATTTTCTAGCGAGCGCGTGCTAAATATTTTGATCGAGTCTTTTGGTCGCCATATTGGTTGGATTGGTAAGATCGAGGAAAGCATTTAGGGAGTAGCGAGAATGACAAACTTGTGGAGAGGGAGGGGTCGGGTCGGGTCGGTGCCCCACCCCATCGCTGGTTTATGATTTCGTCAGACCGTCTGGGATCAACCCAAAAAGTGACTTTCATTTTCAGTTTTACATTTGTTTTGAAGTTGCAACTTTCGAGTTGACGACGTGCGACTTCTTAGGCACCACTTGCGAGTTGCAATTTCTCGCTCACTACTTGCGAGTTGCGACGCAGCTATTAGGTGCGGTCACACTAGCGTCTTCCCCAAAGCTCCCTTTGGCGAAATGGCTTGGGTTGAGTTCACTCTGGGTTTTGATCGATTTCACGCTTGCGGTCACACGCTGACAAATTGCCCACGGGGAACGCTAAACTTTTACCGGAATTTGCGGTGCAGTTGCATATTTTGTCATGCAGGATTCTCGTTACATCCTGCACGAATATTTTGTGGATGTTTTGTGCTATTCACACCTTAACTGGTACGTGATTTTTACCGTGGAGAATGTATATGGACAAAATCCAGGCTTCTTTGCAACATATTCTCTCTTCTTCATATTCGATCTAGGGAAGAAATAATTTGGGCATTACATGGAAGCGAACTAAAATTCAGGTCACCGTCTGGTTTGCCCGGAACAGCAGAGAAACGTGGCTGTTTGAAAGCTGTTACTCTATAATGTAATTTCTGACGGTTGAGCGTTCGAAGAAGGCAGAAATTGATATTTCTACGGCACGGGAACAGAAGGGTCTGGGTACGATTGGTGCAAGGCATCATAGGTATCAGGTTGTCTATAAAGTGTTAGTTCATCACTTGGTGAGCCACTCTAGGCCTGCATCAGTCCGTGTAACTTTTGTTTCTTTTCATGAATCATTATTGTTTTGTAACTAGAGACCCTTTAAACCCCGGAGGGATCGTGGCACCGCACTGGTTCGGGGAATACGTTTCCAGTTCTTGTCCCTCACGGGGTTTTTTTAGTTTTTCCCATCCGGCGGTGTCACAGGGAATCGCTTTCCTGTAGATAATTAGTTGTTGTTATAGTTTCGCATGTAGGTGGTTCATGCCTGCTGCTGGTGCGAGGCCAAAAGAAACCAAAATTAAGCTAATGGATTGCATTTGTCTGTGTAGTGAAGTTGAAATGGAATTTTTTCGTCGGGTGTTTCTCGGGCACTAAATTAGTTAAATGATTTTACATGGACAGTGAAACCACAGGTAACCCAGGCTATCTATTTGTATCAAATGCAGGTTTTATACGGGGAAATAAAGGGCACATATGGAGCGAAGTTCAAATCGAGCAGTTTGTAAGAAATTGTGAATAAAGATCGACGAAGCTTACCATATATATGGACAGTGATGTAAGGGACTTATTTTACTAAACCATTTTACTCGTCACCAGGCGCCCCGAGTTCAACCGCCATTTTCGAAATGCCAGGTTGTGAGCCCCGCGGCTTCTGAGCGACAATTTGGAAGATTGATGTGCGAGTTTCACAGGGTGCTTAGGGACCGGTCATTATTTACTTGGGGGGGGGGGCACTAAACTGAGAAAAACTTTGGCCAGGAAGTTGTGGCACACCCCCATAAAGGGTTAAAAAAAAAATTGACCCTCCAAAAACTCAAATAAAAAAAATTGTGACCCTCCCCAACGGCAAAACAGTAAAACAGTGGATTATAACTTCAGTTTGTAGTCAAAGAACTTTCTTTGACATTAAACTGAGCAAAGTCAATGATTTGCTTCACAGTATAAAATTAAAAACTCCTAAGCGTCAGTCTCTTATATCAGACTTTTTAAGTTCCGAAGGCGAGCTCGGCATCCACTGTGAATTCCACCGGAAAACGAAAGAAGGAAAAATATTCTTGTTAATTTTGGATATTACTCGCTGGGGGGAGGGGAATCTCCCATATAAAAAGGGGACGGATGCTCGTCGTCTCGCTTAGGGGTGTAAATTTCGGATTTTGGTCTCACTTAGGGTGTTCTGGGCAAAACGCAATCATATGTAGCCGTGAAGGTCTCCTTTAGGGTTGCGTGCATTAAAAGTCACTGTATTTTTTTAATTCTCTGTGTTTTAATATGGTCTCTTTTAGGGGTCAAAAAAGGCCTGGACCACGCTTAGATTGGTCTCCTTTAGGGGATTAATTTAAAATTTCCGACGAGCATTCATCGCCTTTTTATATGGGAGTCCCCCCTCTCCCGGGATATTACTGTGCCTTTCTAATTAACAGACTGAGTACAAGTGGTTTTACAAATTATCTATTTAGGCATAAAATAGCCCACGTAGTTTTGCATGAACAATTTTACTACGTTTACTCCATTTGGTCTCTTTTAGTTGCACATGTATCGGTCGTTATCGTTACCGTTGTTTAACATCACAAGGTGAGTGTTCTTACATCAAATGTACGTTTCTTAATCAAATATCGAATAAAATGCCCATTTCTGTTGATCGATTTGTCAAAATGAGCAGACCTTGTTCTCAGCTAAATAGCAAAGCTATTAGAGACAAGGCAGACTGTGAAGTCGCAAGGATAGAAAAAACTGTGTTCGGTGGTTGCGTTCAAACGCGTTTGGCGGGTTGACGACAAGAAAATTGAAAATGCGTGGAACTGGATATGCGAGAAACGGGACGAATGTGACTCAGCTTTGTCCAAATTGCGCGAGGCTTGCCTTTTCTTTTCGCCTATCAGTAATTCAAAAGGGAACAGTAAGAATTCAGCGAAAGGCTAACAGAAAATCACAAAGAGCCAAGTTTCACCACAGGTAACCTTCTATTTGTGTCAAATGCAGGTTTTATATTGGAAAATAAAGGGCACATGTGGGGCGAAGTTCAAGTCAAGCAATTTGCCAGCCAATTGTGAATAAAAAGCGGCGAAGCTTACCATATGGCCAGTCATGGTTGTCCTTAAGGTTACTTCATTCATCTTCGTCTTCAAACGGATCGTCTTCCTCTTCACGTACCTCAGGGTAGAGCTTTGTTGTCTTGGAACATTTCATTATTGTTTCGGAAGACATTTCATCCCAAGCTTGCCGTCCCCATTTAATGCTCATAGAAAGATTAATGGACTTAACGAGGTCAGAAGCACTTGCTAAGTCATTTACCTTGGAGCAGACACAACGAAGTAACCGCATCGTATACTTTTTCGATACTTTACTTTCCAGTTGGCTATGATGACTGCGTCCCGCGGACTGGCCGGCTCTTTGACGTGGTGTTCTTCGGCAGGAATGTAATTGAAATATTAGAAACTGACTTATCAGCCAAGATTGGGGGTGACAAGGTGCATTGTCCAAGAACAGTATAATGCTTCTATTTCTTCGTTGTAACGTTTCATTTAGCCTTCAAAGTACTTCACTCATTATTTCTGTGTTCATCCATGGCTTTGAATTATTAAAATAACAGCATCTATAGGGACGTTTACTGTATCCCTCAATTTCCTGAAGCATCGCGGTTTCTTACTTCCCTGACAATCGGATACTCTTTTTCACCAGCAGCGTTAACACAAAAAGCCCAGGTAGTTCGCTGTTTGGCTCGCTTTCCACCGGTACAACGCCGCCCTTTTTCATTTAAGCTTGTTGCGGGCAATCCTTTCCAAAAACAACCTGTTCGTCCATATTCCACACGTCTTGATTTCGAACCAGATGGACTTCGCAGGGTTCAAGACTTATCGAGTTCACCAAGTGTAAGCGGCGAACTAAGGTCTTTGGTACCCTTTTCAAATGCTCATTAGTATTTCATAAAAATGCAAAAGAAATTAATTTTGACGTGTTTCTCAGTCAATATGGTAAAAGAAAGGCTAAAATTTGTCAGATTTTCTCAAACAAAAATTGACCAGATCTGCAGTAAAGTTTTTCCAAATTGTTAAAAAAACCCTCCAAGTTCGTGTTTTACCAGTCTAAAAACACTCCGGCGGCTTTGTCTCGTTTTAAACCCGATAGAACTAATCCGCTTGTTTATTAAACGGTACTTTTATCATATTATGATTTAGCAAGTGCAACGCATTTATGAACGCTGCTTAAGCAGTAATGAAAGGAAAGCCTTAAAAAAATAAAATAAAAATGAAATTAAAAAAATTCTTGGCTTGAACGGATACTTTTATCGTCCGGATCGTTACGATCAAACTAGTCGATTCAAAGCGATTGAGAGGATTATATGAAAACACTGTTCCGTTTTTATGGAGGAAATGCAGAACTCTGAATGCGAACACAATAAGTACACAAAAGATTATAGGAATAAGTATATAGGAATTAACTACTGAAAAGCATTCGCTGAAATGTTTTTTAAATAGACGCGGCTGAGATTTAAAAGGATTAGGGCACCGTATGAGGGTCCCGTATGGCTACCCTTTCGCCACCCTTGTCGTTGCCGACATGATGTCTTCGACGAAGGAAAATCGTAAAATCGTTTGAGACGTCTGAGGCGATTAACTGGAAACCCAAAATCGTCCCGGTAGACCATTATCACATGGCGGCTATTTTGGAGTCCGTGGGGAATAAAAAGCTTTGTCTCGGCTTTGTCCTTACACTGAATGAGAGCGAATAGATGAGGGAAATCTTTTGTTTGGACATTGCGTGGTAAAGATCTATTGCCTTGGTAGCTTCAAATTTTTTGAGACGGTGGAGGCGACAGTCACAATTCGGATGGCAACCAGGCTTTTGTTAAATAACGAATTATTTTTTTCTCGTAGAGGAAATTTGATTCTTACAAGAGAATTAATTGAGTGCTCTCATCTGTTTGGTTCAGTGTGTTTTTATTTTAAACAAATGAAAACTTCCAGTAGGAGGAATTTATCTTTGTAGCTATTGCAAACCTTGACCTAGTGATCTTGGAATCACGTTGTTAATTACTGTGTGAGTCTGGTAAATAAATTATTGAGGCCTTCCATGGGGGGTTCTGGTATCACTTTGTCGCTTGTTTTAGAGCCAGCCTGTCTCCAGTTTTGTTACGGAAAGTGTCGCTGCCGTATTTCGTCACTGTCGCTGTAACAAAATGTAACAAAATGTCGCCCTTTTTCGCCATTTCCTCTCTGCTGTCGGTGTTCCGCTGGAAAAAGATTGTCGCCTCATTTTGAGGTCATGTCGCCTGTAGGCAAAACCTCTTAGAAGGCCTCATTATTACCATTGGGCAAAAACATTGGTTCTTTGTTCATTGCTGTTCTTAAGATTCAGAAGGCTGGGTGTCAAACAAAAGCAGCGTCTGGCAAAGCTTAGTGACTTGGCTTTTCTTATTAGTTGGTCAAACTCATCGCATGTGTAGATTCGAATCTTGTCACTCACCTCCAAAAAACACAACGGACGACACTTGATTTCTCACGTAAAGTGATTTCTTCTGCAAAATTTCTCTTGCTTTCTGAAAGTGTGACAACGTTTCCGGACAGGTT
Source organism: Astreopora myriophthalma (assembly GCA_014634185.1). Taxonomy (NCBI): domain Eukaryota; kingdom Metazoa; phylum Cnidaria; class Anthozoa; order Scleractinia; family Acroporidae; genus Astreopora; species Astreopora myriophthalma. The sequence continues at coordinate 417,204 of BLFK01000476.1, forward strand.
TTATTTATATTCATTTAAAGCATGTTTCTGTGTTAGACGTTTCAAGTCTTTTTTTTGCTTGTTTATGCCTTTAAAATAGGCGTTTTGGAATTCTTCTAAGACCGGGCAAGTCTTGTGCACTCTTGTTGCTTTTAAATTCAGTTGTGGTGTCAAAATGAACGCTTTTGTTTGTCTGTGCGATTAGGTCAATGGTTCGCCACAATATCACCCGGTAAATAATGCATTTGTATTTGATTGAATGGACTCTTACTGATTTCCAGTCCACGGTGGAGCAACCATATTAGTAGCATCCTGTACAATTGGAGAAATGCACGATTTCGTCATCTCTCGGAAAACATTCATGACCATTAATTCTTGGACCATTTTTATTTGGAGGTCTACCTATTGACTAAATACCACTATTTCTATAATAATACAATTTAATAATTTGTTTTCGACAACTTTTCAAGGCAACTACAGGCAACCGTTTTAGGCTAAAATCCTAAAACAGGTTCTTATTTTCCAAAAAAAAATATATATATATAGAGTTAAGAAATTTTCTCAAAAACAAAAAATACAGTACCATAGGTTTGATTGTAACAGAATCATTAAAATAGTATAGTATTTTGCTTAACGAAGGCTCCAAGAATACTGTTTTTGGACATTAAACACCAGATCATTTAAAAATTCAGCTTTATTTCTTGAACAAAAGTTAAGAACCTAATTAAGAACCTAGTTAGCCTAATTTTACACTAAATACCATTTATATAAGAACCTGTTTAGGCTAACTTGGAAAAACCTAGGTTCTTATACGCGGGTTTTTACTGTATTTGAAGAATCACATACTAACATCAGTACTCTTTCGTTTACCCTATTCTGCGAGAACTAATTAGAACTCCTTAAGCGGTTGGCTAATTTTTCACAGTGGAATTAACCAAGCATGTTATTTCCAAATGAAAGGTTTAATTTTGGACGTCGATGATCTCATTGTCCCAAAAGACATTAGCAGGTAACCTAGTCTACCTTTGCGATAAATATATTATTATCTGGCTTGAGTCAAAAGAAAAAATTAACAATCTCTTACTTCAATTTCTTGTCAATCTCGAGAAGACTGGATTTGAAACCAAAGGGCGAGCCAGTTGCAAAGTGTAGGTATGAGAGAACAAATAACACAAACATTTAGAACTAGCAAAAGAAGGTCGAAGGTTTTCAACTCCCCACACTAAAGATAATTTAGAAAAACTTGAAAAAACTAAGGAGGGTTTTGGTAGTACACTTGTAATACCATAAATTCCGAAAAAAGGTTTATTAGGTTTACTACATATATAAAGTAAAATTTACATGATATAATTACAAAAGTACAGCACAATTTCTATACATACAATAACAAATTACAAAGTACAATTTACTTACTGCAATCACAAACATTCTGTTACGTTACAAATTACGGATATGGAGAAGGCATGCAAAAGATAGAAAAACACTTGCCCTTTATAACATAGACAAATAACAGAAGAATGGTTACCTATATGTTAAACAAAATAAGTAATTTCGTATTATTATTGAGAAAAATAGTACTTTTTTAGAGTAAATTAAGTTGCTTTCTAGAGGGTTTCTGTCGGATGAAGTGGCAGGTATTCAACAAAAATTTACTAATAACCCAAGGGCAAAACTTCCTAGTTCTCAAAGATGCTATAGTAGTCATACATTAGTAAACTCTAGAGCGCGAGTTCCAAACAAAGACAAAAAGCTTTTCTCTCACAAATTACTAAAAAAAGACTACCAGAAGCACTTTAAAATTTGGAACCCGGTTCTACAAGGTTTGAGAATAGTAAATCAAAATCCAAAACTCTCTCCCCATCTCTGTAAAACTATTAAACTAGAGGACAAGTTATAGAAAACTAACGAAAACAGGTGAGATAAAGAATTTTACAGATTCAACACCAGAGCAGGACTTACAAATTACGAAACTAACACCAAGACGGCACTGTGAAAACACGATAGAAATAAACTAAAACTATTGAAAACATTTGTAACAAAACTAACGAAGCGCATATCAAAAATGATGAGGCGTTTGTACATGAACATTGCGATATATGTTCAGCAGAGGCTCTACTAGTTGAATATTATTTTTATGTTCCTCAGACACTAGAGATGTGTTTCGGTTAGGTAGTTTATCATTATAGACATGATCATATAAGAAGGTGCACGCGAGTAATTTCACTATAGAGCGTTTTCACATGACGTCACAGCGGCCGTGTTGGTGTTCATTAAATTAGCATACCTAGTCTTTTAGTCACGCGAGTGAAAATGCACATGAATGTATCATCAAAAATAGATCATTCATTATTCTAGTTGCATTGTTTTTTTTTTCACTACCCTAGAAATAAGGCTATCAGATATAGTTGTTCCCCCATATGCAAACATCGATGTATAGCTGTATACCTGAGCTCCGAGGCCGAGGAGGAGGAGCGAGGCATTATCCGATTTTTAAAGAAAGCACCTAGTTGGAACAGAAGGTCATTCGTTTGGTCACTGAGTAGAACAGGAGGTCATTATTTAAAATAATGACCAGTTTATAACATTGGAAAGGTGCATTAAGTGATTTATAATATAAGCCGAGAAATTCCGGAGATTTGATTGGTTGATAGTAACGCCATTTCCGCGTAATAGTGGTATAACAGCAAAAATGGTATAACAGCAGTGGTATAACAGCAAAAATTTCTGGCCTTCCATTATAAACAAATAATAGCGTGACTTGTACGTGGTATTTGGCAATAATACCGCCTCGTGATATCTCAAAATTCTCCAAATACCACTCGCCGCTTCGCGGCTCGTGGTATTTTGGATAATTTTGAAATATCACTCGCGGTGTTATTGCCAAATACCACTGCAGCTCATGCTATTACCTATACAAATAAGGGTAGACAAGGGAGTATTACACGCTACTTAACGGCTTATTTCCTAGGAATTGTTTGACCATTGTTATAGCATTGACATTTGCTAATTGTGTTGTCAATATAGTCAACATGATCGTGCTAAGAGAGATGAGAATCACATATAACTATAAGATATTTGATATTAAAGCATTGATCCAGGTTTTTCCCCCCCTAAAGTTAAAGGAGGAAATAAATTATAATTCATTTTTTAACGTGGCTGGAATATTATGTACTTAGATCTACTTGGGTTTTATGTTAGCTTATTATCACATTAGCACATAGCCAGTCATATGCGAGGGGTGATTCTACAATTAGACGTTGTAGTCTTGGCCTCATACTGTTATTGTCATCAGTGTGTCATCAGCAAAAAGTGGAACTGAGAAATACCTCCTAACCCTAGGAAAGTCATTTATATATATATATATTAAAAACAAAAGTGGTCCTAGCATTGAGCCTTGAGGTACCCCAGAAGAAAGAAGAAAGCGTTTACTTGAAGTTTTTGCCTACGATAAGCTTGGTATACGATTGACCATTTGTTCTCCGATTTTCAATTCCATAGAGGGCTAATTTGGATAGTAGTATGTGATGATTAACAGTATCAAAGGCCTTAGGCGGATAACACGCTCTTCGATCTTCTCCATATCATACTCGTTCTCATCCAATAATTGCTAATTAGTTGATGACAACTAGCGCATAATATAACATTAGAGTAAGAACTGCCTAATATAATGTAAAAACATCCAAATAAAATCCATTAAAAAACAACTTAACCGAGAAAATCCATAACTATGAACCAGCCGAAGAAAGATGCCATTATCACGAGCTAGAGATAACCATAAGTTGGAATATATACCTGAGACGGTTGTTAAAGAGTGAAATCGTTTGTCCTGCTCCAAGTCAGTCATCGGATTTTGTTTGCGGTTTTACCCTAGGAGGCATTCGGTCAAGTTATCGGTTTCCTGTACAGACGACTGTTCTCTTTGTGGGTCGGACTTGCCGTATTGACATTTTAGAAAGCGAGATGTCACATTAATTTCGAAAAGAGCGGGGAAACCGATCATTTTCCCACTTTTCTCGATGAAGCTATGGGCCGGGGGCCTTCGCTGATGATCCGTCGAGTTGATCTGGTGAACAACCCGCTAGCCTGCCTGGCAGGCGTTCCTAGGGGAAGGGGGGATTAGCCGCGAAGAAATTCAGGAGCGCGATAACGCGAAGAGCGTGCCCTCCTCGCGCCCCCCTCGCGTTATCCATGTTCAGAAATCCATGTTCAGCCACCTGTTGGCACGAAATTCTCTATCGGAAAGATGGCTTGCTTTTCAATCAAAGAAGTTGCAGAGGGGAGGTCGTGATCGTGGCTTCTTCGTGCAGTAATTCAGAGCGCCATGAAAGCAAATACGAGTGGCTGATCGACGCCAAGAAACCACGTCCGGCGGTCTAAAGTTTTTCCCAATTTCGAGTCAATCTCCTTCGAGTATTCCAATTTTTTGATAGCAACTAGGCTAGGAGACACTCTTTACCTTGCTTGTTTATCAGTCAATTGCCCGTACTTGTAATCACGTTTTTTTTAGGACCGACGATTCCATCTTTTTTTTTTTTCCAGACTACTGAGACATGACGCATAAATTAAGCGGAAGACCGGCTACATTGATCTGAATGTGTTCACCTCGATTTAGCTGCGATGCGTTAACGACAGTTTTGCCTCTCCGAAAGCAAAGTTGAATTCATTACTTTTGGTGTGACCCACGGACTGAGAAATTAAGCTTAAAAAATGATTAGGGTGTTTAGGCTTAGCATTTGGGTGTGGTTATGGTTAGTTTTAGATGCTATAAGCAGCTATTACTTATATTTCATAGATGATGCTCAGATAGAAAAAAATCTACGGTGCCTGGTCGAGCAACTCGGCAAAATTTTTCTAAGAGTCGTTCAAATGGCTACGGCCATTTACCAAAGGGAAATGCGTCTCGGCGGCGGCGGCACAGTCCCTATGGATTTCTATCCTATAAAGCCGTAACATTAAGGTTATTACACTCGATAAACGTTGATAGCTGATAATTTTTCCAGTTATTCTCAAGGTTTAAAGTACTTGGCAATGAAGTTACGAGTGGATCGTGTATGGCTGGTTGTATTGTGGCTCCATTTCCTGCCTGCATCGGTCCGTTCCACATCCTCAAGCATCTGGGCACAGAGGCTGACCAAAGTGTCTTTGTTTGTGGCACCGGAGTCCACCGTTATTGGAATGAGTTCCCGAGCAATAACCATCGACGCCATTAACCAGATGAAAAGAGGTTGGTGCGTCATGCCATTTAAGTGAATCGCTATTGAGAGCATAAAGTCTATTAGTTAGTGAATCAAATTAATAGCAAGGCTGACGCTGCGGAAAAAGGCAATTTAAATCAAATGGCCATTATTTTCGACTTCTTCAGAACCAGAGTTATAATGGAGAAAAATAATGACGACTCTTAAAATTTCAACTGAAGGAGCTAAAAACAAGCGGCTAGTTGCTAGCTTATTAGTTTAGTTACGTTTTCTACGCAAGATACGTGGCCGAGCCTAGCCAGAGGTGCTCCCACTTATATTGCTCATGATCAGCAGAAGATGGAGTATCTGACCGGTTCCCGGGAGGTCATGGATGTTACTAAAACGAGGAATGGGGAATGGGGAATGGGGAATGGGGAATGGGGAATGGGAAATTGAAGAATGGGAAATTGAAATGGGAAAATCGAAAATGGGAAAAAAAAATTTAAAAATAGCCAATTGGATTGTAAAGAATAATTGTTGTTAATATGGAATATTTTTTCTCAGCGGTGATTACCCAAGCTTTTAAAGCGTTTTGCGCCAAAATTAAAAGAGGAATTCGCGATGATAAGTAGAAACTTTGTGTCTAGCAAAAACTAAAATGGCATGCGTACTAAATGTGGACTCCTCGGTTGTTCGGAGTTATTCAGAGTTATTCAGAAAATTCAAGAAGTCCTTTGAAAGATCACTAAACTGAATGAAACCGGCAAGTGCAGTGATGACGCACTAAGGTGCAACGAAATGAACGTGAAATACCTTTAATTAAGCTTAGAAAATCTTATTTTATTTAAGAATAATTATAAATGAACATGAAATAACTCTTTTTTAATTTAATGTCAAAGTTTTAGCGTTGCCACTACTTAACCGATTTATTCTATCTCTTACTCAACTTGTCATGTCTTTTCCCGCGTTTTTCTTAATTAAGATAATTTATTTTCGCTCCGGCTCGAGATTATAGATGCGAACCTTGTGTTTATGATCTTATGGCGTATGTGTTACGCTTCTGGTTTACTTGTACAAAACGTTTTGTTCAGAGCATTACACGCTGAAAGATGAGATTAATCCTATTCGGTTTTGTTCGTACCGAACGTTCTTGTTTGATGTGTGGTGCAAGATAAACAGTGACAGTCGGCCACGAAATTTTAAGCCTTGTTAGCTGGAAATTCGTTTCGCCGCCACGTGTCTGAAGTTTTCCCCGAGGATAATTCGCTTCACAACTATACAACGGAAAATAACAACTCTATAACTAGTTAACGAGCCGATAGAAATTGGCCTTAACATGATTTTTTTCTTGGAGGAGAAAACTGGCAAAACAAACCGTACCTTTACCTCTGCAAAACGGGAAATTTTTCCACCAAAATAAAATTTTTGTGGGTAATAGAACACTCAAACAAAATATCCCGGTTTTTAATGACATCAGAAATCTACTTATCATCGCGAATTCCCCTTTTAATTTTGGCGCAAAACGCTTTAAAAGCTTGGGTAATCGCCGCTGAGAAAAATTATTCCATTTTCACAACAATTATTCTTTACAATCCAATTGGCTATTTTTTATTTTTTTCCCATTTTCGATTTTCCCATTTCAATTTCCCATTCTTCAATTTCCCATTCCCCATTCCCCATTCCCCATTCCCCGTTTTAGTAACATCCGGGAGGTCATTGGTTCGACTGCCGATTTGTCAGTTTTTAAAGGGTCCCATGGTCTTGGCACAGTGACCCCGAACGCTGTATTCTCGTGGTATAGAGAAATTTACTCATATGTGTTTCGACCACAAGGAGCCGTAACGACTTGGACTTGATCGCCACGCCACAGGGCAACGATCTTTCAGTTTTCGAGAAGCCAAGGCGTGGAACGAGCTTCCAAAATCCATTAGAGATGCTACCTCGTAAAATAATTTTAAAAAGAATTTAATGAAACTATTTAAGGAAATTTAAGACTTCTATTTTTTTCTTATAATTCCAATTGTATATAAATTCTCAGCTTTATTTATTATATTCTATTTTTATGTCCATGTTGATTTTTATATCATTGTAGGTAATTTATTTATGATTATTTTTTTTACATTGTGGCTGAAAAGCCCCTATGGGGGAGCTTCAATAAATGTATGTATGCATGTATGTATGTATGTATGTATTGTTAGTTTTGGCGCTGTTCTTAACAAGGTGAGCAAAAGGCTAGTTTCAAAAACATATTTCCTTTGGAAACCTTTTGGAAAGCGCTGTCTAGTCTATTGTGTGATGGTATTAATACCAGTGAGGGGGGCTCAGGTTTATGATTTTAATTTGTAATAGTTAATAATGAAGAGATCACAATCGATTGAGATAACCAAGAGAGGATGATTCTTGAGATAACTTATTAGGGCGGGGATAAACGTCAATGGTTGACGAAACTAATTTGAAACAAAGTACTTTGAGTTATTGTCAACAGTTCAACGATAGTCCAACGTTTCCAGTATGCCCTTGAGGAAAACAGCTTCTTCCATGTTTGAAATCTTCTCCAAATCGCCCGACAATAACGAGGAATACAGGTGAAGCGAATGATTTTGATCGGCTTGCGTCTCATGGCTAGGGGGGCTTAAATACGTTCCGCTTTTACCCCTGAAAGGAGGAAGGAGGGGGGGAGGGAGCATTAGGCATTAAGATGCTCGCTTTGTGTTTGCAACAAATTGAACACTGAAAGAAATGATTATGAAGTGCGGGCTAGACATGAACTGAAGAAACGATCCTCATACTTTCCGGACAATTTAAGCAATTGTCTCTTATGTGCACTTGAAAAATTCAAGTGACTCCTGCACTGCACCGCCATCGCAGAGGTCGTGCGTTCGAATTCCGTTGGAGTCACTTGAATTTTTCAAGTGCACATAAGAACAATTGCTTAAATTGTCCAGAAAGTGTGAGGATTATTTCTTCAGTTCAAATTGAACACTGTCCACTCTTTATATTTTTTATGACACAGGAGAAAAAGAAGCAGCAATGGAAAGCTTACAGCAGGCCATTACAACGCTTGCAGTGCTTGATGTAGCAGGGGGGGCTGTAGTGCAGAACCCCTGGACAAGTGTTATTGCAAATCACATCAGCACTAAGCGGCAGTTCCAGAACGTAAACAGAGCGATAGCAAACTATCGTGACGCTGTAAGCCGGGGAGTGTCATCTTCCATAACCAATCAGGATGACCTTATCCGTGAGGTATTGCGAAAAAACAAACACGGCGGGGATCAATTTAGTAAATGCAACTAACGGAAACCGAAAAGAAAAAATGCAAAACGACCAAAAGAAAAAGGCTGACTTAAGAGCTTAGCCGTGGCAACGACCCACAGCCTACAAACATATGATAATTAAAATTCGTAGAAACAAAACAAAAAACAAAACTATACACTGCATTTGTGCTGTCTCCTGTCTGTGTCATAACAATTGAAAAAAAAAAAAGTTTAAAGCTAATCAGGCAGTTAACTTTGCGAAGTTCCGTAGGGAGGTCGTTGCAGTCTTTAGCAGTGGCATACTGGAATGTAGATTGGCCCATGACTGTTTAGCTCTCGGCGAGTAGGGTTCTCTATTACATCTCTTAGGTCCTTGCCTCGAAGTCCGGATTTCCCCCCCCCCCCCAAATTCCTTTCAGCTGCCTAAGACAATTTATATTGTTTGTAATATTAAAAACTACTTGAAAACTTCAAAAGCATCGCCTACTACTGATCAGAGGATAACACTCCTAGCTTTTCTTTTGTTAGTTCGACACGCGTTGAGTGGTTGATCCTTAAGATTATTTTCATAGCCTTGTTTCCAGATATGCTATGAGTTAATATGCTACTTCACACATAAAAGAACTGTGAAAAGCTAAATGTAACTTTATTTTTAAGGTTGAAGCATTGAAGGACACTGCCATCGACGAATTCAAGTCCGTAGTGTCTTCTCTCCCCGAGTCAGACGACACCTTGAAGTATCTTAACAAAGCAGCAAAGTGGAGTAAAGTTGGAACAGCCCTCGACGTGTTCGGAGCCTTTTTTGATGCTATTGCTATAGGCGTTAATGCCTGGGCCTTTGACTCGGCTCGTAAGGCTGGTAATAATGCTGGAATGGCATCGTCTGGTCTTAGTATGGCCGCAGGTAAGATGGGCAGCCATCACTTGTCACTCGGTGACGGAATCCGTGACAGAATCAGTGTCACTCCGTGACAGAATCCGATTGGCTCTCTTATTACTTGCTAATTAACAATTAGACCACGAGGCCGAGATGCCTGTCAGTGAGTAGTCAACGAGGCGGAGCCGAGTTGCCTATAGTTCATAGAAAACGAGAACAAGTGGTGTAATTATTTTTGTAGACATCTAGTTAATTGTGCTTTAGCTTTAGCACTGGGAATATATGTAAAGAAATTGCCGTGTTCAGTGAGAAGGAAGCGCGCGACATCGTTGTCTAGGCGAATTCCGTGAACCTGATTAGCTCTCTCATCGTCTCTACTGGCTGATAGACAACGACAGAAATTCATTCTTTTTCAAGCACATTTAATCAGACTACTAAAACAATATGGCCACTTGTCCATTTTTTTTTTCAACTCGGCACCGCCTCGTTAACTATTCGTTCATAGAAAACTTGACGTCGTGGTCTCACGCTATTAAATAGAAAGCGACGAGAGAGTTACAAACAAAGGACCAAAACAAGTAGTCAACTTGGCTTGTTGACTGTTTGCGCCTCGTGTTCTGATTGAATCCAAAAGATTCTTGTTTTTTGCGTTACAGCTTGTCTTGGCTTTCAAGTATTTTACTGTCGTTCTCCATGCATTGCAGGAGAAATTGCGTGTTCAGTCTTCTCTTGCGAGCATTTACTTTAGTCGGTTAACGGTCAGCACTGACCAAAACAATCGCGGCCGCGGTTTCAACATTTCACCGCTTTGTGACTTGAGACGTCACCGCTTTTGCTTTTGATTGCAACCAGTTGTTGCATGAAGAGCAAATAATTCTATTAAGACATCAAATGAGAACCATCGGATAAATTACGTCAATAATATGCTCGATAAATTTTGGAAGTTTTCTTCAAAAAATCAGAGCCATTCTATCCACAACGTCTTCATTTGTTAAAAATTTGTATTTAAATTCCCAATAAGATGGAAACTTTTCATCCCGAAAAACAGAGGTAGGGAAGTGTAACAGAAACAAAAAAAGAAATCAGAGAGAAAAGACTGGAAATGGTGTGCTAGTTTTGTGCCTAGCCGAGTAAGATCAGTCTTCGTGACTTAGAGTCATGAAACTACTCGAACCGGCCTACTTGGACGAGAAATTTATCTAATCACAGCACTACGAAAGCAGATTTTTCCCAGAGGGACCAATCATTATAAAGCCGCGGCTTTCAAACTATTTTGACGTTTTCCTGTGGCCAGATGGAAAACATGGGCTTGATTTCTGCAGCATTCTCGAGTCCGGTCATTTCCCAAGAAACGGCGGCTGGTAATCATGCCCGACGAAGATCTCGAGCGTTTGTTTAGTACGTAAATATTTTTCCTCAATGCTTTCAGCCGAAATACACAAGTTGGCAAAAATCAAGAGGGCAGTACGTACGGCAACGATCGCCATCTTTCACGAATGTTGCCACAACGTTTTGGATTTGTACCGATGATTCACGACTGAAGTGGAATGAAGTAAAATGTTTCGATTTGACTCGAAACAGATTCCTTGTTTTGAATGACTGAAAGATCATTTTGCATCGACCTAAACGAAAATGCAAGGGCGAATAATGGTGTCTCTTCTAAAGTGTAAAAACTATTACCAACTATTTCAACCCGCTCAGAGGTTTTCCAAAACTAATTTTCTTTCTTTCATCCTTTCTCTTAGCCCATTAAAATTTCATTTGTATTCATGTTTACCCCACCTTAAGAGCGGCGTTTAAAATGCATAACATGGTAACACGTGAACTATAAATGTTATCTTCTGTTGTTCACGTCAAAATCATTGCAGCGGTGCCATTTTGGACCCTGACAGGTCTTCTGGGGTTTGCCAAAATTACAATATAAATAACCCTTGCACCCAATTAAAAGAAAGAAATTACATAATGATGAATAGACCTGTTACTTACATTTTATGTGATAAAAAGTAGGGGTTATTTTGTTTTTTCTCCGTTACATTTTGTCTTGTTCCCACTATGAAAAAGAAAACAAACAAATTTCCGTCTCCCTTTTAAAATTGAGCTGCAGATTGCCTCAAGAATATTGGAGCGTGGTCGCGACAGTATGGACCAAGCAGAGTGTTATAACTTGAAACGTGCCATTTGTTTTGTTCTTACCTCTGATTTGGGTATAAAGTTTTTCCAGGTTTTTGAGCTAATAGAGAAGCTCAGGAAAGTAAAACCAGCAACTGCTTAATTACTTGCGACGCCTTAATGTAATTGCTTACAATATTTCTTGTAATAAATGTACATGTACCGGCGCGAGTCCGCCAAACAACAAAATCGAAGAAATCGCATTTGGCTTGAACAAGTTCTTAATCAACATCTGTATCTGGGCATCTTATCAAACTAAAAGGCACCTTATTAAACTAAAAGGGTTACAAGGTAAATGCAAAAAAAAAAAAAAAAAAAAGAACCAAATGGAAGGGACGGCGCGCATTAAGGGCACGACAGTACAGTAGTCATGGATGCTAGCGATTTGATTTCATGTTCTGCTTGTTCTGACAGGAATTGTAGGGGTAACTACATTCATATACTCCGTAGTAACTGGATCCACAATAGCAGGCCCTCTCGGCGCGGTAGTTGGCGCTCTCCTTGGTCTTGTCGCGACCATGATTGATATCTTCAGCAGCCATCCCTCTTCCAATATTGACGCAACCATAAAAAACCTGCGGGCTTTGACGCAGGCCTCCAAAGACGAGCTGGACGATACCAGGAACTTTTTACTTCCTCTTGGGAAAAACTACGGAACAATATACGAGAGCAACGCGGCCAATATGATCGAGGTCTTGGGCATGCCACGGGCTCCACTCTCCTTCAAACCGTTCAGAGGAGGTGCGACATCTGGAGGTTACCTTGGCGCTGGTAAATTTCGCATGGTGGACTTGTCCGAGTTTTCAAATGCCTACTGGACCGTGAGTGGTACTGAACCCATCGGGTACGACTTTTACGGGAAACGGAGTAATGAAACCGCGCATGGTGTAACCGTCTTTGTCGACACCAAACTGGTCAAGACATCGGGAAGACCACTCAAGGGTGCTGTGATCCAGACGTATTCAGACGGGTCCGAAAATTATTATTATCATGATCACGTGACCATCGAAGACTTTGGCAACCTAGAGTCCGGTAAGACCATTAATGTCAAAACCGGTTACGGTAATGACGTCATTGCTATTAATGGTCCCGTGGGCCAGTTTACTTCCGCCTTTCGTAATGTGCTCGATATAACCACTGGTACAGCTGACAATGAACTGACTTTCGGAGGGATACCGAAGGCGCATGGGCAGATCAAGGGAGTGTACTTTAATCGTATTAACGAACGCGTGGGTTTTTTTCATGGCTCGAACCGCCAAAGGCACGAGTTTGGGACCGTCAGGGGCATAGTTCTGGTGCGTGGAAGCCCTTTTGACGATCACGTTGTCCTACATGGCAACGATTTCAGGGTAGAACAATCTCATGGACAGAATGTCTACGAAATTGACCTCATCCATGCAAGTACAGATTCCGGGGGAATTACGCAGACAATAGTCGATGACAGTGGAAAGGTTCCCAGGATCCGTGTGAAGTCATCGGGGGATATCGGAGAAGAAAACTTCAATTTTAACCACCCGGTAATGAATTTCGTTGCTCTGAGCCCCTTCACAATTCTTTGTATAAAATTCAATTTTTTTTGCTGCTACTAAATTTTAATCGCAGCGGAATGAAAAAGTAAAGATATTCATCGTTTTAAGAAATCCTTATTCTTGTGGTGAATAATTATAACAGCCTGTTAAGCTTTCTTTATGTTCGTTCATGGCAAATATAGTTCACTATTTCACACAAAGCAATCTTTAGCATGCGGAAGGGCAGTCAGTTGTGACGACAGAGAACATTTGCCAGAAACGTTATTTGAAGAACTTTCAGTTACGCGCAATTGGGCTATATTTATTTGCATAGCTCTGTTCTGTTTGTCTGGTTTGAGGTGCAGAAACTTTGGAAAGAATGAACATTTAATTTGGCTTAAAAATTAGGCTAGTGATTGATGGTAGAACATAGTTTTGAAATCCATGGAAAAGAGAAAATTGAAGTCATGTGGGGACTGGCACAAGCGCAAAAACTGAAGCCTTTTCTTTTTCTTTTGATTGTGCTTATTTCACTAGTGGGAACCAGCGTGCGATAAGCACAAACACAATTAGCTGCTCCGCCGCCATCTTGAAGGAGGTTCTCAATGGCTAAATATTAACCTTTGTTTCTTTATCTCAAACAGCAATTTTCAAGTCTTAAGACTCTTGTAATATAGTACTAATATTGGATATGGCATACTTACTTGAAATACTTCTCAATATATATAAATTATCATAATAGAATTGCATACATTGTATCTAGATAGCACATTTTTCAACTACAGTGCAAAAGAAGGAATAGATGATTCCATACAAATAACCTACATTGTGCAGTAACTGAAAAGCGGTCAACTCGATTATCCTTCAAAAAGAAGGCGACTCACGGCTCGAAAGGGGCCTTGCGGCAAACGACCCTTCAGTTTCTGGTATCAGTTTTTCACTCAGCTCAATTTTAACTTAATCGAATTTGTGGCTATCATTTTTGAAGAAGGGTCTATTCCAGATCGCAACAAGTCTATCACTGAATGGGTGGCCATCGGAGTCGCGCGAGACAAGACACGTGGCCGGTCTTATAGACTCTCCCCAAATAGACTATTTTGACTTTTCTTGCGGCAATTCAACTTTACAGCGGTGGCTCTTCGAAATCTTAGGTTATTTTTTTTACAGTTAACTCCTTTTACGACTAAAAGTTAAATTTTTCCAATTTTTACGACTAACAACTAAATTTTTGGCTGTTTTACGGCTAACGGTTAACCCTATTGAGACCGTCTCGAAACGAATAAGAAAGAAATTAGAAACGAGACGAACAAGAAATACTTCTCATGGACTTTCTTATGCGTTTAAATTATTAAACAAATTGTTAGTTCGTGTTTTTGTATTAAATCCACGACCTTGAGATTCTCTTTGTTTCTGATCGGTTGCAAAAGCGATGTTTAGCATTTTCGGACATTTGGGGCGTCTCAGTGATGACGTGAAAGTTTCGACATCGTTATCAGCGTTGGACAAGCGTAAATAAAAGAAAATCGATTCGAAAAACGGTATCGTCTCAGGCTAACCGTCGGTGTTTTCTTTCTTTGGCATCCACAGGAGCTTACGATCTCCGTAAGAAATGAGGACGATGGCTCCTGGTTCAAACTTCGCACGCTGAAGCTCAGTTACAAAGTAGAACCAATAGTGGAACTGTACGTGAACGGCCGCTTAACAAAACACTTGTACGTCGGCTGGATGAGGAAAGTTCAAGTTACTGGTGAACATTATAACTACCAATTCTATTCTGACCTAACTGGAACGAACAGGAATGATCTCGTCAACTTTATGCGACCAGGTTCTGGGCCAAAAAGCAGCCACACCGTGGATATGAAGGAAGGCGATGATGGTTTGGTTCTTACTGAAAATCTCATGGAGGTGTACAGTATCAAATCAGGTATTCTCCATTATCACGTTAACGAAAATCCATTGACTTTGCCGTAAAAAACAACTTGAAATTAGTAAAACGGCCAAACGAGTTTAAGAAATTTGTCTTAAGACAGCGATGATGCAGTCAAAGAATCTCACTGACTGTAACAGTGAAACCGCATTTAAACTTAACATAA
This sequence comes from Astreopora myriophthalma, assembly GCA_014634185.1. Taxonomy (NCBI): domain Eukaryota; kingdom Metazoa; phylum Cnidaria; class Anthozoa; order Scleractinia; family Acroporidae; genus Astreopora; species Astreopora myriophthalma. Next base: position 432,261 of record BLFK01000476.1, read on the forward strand.
ACCACATTCAAGCCTAACACAACGTCTTCTCTTGGAAAGTCCTCCCACTGTTTTTCCCACATCCCATAATAGTCTGACACAGGCAGCCCACTACACTACACTGACGTTTGTTTGCATTCAAGGAGGGAGCTGTTTTTCCGCCTCCCACAGTACAAACGTTTGTCCCTTGTTGGTCGTCTTACATTTACGGGCTATATCCTAGTGTGGCAAAAGAAAAGTTTCTTAGCCTCGGCCCTTTTAACTAAATTTTAAGGTGCTTTTTCAGCATTATCGATGAATCTTCGTCACCTGGCCAACATGAAAATGTAAACGTGTCGACATATTTACTCAGTATTTCCCAATCCTTTCGCCGAGAATTGTATCAGGTCTGCATAGCACATTTTATAACTGGGCCAAAACAAATTCATTTGTTGTGTATGTTACCGAAGAAGGGAGAAAAAGATCTCAGAATCCCACAATAATGTTTTAATCTGTTTCCAGCTCAATGATTCGTTTCAGTGAATACTCTATGGCCCAGTTACGGCGTTCGCAAAGTTATTTCTTGCAAAAAGGAAATGAAACAGAAAAATGGGAGTAGCCGTGAAAGTATTCACGCTGCAGGACTTTTCTTCATGGTCACTTTTCACTGACCCAGTGACAGCACTATTGAAAGGGTTCGCCTTGAGCAAGAGGCACCCGTTACCTGCAAAACGTTACCACTGCCAATGCAATGTTGGTATTATTCTTAATGATCGCAAAATTGAATGTTATAGCGAAAACTAGGCTCATAAACATGGGAAAAGGCAAGATCGAAGACAAGCTGGTTTGTTAAATTTCACGCTTGAATGATCACCTCCTACGTTTCTCATCTCATCTCGGTAATGGGCCATTTCCGAGTACACGTTAGCGTCTTTTTCAGGGCGAGTCCAGTTGCAAAAGTTCTATGATGGTAATTAGTTTTACATTTTCGTGAGAAAAACGTCACACTTAGACTCGCATTGAAAAAGAGGCTGAAGGGAACTCGGAAATGGCCTATTGCATGGACTGTAATTTGCCACACCCGAGGTAGGTACATCATACAATGGCCTATGTGGGGAGGCGCGCCTTTTGCTCTTTGTAGTATGCGAAGAGCTGGAGAAGTTCAATATTTCACTATCTGAAAGGATCGAAAAAACATACGCTGAATCGAAAGTTGAACAATTAAATCTAAGTAATAAGAAAAGATCGCAAAAACTGAGCAGAAATTTGTTGGCAGAAATAGTCTTTCTGTAGTAAATATGACGGAGATGTAGTATCGTAGCGTGAGTTGGAATATCGTTATTGTTGTCAATGGTTATTAGGTGTAGCGCGGCCCTACGAGAGTAGTGTATTGTTGTTAAAGTATAAGAGCTAGGGCAATTTATTCAAGTAGTGTGTGTAATGTAACCATGTGCGTTAGATGTAATAAACGTTATAAAGTTCGCTGGCGGATTTGGTATCGGGGTTCTACAGGAGAAATTCATTTTTCTTTAGCTTGTCTTTCAGATATAGCAAAACGGTACAGTTGTTTGTGTTATGCACGAGAATGAGGTACCATTTCATTAACAGTTTTCATGTGAAAAGTAAGGGTTTGAATCTCCGGCATTGCCTTCTCGCATGAAACTTTATTTTGTCCTATTTGCCATACCAAGTCAACATGTAAAACTCGTCTCTCTACGTAGCTGGGCCAGCATGGCTGACAATAGAGTGAGTTGCTTGAACATTCAGTTTCCTTTGTTTAGGCCACAACACGTTGCATTTGGTGTTTAATGGCGTGGATTACGTGCTTCAGATCAGAAGCGTTGATCCCAGCAACATTCGCCATGACGTCATACTCCGTGATGTGGAGTTTATTTTGAATGAAGACCTCGCTACCCTGGTTGACATCAAAGCAGCGGAGAGCAACAACCTCGACTTGGGCAAAATTTACAAAGATGCTCAAGATTTGAATCGCTAGCGCAATTGATCGTTTATCGACAAGTGGATAACAACTTGATTTCTCTTTTCCCATTTGAAGTTTAAACAATTTAAAATGTAATTCCCGGACACGGTAATGAAATAAAGGGTTATAAAAGAGAGTGGTTAATTGTCTTAAACCCTATTGATCGGATTACTTTCCTCAACATAAAAAAAAGGTTCTCGTTATTGTGGGTACCTATGCTGCATGAAGCACGAACGGCACCTTAAAAAGATGAGTGAAGAAACAGAGCGCTTGGGGGCGTTGCGATAACTTTGCTCCGAGTTTAATCTTTTGGATGATCGATGACACCCACTCTTTTGGGCAGATAACTATCTTTACTTATTCTCTGCATGTGATATGAAAAAACGCAACAGTGACTTTTGGAAAATGTATTTTTTGCAATATTTCAACCAACCCAAACTTTGGGGTCGTGCACCGTATCAAGTTTAGATAGACATGATGAAGGACACGACAATGCACCCTGGCCCTAAGACAATAACTCAACCGACTTGAGACAATAGAACGACAAAACAGACAAAGAATGGACTTGGTATATGGTGCATCACGAAAATGTATCTGGTATATCAATTGAGTTGATAAGGGTCAAATCACCACCGTAAGGGGATTTCAAAGCTGACGTTTCAAGCGTTAGCCCTTCCCCAGAGCGAATGAAGGGGTTGTGGGTTGTGCGTGGTTAAGGATGGGGGGGGGGGGGTACACGTGAACTTGAATAAAATTTTAAAGTGCCTATAACCTTTTTTTCTTTCTCATCTGAATGTGCACATCTCTCAAAGACGTTTGGCGGGAAAACAAAAGCCATTTGCCCCAAACACGATTTCAAAATGAAACCAAACAAGGTTGAAATTTGCCGCCATTTTGGCTCACCATTCGCCTTTGTTCTCGGTCAAAATAGTGCTGTGACGTAGGTTAAGGAAAAAGTGGTTTTTTAGTTCGTCCTTTTCTCTTTCTCCTTCAGATAAACTCTCTTCATTGAATCGATGACATCGCGGATAGCTCGAAATTGTGACAACGACTTCGAAACACTCGCAGTTTCTCTTTCTCTTGCAAACAAAGCCGGGAAGGGGCGTTCCTTAACCTACTTCACATCCCTCTGGTTGTGAGCCTGTCGGCCTTCTTGACCAGCGGCGAAGGTGTACCGCATAAATATCGAACTTTCAAAAATTGTAAATAAGTCGGGTTTTAAGCAAATCGCAAAAAAGTTTCTTAGAATGTCTTTAGGTAGCCTGTAGATTATCTTGAGAAAGAAAGAAAGAAAGAAAGAAAGAAAGAAAAAAAAAGGTTGTAAGCACTTTAAGAGGTTTAGAGAAAGAATAGAGGGAAGAAAATTAGTTTTGAAACACTAACAGACAGTTGACCCCCGCTCAAGAGCACCCCAGCTTGGTAGGGAACTGTTTGGGTGTGCAAATTCTAATTTTTAAACTACATTAAATCTTCACTATTTCTTATTTCTCAAAATTTTTACTTCTCTTTTGAGAAAAACTACCTACTCCCAATTGTAGCCAAAAGTTATCCAAAAATTTCCAAAATACCGCAAAACATCGACTGGTGAAATGAGCAGAGGGTTTTGGGGCTGCTTGAAAGGCGAAGAGATATTTGCATTAAACGCATTTTAAGTGGTGGGAAAACGGCTTTCACGTTTAACCCCGCTTTAATATAGGAAGCGGAGGAGCCATGTCATTGCTGGAAACATGATAGTGTGAAAAGATGAATAAATTAGTTGAATGAGAAGCGTTCATTGATTCCACAGGGATTGAGGGTGCCCAGTTAGTATAGGTAATCAAATGATTTCGAGTGCAATTTGGAATAAATAAGCACAAGTAAATTTTTCAAAGACTAGAAAAAAATTGCACGAGCCCGTAGGGCGAGTGCAATTTGTAGTCTTTGAAAAATTTACGAGTGCTTATTTATTCCAAATTGCACTCGAAATCATTTGCTTACTTGTTAATAATATACATGCAAAAATTTAATTTCAACTTTCTGCACTCAATTTCAACTTTTTGCACTCAATTTCAACTTTCTGCACTGTTTGGGATTAATTGATATGCTCTCAGCCAATCAGCATGGTGAAATTTTTGCATGTATGTTATTAAAAAAGAAATTTTTGCTTAATGTTTTTGCCGCTTTCTCTGTTTCCCTGGTGCAGGAAAAGACCGTAAATTGTTATGTTTTGGGTGGAGTAGTTCGAAAGGTTGAAATGGCCCGCAGCTGCATGGTTTCGATGCATCTTTGTCATTGTTTTCAAGGTCACGAAAAACGCGTTCTAAAACCTTCAAGGATATTCTAAAACGCTTTTTTTCTGGAACACATGAGATAACTTGTCACTATCAGTGCCAGAATAAAGCCGTATTTATGGCAGTAAATACTTCTTTACGGCACTTTTTTGCCTTAATAATGAAATGCAGGAGGAAGGATTACCGAGAAAAAGGGGAAAGAAAACAGAAATGTAAAACAAGACCAGCACACGACCTTAGCATCACATTTCATACAATTTGATTACTCAGAGTTGCTCTGAGCCGCTTATTGATTACTCAGAGTTGCTCTGTTTTTATTCACATCAGTGTTCTGATATCAATCAGCTACAAGGTAAATTAGGGTAGGCGACGCATAAGATTCTATAGAATTCATATTGTTGAGTAAACGTGGCGTTGCACCGATCAGTGCAAAACAAAAACTCAACAACCGATCAAAATTCAATGATTGAAGCTCCTTCAGAAGAACTGACCAATATTCACGTGGAATGATGATGTTTACAACTTATTTAAAACCATAATCAGTTGCCCATGTCGGACACACAACTGGTGTGAGACGTGTACAAACGCGAAGAGAAAGATCGCCAAATTTTATTTAGATAAAGAGCCCATTTGATTTCCTTCTATAGCTCTTTTTTTCATTCATTCATTTTTTTTCATTCTGTAAATATTTTGCCAAGTTTTCTTTTTCGATCCCTTGTTTCCTTTTAAGTCTATAAAATAGATTGTGTAATTATAAAATACTGCCTGGTGTTCTTTTTTTGTCGACGGGATAAAACAAACGGGTTTGACGGGTTTTTCTAGTCTACAACAATGAGACCCTTTTGAATACTCATCTTCTTCAAAACTGGTTTGGTCTGGTTTTTCTAACCAACCATTAAACTTTTTCCAACTCGTTTACCGTGACGTCAATGCCTTCTCATTGGTTCTTAGCTTCCCCATTGCTCTTTCAAAACGATGGATGGAAAGAACAGCTACAGAGAAAAACAAAGAGACCAAGCGTGTTCCGGATAACAAAATTGGAAAGAATTACATACTCACCATAATAAATGGACATCAAGTGCCGCAAACTCGGGCCTTGATAAAAATGATGTCACATGATGCCTTTGCGTGGGAGCTTTATTATGCATAAAGGGCGAGAGGTTTTTGAAATTTCTAGCCTCATTTTAGCGCTGAATTTTTGCACATGTTAGCGAGGCTTCGTTAGTTGGGCTAATGAGCACTGGACATAATGTGTGCATGTTTTATCACTCCACTGATTATCACGAGAAGAGTTCGCAAGGAGGGCAAGGTAAACAGTCCTATCAATCGATATCAACGAGGATCAATGACCATATGCTTAGTGCTTTAGCGACCAAAACAGACACTATCGTTTGTCTGCATGAAAAGAGAGACCCGTTATCTATAGATGTGTCGTAAATTCGTGTACATGATAGTGATGATTTAAATTCCTTCACTAGGCGTATTTCCCCCGTTTTGCTTATCCACGCCGAGTATCAACACCGGGTTTGTAGGCCCAGGAAATACACGCTCTTGTGGAACCGTTGACGTGTGTTTTCCTCCCATGAAGACATGAAGATCAATTGGACTTACTGACCTGTTGGTTTCATGTCGAGGTCATATGGTTCGAATAGAAATGATAGCACAGATCGAGGAGGCGACGTGGCTACGCGGTTGAAGGCGCGGGATTTGCACGCGAATGTTTAAATCCCGCTCTCACCGCCGACTCGATCTGTCTTCGGTAGTCTCGATATTTCGAGTCGTCCACGTAAATAGCCAACTGGTTGCCCCTTTCCAGTTGAGTTTCTCAATGTTGTCACGTTTATTTGAATTGTTTTTTTGTATATACGCGGCGATACTACCGAGTATAAATGTAGGTTCTTCCTTCCTTTTTCAGTTCTTACTGAGTGCGTCCCTCAGGTAGGAGTTATTTTATCACAATGCTGGTACTTTAGCACGTCTTCAGACCCTAAAAATACTAATCGAGTTAGTGTCTGCAGTTGCACTGCCTTTGCGCTACCCTGCTAGCAGAGGATTTTCGTCTTGTCGCTTTCGTTTGCTTGTCTTTTTACGGTTGTCTTTACAAAATATCAGCGGTGTAAAGACAGCCGTAAAAGACATGTAAACGAAAGCGAAAAGATGAAAAACCTCTGCTGGCAGGGTACCTTTCCGCGCACCAATATGTTTGCAGTTGTTCAAAGCCTGCATATCTCGCAAATACTTCCCGATATTTTTAAGAGCAATCAAGTCAGCTGAGTTGCGCTCAATTTCCACGAAGCCTTGATCGTTAATTGATCTCCTCGGGATGTTTCATCGTTTTAACGTTCGAAGGTAATGGCGAAGTTAAGTCCCGGTCAACAGTGTCATTTCATTTATATTTTGTTATATCATGTCGTCTTTAAATTTGCCCTATGTGTAATACTTACACAGCAAACGAGTACATTTTGCTTTCAAACATCAATAATCTTAAGGTCAGACAGAATCGTTTTTGACACTTCAGGGGAATTTGTTAATACGTGAAAGTCGCTAGTCACGCAATCTAATCGTGCCAGAGGAAGTTCTTTTTCATGAGCACGTGACTTCAGCAATACCGCCGGGAGGCTGGTTAGCCTTTCCCAGTAGCAGTTTCAAACCTACACCACCCCTCCCTCTCAACGATATGTTTTATGAAAGAAATGATTATGAAATGCGGTTTAGAAATCAACTGACGAAATGATCCTCACACTTGCAAGTGTTCGGGTTCGAATCCCGCTGGAGTCACTTGAATTTTTCAAGTGCTTATAAGACAGTTGCTTAAATTGTCCAGCAAGTGTGAGGATCATTTCGTCAGTTGATATTTTTTATACCACCCGCACGACAACGGAGGAAAAGAGATAGAGAGCCGTAAGCCTGGTTTTCGCTAGCGACCTAAGCACCAGCGCAAGCATAAGACATGTGAAGTGAGAACCGTCAGTAACGAAAGCACAAGCAAATTTTGATCCTTGCGCTTGTGCTTCCACTTGCATCGAGCCCGTTTTTACGGTGAAATAAGCGATCTTATGCTTGCGCTTATGCTTGGCCTTGTGCTTGCGTCGCTAGTGAAAACCAGGCTTTAAGGCGCTGTTACACTAGGCAATTTTTCGTGCAACTTGTCTCGCAATTTTGTCGCGAGACAAGTTGCACGAAAAATTGCCTAGTGTAACATACCCTGCCACACGCATTTTTCGCTATTTTTTTGTTGCCGCAATCGTTGCGAAAAGTAGAAGTTACTTCTACTTTCCGGAACGCGTCTCATAGTACGTCTCGCAACGTTGCGAGGAATTTGTCCCACATTGCGCAGTGTAACATCTACCCTGCAACTTGGGTCGCAACGTTTTGCGGCATCAACGAATGAAAATGACCCTTTGACGTCACGTGGTCATCAAAGCGAGGCAAGTTACACGAAACGTTGCCTAGTGTAACACCGGTCGAGCAACTTGTCTCGCAGCGTGGGAAAATTTATGGCAACAAAATTGCGAGACAAGTTGCAAGAGAAATTGCCTAGTGTAACAGCGCCTTTAGTTCGTGGTTGTGCATGTACGTCTACTGATAAGATCTCGTATTGTCAAAGTATTCTCTTTTTACAGCCTATTAAATTACTTCGCTATCGATTTCCTCTCTCAAGGGTATTAGGGAATTGCTTTCTCAAGTTACGACAATATGGTTACAGGGCTGTGAATAGCGTAAAACTCGTTGACAGGAGTGAGATTAATGGGGCAGTGCCTGGGAATCAGTCGGCGAGTAAGGGTGGCACCTATCACTAACCTGGAAAGGCGATTAGAAAGGAGACAAAGAGATGTTGATCAGCTTGGTCAAGAGGTATCCCAAAAACGACAACGCATTACCGAACTGGAGTCAACGGTACAGCGGTTGCAGAATCAGTTAGCAGAGGAAAGAAGAGTTGTCACTGAACTGACAGAGGAGTTATCACAGAACCGTCCACGCATTACTCAACTGAAGTCACGAGGTGTTGAACCGGAACGTCAGTTGCCTCAGCCAGAACGTGACTGGCTTATAAACAGCCGTGATATTCAGATTAGCAATCAAACACTTGGACAAGGAGCGTGGGGAATTGTTTATAAGGGAAGATTTCATGGTTGTGAGGTCGCTGTAAAACAAATGCACGAAGCAATTAACGAAGGCAGCAGGCGTGTGTTTGAGCGGGAAGTTGACATGGCGTCCAAATGTCGCCATCCTTGTCTGTTATTGTTTATTGGAGCAACGACTGATGAAAGGCCTTTGCTGGTTACTGAAATCCTTGACTGTAGTCTAAGGAAAAAACTTTACCCTGATCCTGGCGAGGTATCGCTATCCATAGAAAACGTGCCTCTTATTTCTCTGGACGTGGCTCGAGCGCTGAGTTATTTACACGAGAAAAAAGACCCCATTATCCATCACGACGTAAGTAGCGCCAATGTGTTGCTATGGAGATCTGGTGACCAATGGAGGGCCAAATTGGCCGATTACGGCACTGCTAATTTTGTCCGACAGAGCGATATAAATTATGTTGGAGCTGCTGTTTACTCTGCGCCTGAGTCCGTAAGTGATGACCCGAATCGTAAAATAAGCTGCAAGGTTAGTCTTTACAAGCTTTACAGAATGGCTAGTACCCAGGGTGGTACTCAGAATTCTTGGTAGGGGTGTGCCGCCCCGTTCTCCAAATCCTGACCCTATTCCAGACCTAATAATATACATGACAAAATTTATCGATTCTGATTGGCCAGGAGAAATGCAGTTTTCAGGAAACACGATGCACAAAAAAGGTAATTCAGTGCAGAAAACTGAAGGAAATTCAGTACAAAAAAAGAGAAAAAAAACTTTTTGCAGCTTGAAAAACTTTAAAAACATTGAAAAACCTGTTGTTTTGACTGAACACGTGATGATGTATTTGCAGGGTTTGAATGAATTATTTTTACACGTGATTTACCTGCGTTGCTTCTGCATAATTTTGATAAGCTATCTCGCAATTTTTTCATGATGATGATGATGATCATGATGATGATGATTATTATTGTTATTATTAATACTAAGTAATCACATGATTTTTCTCGTGCAATTTGGAATAAACAATCACTCGTAAAGTTTTTCAAACACCACAAATTACACTCGCCCTACGGGCTCGTGCATTTTTGTTAGTCGCCCTACGGGCTCGTGCAATTTTGTTAGTCTTTGAAAAAAATTTACTCGAGCTATTTATTCCAAATTGTACTCGAAATCATGTGATTACCTGTACAAAACATACCATTTCCACACTCGTTTCCAGACCTGACCTCTATAATCTATACCTGTTTTCAGACCTGACCTGTAAAATCCGTGCCATTTCCTTTGCGGACTGGTAATCACTCAATTTATAGCAAATGACCATTGAGGTAACAAATTTTCCGACTGGCTGTGTTGTAACCTAATTTAGCTTCGTATCAGTGCGGAAGTCCCGGGCGGAAGTCAAGAATTGGTAAAATACATTTTGATTACCTGTCCTTCTTTATTAATCATTTGGAGTTCAAAGACAAAAACGTTTAAACGCCCTTATGGTTCCCTTGAAAACCATACCCGATTTCAGACTATAATGAGCAAAATCTTTTGCCCGTTTTCAGACAAAACAGCTCAATAACCATACCCTTTGGGGCGGTACATACCTACCCAGCTTATACAGGGGAGCACCCCCCCGGCTGCTACCAACTAGTGCATAGCCTACACAGCAGGCGTAGTCAGGGAGGGGGGAATAGGGGACGAGTACTTACCTCGCTCCCCCGCTTAACCTTTCCCAAACTACACCTGCTTAGTGCACGCATCGTCTGCTTTGAGGACATACGTGCTAAGTCTTCCTATTGTGAACTTTTGCCGCATTCCGAGGTTTTACAAAGATTTAGCATTATGCTTACGGCAAATGGACAACGGCAGAGATGACCACGTGTCCACATTTTCTTCCATTTGCGGGTTCCTTGGTTTATGGGCGAGCAGCTTTAAACCTATCGCTCGTTGGCCCCCAACATGAAAGCAAACGGGAATCTGTCATTTAGCCGTAAACGTGATTATATATTGACTAGTCAGCGTAAGAAATGTTAAGAAATCGATTATTCACCTGACAAACCATTAAGGAGGATACTTCTCCTTACACGACCTGTGATAACACAAAACAAGTTACCAGCATCTATAAAACAAACAAGCAAACAACAAAAACAAAACAGACAAACAAACAAACAAAAAGACATTAGTAAGGAGAAGACTTCTCTAAGAATTTTCATGCTTGAGTTTACTCAAGCAGACCTGCTGAAAGCATCTTTACGCTGATGCCACCATCTCTTCGAGCCGAATTTAATTCTCAGGCCTCGGTTGTTCAAAAAGTGGATAAAGCGGCTATCTATCGGATAAATCGGCACTGTACAGCGGATAAGCGCTAGCAAAATCAATCGAGTTATCCGATGGATAGTGATGTATCCAGTGGATAGCGCTATCCACGCTTCGAAGGACTCTACACAGATAAATCACTATTTAACATTAGCCCGTAGTCAGCAAGGGCTACGGGTCAATAGCCCATGAGGCGAAGCCGAATGGGCTATTGACCCGTGTCCCTTGAGGGCGAAGGGTCTAATTGTTTTAGTATCACCCAACTAGTCGGACAGAAAAGGCAATAATAAAGTTAGCAAATGCAAGTTGAAGAAATAATGATTTATTTGGGAATAAAACGAAAGAAAGCGTGAGGCTTTTCGCTACTCGAGGACTACTACTAATAGTCCTCTAGTAGCGTAGCCAATGAAAATGCAGGATTTGCATTAGTCCACTAGTTGCGTGATACTAATCAGCGGATAGAGCGATTTTCAATAGTGTCGTACAACCAAACCTAGAGTAACTGCGGCCGCAATCAGGTTCTGGAGAAAAATACACCCTTTGGCCAACCAAAAATCGAAGTAATCCACGAACTGGTTTTACTAGTCAATCAGAACACAAAGCAAGTGAAGGCAGGTGGTGCTGAGCTTTGTAAAACGAGAGCCGGTGACACAGTCACAGTTGGTTTTAGTTGTGCATCTAATTGGTTAAAGAGTGTTTTTTTTTTAAACCAAACATAGAGTAGCCAAAACCAAAACTAAACCAATTACGTAATAACAAATCATTCAGCCAGTAGATAGTTATTTATCCAGTCGAGACACCCTTTAAACAACTGGGATCAGAATTAGGATAAACGTAGGTCGCGCTCAGCGTTTAAAGACGTCCGCGCGAAAATATTTCCAGATGGAATTTTTTTCCTGTCTTTCCTAGAGTGAGGTTAGAGCTTATTGGTTGCTTATTCAAAAATTAAAAAAGAAAACAAACAAGCAAAGAAAAACACAACACAACACAAAGAAGAGAAAATGCCTTAGTTTCCATGAAATCGGTCATTATAAGGAGATGTGGCCTCATCGACTTATCAATCGAAAATCATAGAAATAAATTGGGGGTCAGCGATCATTTATGACAAGAATAAGTAAGCCAAGCAGGTTAGCTAAGGTAAACTGGGCTTAAGGTGGCTCAAATCGGTGTCAACACTTTCAAGAGCCTCACTTACCAGAAAGATTGACACTATACCACTATCACGTATTAACGATGTTATGTTACCATATGAAACAGCAATTATTGCTGAATAAAATGCGGTCATTATTGTGACGTAATACGTAACCATGGTAACAGAAAAGCCCTATAAAAACCCCCTATATTTCGGCTTTAGTTGCTCGTATCTCAAAAACGAACTCGGTGACCCCCATTTTTTAACACTTGAAAGTGATCGGCAGACCAATATAAAACTGTCTGCAAAGTTTCAAAAAATTCTGTGGAGCGGATTGTGAGCCACCTTATTTTTTTTATTTTTTTAGGAGGCTCTGAATCTGCTCCACAGAATTTTTTTAAACTTTGCAAAAAGTTTCATTTTGGTCTGTTGATCACTTTTGAGCAATAAAAAATGGGGGTCACCGAGTTCGTTTTTGAGATATGAGCAAATAAAGCCAAAATATAGGGTGTTTTTACAGGGCGTTCCCGTTTCCATGGTTACGTATTACGTCACATTAATGACCGCATTTTATTCAGCAATAATTGCTGTTTCATGTGGTACCACAACATTGCTAATATGTGATACAGTGTTGTAGTGTCAATCGTCCTAATAGGTGAGTCTCTTGAAAGTGTTGAAACTCGTTTGAACCACCTTAAACGCCTTCTTCTTATGCGCACTGAATTACGTCCGGGACATCCCGACACTGTTTGCTTGCGTAGGAGGAATGCAATCAGTCTATTTATTTGTTTATTTGTTTCTCTGTTCATTTATTTATTTATTTATTTATTTATTTATTCAGTCATTTATTTTTATTGTTTTTTTCTTCGTGAAGGCGGATGGGATATGAAAACCGATCACAGGATAGATAGATGGTTTATTAAAACGGTTATATAGCAGTCGGTGGGCTGAATTTCACAATCGATTACAGCGGTGTAAAAGCCTGGTATAAACTGTGCCTCCCGCTTCCTGAACTTTAATTTCCGGTTGTGTTGTGAGTGGCAGGCTAGCTCGTTGCTGGGGGTCACGTGCGCGCGTAAAAAGGATGAGTTGAGGTGAGTTGAGTTTTTGTAAAATCGTGTAGCGCGGTGAAAGATGTTATCCTGAGTGAAATCCGCGTATAAAGCTGTCAAAAAAACAAAACAAAAAAAAAACAAAAAAAAGCGAACCAGCCGAGTTTAATTGTCGTCCAGCAGCGACATTTGGTCCTTCGAGTCGGATATTGTGCGAAATCAAGCAAAATCGCCAAGCCAAGCTGAGTCAGCCGTGTAACTGCATGTAATTATCATCAAATTTTGTGGTTGAATATTGTGAAGGGGTCATTCAAGTCGTGTCAAGATGAGTGCCTCAGACAGAGGAGAATACGAAACACCTCGACTCTTTACGCCAAGTGAGTCTATTACTTCAAGTAAACGTTCCGTTTTAAGAAAGAAATTGCAAGCCGAGAAGTTAGCCCTGGAGCTAAAAATAGCCGAGCAAACGTTCGCAAATGAGATCGAGTGTCTGCGAACCGAACAACAGCAGCGTGCGAAGCTTTTGGAACTTCAAAAGAAAGCTGAAGAATCAAGATTGGAATATGAGTTCGAAGAGGCCATCGCCCAGGAAGAGGGTATGTCGAATAAAGGCGATAGTGATGAAGAGTTGAACAAATTACCTTTAGAGAGTGTGAACGATCGGGTCTCGCGCTTAGACCTGGGAATAACTGAAAACACTGTTGTTGATAAACCTTACGTCGAGGAAAGTAGGTCTACCAAACCAGTGGTCGTAACTGCGGTTTCTAGTGAGCCCCGTGAAAAAGAGACATGTAAATCTTCTATTGCTAAAGGTCAAGTTGAGTTGAAAACCTCTGCCATAGGAGACCCTAGCGTGCAAACGTCGAAAATAGATCAATTGTTTGAGAAAATGCTGCCAGCGTTTGTTCAAATCGTTAAACCAAACGCGCCGAAGTTCAATGGAAATCCACTGGAGTACTCTAAATTCAAAGCAGCGTTCAATGTTGAAGTGGATAAAAAGGAAGTTTACGATGCAACAGAGAAGCTTAAATTTCTGTTAGATTCTGTAGAAGGAAGTGCAAAATCATGTCTAGCGAAATTCATGCCAGGTTCAGATGAATACAAGGAGGCATGGACGGCGCTCCAGGAACGTTTTGGCCGTGTAGACACTGTTGTATCAGCTGCAAAGAAGCGCATAGATCAATTTCCGACCATATTGAAAGAACATAGTGTGCAGATCAGGCAGTATCAAGAAATAGTTTCCGAGTTGATAGGCATTTTCAAGGAGCACAACTTCCTTCATGAGCTTCTCGCAAGTCCCAGAAGCAACTGTTGGTAAACTTGCTGCACGCCTTTGCGGTAGATGGGCCGAGTTTGTTGAAGGAAAACCAAAGTTATCAACCTGGAATTCATTCGCAAATTGGCTGGCAAAAGAGGCAAAAATTAGTGAGTCCAAGCAGCGGTGGATGCCGGAGAAGAGAGAATGGAAGCGTTCAGATACAGCTAAAGTTGATAGGTATAAGCCAGCTGACAAATCACTACCTGGACTGTTTGCGGGAGCTACGGGAGAGTCTTTACGTGCCAGCTATGGAACAAAGAAGTGCCCAATTCACCAGTCCACCAATCACTCTTTGCAAGAGTGCAAAAGTTTTAAGGGAATGTTGACTAGCGAAAAGGCGAAAGTTGTTGAGGAACATAAACTATGCTTATGTTTTCTATTACCTGGTCATCGTCTGAGTAAATGTCGTAGTAAGAATAGATGCAGATGAAAGTGAAGAGAGAGTCGAAAACCGTGACATGCGTCATCATACCCTTGTACATGAAGTTGACTTGAAATTTATTGAACGAGCAAAAGTGAAACGTGAATCGGAACGAGTGCCAGAAGTTGAGAGATATCCAGTACCTGTCTCCGTGGAAGGCGAAGACTCATCGCCACGTTAGGCTGTGGAGCCGCTAGTGGGGTATCGCCAATCAGCATACTCAGGTTGTGAAAAGGGTGGTCGTGCTCTGGTTGAAGTACTTCCCATAGTAATCTTTGGAGAAACAGGAAAACAGCAAGTGATGGCACTGCGTGAGTCAAGCTGTAACATAACACTGATAGATGAAAGCTTAGCGCTATCACTTGGGCTTCAAGGCAAAGAAGTAGATCTCGAAATTCAAGGAGTAAACGTGCAGAAGTGTTTACTTCCCAGCTCATCAAGAAATGCCATGTGGCACGAGTCGGAAAAGAGGAAGTCAAGTACTCTTTGCGAGATGTGAAGACAATTCCTAGGCTGAATGGTCCGGATCAGAAGTTGAAGTGGTCGTCAATCAAGCAGAAGTATCAACACCTGAGGAACTTGGACTTACATGACACCGACACGGGTCCAGTGCAACTCATAATTGGAACTAATAACTCTGACTTGATTCTACCAAAGCAAATTGTGAAACCCTCAGGTCAACCGGAAGTTAACAGAGTACCTTATGCGGTTGAGACCCTACTCGGATGGGCGGTGACTAATTGGCTACCCGGTGAGCGAAGAGTAGCATCTCCATACAATGGGTTCAAAGTGTACGAACGAAGTTCAGTTGAGGATAAGGAGCTGAAGCAACTGGTCATGGCCCAGTCAGAGATAGAAACGTTAGGCGTGGTGAAACTAGCAAATCCAACCCGTTCGATTGAGGACAAGCGAGCATTGTCACTAATGGTAAAGACAACTTTTAAGAGTGCGATTGAAGACGCATATGTGTCTGGCCTACTTTGGAGAGAAGAGGAACCATCTCTACCCAACAATTACGAAATGGCGAAGAGGAGACTGCAATCCCTAGAGAAGAAGTTTGAAAACTGCCCTGAGACCAGAGAGAGATATGCAAAGTCAATCCAGGATGACATTGAGAAGGGGTACGTGAAGAAATTGAGTGAAGAGGAAGTACAGTGCGATAGCAAAGTGACTTGGTATTTGCCACACAGATTTGTCATCAACCCCAAGAAACCTGATCGTCTCAGAAGAGTATACGATGCCACCGCGAAATTCATGGGACAAAGTTTGAACGATAAGATCTATACAGGACCAGATCTTCTCTCGTCTCTCTTTGGAGTTTTTCTCAGGTTTTGTGAAGGAAGAATTGCAATGGTTGCTGATGTGAAAGAGATGTACCATATGCTTCGCCTCCCTGATCGTGATAAGCCAGCGATGAGATTCTTATGGAGAGACTCTCTGGATGAAGAACCGAGCGTGTATCAGTTCGAGAGAACAGTTTTTGGAGAAGTGTCTGTGCCATCCGGAGCAAACTACACTATGAGGCGAAATGCTGATGAGAATGGAGAAGATTTATCTCTGGGTGTGAAAGCAGTCTACAAGCACTTTTACATAGATGATGGCCTACCATCAACAGATTCTCGCAAGGAAGCTATTGAAATGCGGAAGCAGATGACTGAGTTGCTGCGCCGTGGAGGTTTCCGGCTACACAAATGGCTGACAAATGACCCAGACGTCTTGGCAACCATTCCGGAGCAAGGATTCCCAGGAAGGATTCCCAGGAAGATGTACTCCGGTTTACTGTACGACGAAGCGGAAGATTTTGAGTCAACCGTTCTCTGTTTGGGATCCGCGAGGACTTCTCCTCCCATTCTCAATCAGAAGCAAGATAATCCTTCAGAATCTGAATCGTATGAAGTATGGGTGGGATGACGAGTTAAAAGAAGCTGATCTTCGAGAGTGGCGTGAATGGCACAAGGAAGCAGAAAAACTTGACAAAGTGAGAATCCCGAGAGCCCTACTTCAAGGACAGAAACCTATCCGAGAAACTACGCTTCATGTATTTTGCGACGCTAGCAAGGATGCCTATGGCGCGTGTGCGTACCTAAGACGAGTGTTTACAGATGACACAGTAGAGTGTGGTCTTATTGCGGGAAAAGGCCGTGTTGCCCCTTTAAAGTCACAGTCTGTCTGCCGACTGGAGCTCATGGGAGCTCTAGTTGCTGTGTGATTAGCTGAAACACTGGTAGAAGAAATGGTCACAAAGGTAGAGAAAGTAACCTTCTGGAGTGACTCTACCACAGTCCTACATTGGATCCGCCAGACAAGTTCCAGTTACAAAGCATTTGTTGGCAACGGGCTATCAGAGATTCACACAATCATGAGCAATCTGGAGGCCCCACTGGGGAGGGCGCAGTGAGTTGGAGATATGTGCCGACAGAGGCTAATCCTGCAGATGACATCACCCGGGGACTAAGTCCTACAGAACTAGGCACAGGCTTTCGCTACAATAGTGATTCCTGTATGATTTACCAGAGCTCTGGCCAGAAAATAAAGTCAAAACACCCTGCGAGAACGATGACGTGAAAGAAAAGAAGAAGGAGAGATGGGCTGGAGCGTCTCGGGAAGATGAGGTCCTGTTAGGGTGGAAGAAGTATTCGTCACTGAGCAAACTAAGAAGAGTTACAGCTTATGTGATGCGATTCGCAAACAATGTAAGAGTTAAGAAGGAAGCACGTCTTCTGGGAGCACTTACGTCGAACGAACTGAGAGCTGCTCAGAATTACCTAGTAAAGAGGGCGCAAGCTGAGTCATTCATCGATGAGATACGGTGTCTGGAGATGGACCAGGAGATACACAAGAAGAGTAGAATTAAACTTCTTGATCCAAGGATGGAAGATGGATTCTTAGTTGGTGGAAGATTGCAGAAAGCACAATGCCTACCATACAAAACCCGACATCCCAAACAGGGGCGGATTTAGGGGGGGCCGAGGGGGCCGCGGCCCCATCTTTCAGTTCGGAGATTTTTTTTTGTCAAAATATACAATAATTTTATCATTTTGTAAGCAGTCTGTTGGAGCTTTTAATTTTTTTAGCTAAAGCATGATTTTTCGCTAATAGTATGACCAAAGTTGTGCGAAAAAGCTTTCAACGTTACAGGCGTTAATATTATCCTTTTGAAATGACGAAGAAGACTGGATGCGAATTACCTGTCTACAGTCGACGTATTTTACAGAGACTGTAACAATATGGAATCCTGTTATTTTACTTTCCAGATTGCACCAGATTGCATGTAAGAGTACCCAGATTTTCAAAATTTTCTGGGGGGGGGGGGGGGCGTGCCC
>BLFK01000476.1:450109-472609 GCA_014634185.1 Astreopora myriophthalma
GGGGGGGGGGGCATGCCCCCAGACCCCCTAGAAAGTAGCGCCTAAGGCGCTACTGAGGCGCGCTAACGCGCGCTGATTAGTATTCTTGTTCGGCCCCCACTTTCAAAAAATGCTAGATCCGCCCCTGCCAAAATAATTGACTCACGCCATGAGCTTGCACAGCTGATCGTCGAGGAAATGCATCGCATCTACCACCACCCGCCAACTGAGCACTTACATAATCAAATTAGGCGGGAGTATTGGATCATCCATGGTCGTCAGGCGGTACGGAACGTAAAGTTCAAGTGTAATTACTATTATCGCCAGACTGTAAAGCCTCTAGAGCAGTGAATGGGAAGTCTACCGGAGTGCAGACTTGAGCCAGGAATGGTGTTCTGGAATACTGGAGTTGACTTTTTTGGGCCTATGCTAGTCAAGGAAAGACGCAGTGAAGTTAAAGTGTACGGTTGTTTGTTTACTTGCATGAGTACCAGAGTCTGCCACCTTGAACTGGTGGATGATCTTTCAACAGATCAATTCATCACGGCATTAAAGAGATTCATTGCGCGACGTGGACAACCGGAGAGCATCCACAGCGATAATGGAACGAACTTTGTTGGTGCGAATAATGAGTTGCGGAAGTGCATTAAACTATTGGATGGACAGAGGATACAAAACTTCTGTGCGCCTAAGGAAATCGAGTGGAGATTTCAGCCACCAAGTGCCCCGCACTCTGGAGGAGCGTGGGAGAGACTAGTACAGTGCACAAAGAAGACACTGAAGGCAAATGTGGCAGACAGGATTGTTTCTAAAGAAGTGCTGAAAACTGCACTAGTCGAAGCAGAAGGGATACTAAACAGTCGACCATTACTCATGTGTCCAATGATGCAGGGGAAATTGAAGCGTTAACCCCAAATCATTTCCTGCTGTTGCGGGCGAATCCGAGTTATGAAGATGCTGAAGTTAGTGACAGAGAGATCAGCTCGACAAAGCTGTGGCGACAGTCCCGGGCGCTAGCTAATTTCTTGTGGAGACGTTTTATCAAGGAGTACCTTCCTAGCCTGACAGAAAGGAAGAAGTGGAAAGAGAAGAAACAGAGCCTCAAAGACGGAGGTGTTGTCTTAGTTGCTGAGCCAAATCAGCCGCGAGCTGTATGGCCGCAGGGCGGAATCGTGTCTACTTATCCTGGGCAGGATGGGTTAGTTCGAGCAGTTACAGTGCGTACTCAGCATGGAGAGTTCAAGAGACCAATTACAGAATTTTGTTTATTAGAGAAAGCGGAAGAGTAGAACTGTTAATCGTCTCGACGAACATTGTGTCTCGACTAGGGGCGGGGATGTGCCTCCCGCTTCCTGAACTTTAATTTCCGGTTGTGTTGTGAGTGGCAGGCCAGCTCGTTGCTGGGGGTCACGTGCGCGCGTAAAAAGGATGAGTTGAGTTGAGTTTTGTAAAATCGTGTAGACATGAAAGATGTTATCCTGAATGAAATCGCGTATAAAGCTGTCAAAAAAAAAACAAAAAAAACGAACCAGCCGAGTTTAATTGTCGCCCTGCAGCGACTTAAACCTAGATATTTAAATACATGGTAAATGAGAAATCTATGCTAGTATAGTGTTGGCCATAAATATATGACAACCTATTAAAGTTCTGCACAAATATAGGCAGGATAAATAGGATCAGATGCAATATTAATACCACTTCGACCTCGACCACCATGTGCCAGTAACTAAAATCAGTCAATCACATCCCTCTATTGCCGGTTCAATAACTTATAACTATCGGACCGGGTATTGTCCCGAATGATGCCGCGTTATACAAGCTATTCAAAGCGATACCGGTACTGTGATGGTGTGACGTGGGTCCCAATAGCCCGAGAAGAATTAAACAAAATACAACAAAATAGAACGAACATACGCACCCTAGGACAAATAGCTACCACAACTAATGATTTTAATTAAGATATTGACACGCAAATACACAAATACTAATACAACTAAGCTTACTTAAACTAACTTAATGCTATTTACAAGTATTTACAATTATAAACAGTTCAGTTCCTCCTTTCGCGCTCCAAATCACCAACTAAACAGCAAACTTCAGCCAACAATACAAACTCCACGGCAAACCTCTCCTGTACGCGTTGCCGTCCTCAGTCAGATACTGCAATTTCTCTTTCCTGTCTTACAGTGCCACCTCGTCAACTCTTTAGCTTTTCGTCCTTCTCTTTCGTCTTCTACTTTATATCCTTATCAGTTTTCCTTCTCAGTTCAGCACAGTTCACAGTTCAGTGTCACAGTTCAAACCTTCTTACCGCCGCTGACAAAAGGATTTTGTCTTTGATTTCGGTCGGTTCCTGCTAACGATTCTTTAGCAGTGAATCTCTCTGCGACTCTCTTCTCAACTGTCTTCTTCGTTCAGCTTCCCTCAACTGTTTTCTATCAATCGTTTTCTATTCCTTTCTTACACTTATATAACGAATATTAATTCCACAATTAACACTTAACGTACGTACTTATTGTTTAAACAGTCCTACATTTACAATCATTATACAAGATAATTATTTTACGAACAAATGAACTTACAAACTATTCCTTACGTACTAATTACGGTTTTACTACTAGGGTACATTGACACCAAACAATCAACACCAACAAACAAGCAATACAACCGGAAAACAAGGGACAACAGAAGCGAAGAATTTTATGACAGATGGCTTACACATAAAATGAACACCAAGAAGTTATCCGGGAGTTTCCTGTTTGCTTGTTTTCTTTTTTGTTTTTGTCGTTGTTGTTCTTGAAAAAAAGCTTCAAAATTTTTATCCACCGTAACACGGGCACATTGTAGTCTTTCAGTCGGAATCGGGCCTTTTTTATCCTCTTTATCTTTTTATTTTTATCGTTTTCCCAATAAATGTCAAAAAATCCCTGAAGCTTTCTTTAAAACTCGGTCCGTACTGTCAAGACCTATATTCTGCAAGGCCGATATTTTCCCACTACGGTCCTGAGGCTCTGTTAACAAAATACAATAAATTGATCCAGTAAGAGAAAAACAGGGGTCACCGGGAATTTGAAAGCGTACAAACCATGGTTACAAACCATGTAAATCCATGGCGTCCTCACCGACGCATGTGTGACCTAATGGGACATTAACACACTTTATATGTGCGAAGTAGCGATCAATTTCCAAATTTTAAAGAAAACAATTTGAACATAAGTTGTTCACAAATACAATTTGAATATATGTTGTTCACCTCATGCTTTATGTACTGTTGTTCGCTTTTTTGATAACACTTGCAATGCATGTATTTTATGCATTATTCAATTGTTGATAGGTTGACGTGTACAGTTTTGGCGTCCTTCTGTGTGAAATGCGTGTCAGACGACAACCAGATCCAGAGCAGCTTGGGAGGCAAATAGACCTCATTGAATGGGTTGATTTTCGTCGCCTAGTGAGAAGCTGCGTTCAAATAGCACCTGTGGCAAGGCCAAATATAGCAGAGGTTATTGAGGACCTGGAGTGGATGTAAGTCTTCTTAGAAAATCAGGAACAAGCACCAAGGCCTGGGCATCGGAGATCAAGTGCTGTCATCAGACGTCGAGAATCGGGGATGGCATTTAAAAAAATTGAAAAGCAAGACTGAGCAATTAAGAGTTTACTGTTTAACGGGGAATTCCCCATCTCCCTGTTACGCACTAACTTTGTTTAAAGTCGCACGTGTAGTTTGTTGTTTTGCAAAAGAACCAATGGCCTCAAAGCATATTTTCATGTTGTAAGATACCCTATCTACATGAAATATCTCACATGAGATCCTCTGCAATGCAGAGGGAGCCACGAAGGCAGGGAAGTTTTACTACGACCTTTCTCTTCTCTCTCCTTACATCCCAGGACTTGTACTAAGGCATTATTTCTCCCTTCCGCCCAAATCCAAAAATATCGAGAGTCTTTCAAGCTTAGCGGACTCGAAAGATACTTGTGAACCGGCGGGCAGCTCAACCTCGATTCGAATGTCTTCTGGGTAATTCTCGAGATGGTAGTCTCCTTCGCAGCCGTCTTTCGGGATGTCACGCAACGCTCCCCCTCACGCAACGCTCTCCCTCCTTCCTTTCGGGGGAGCGTTGCGTGACATCCCGAAAGACGGCTGCGAAGGAGACTATCGAGATGGCGGACTAAAAG
The DNA here is from genome assembly GCA_014634185.1 of Astreopora myriophthalma. Taxonomy (NCBI): domain Eukaryota; kingdom Metazoa; phylum Cnidaria; class Anthozoa; order Scleractinia; family Acroporidae; genus Astreopora; species Astreopora myriophthalma. Next base: position 454,265 of record BLFK01000476.1, read on the forward strand.
CTAGATTCCAGGCTCTTGCGCGACCTTATCAAACAAACATCATCACCCTCGGGGTATTGTGTTATGTCAAATTTGTTGCCATTCCCCACTGAAGGGAGAGGAGTTTAAGTCAAATCCCCTGGGTAAGCCCGGCCCCACCTCCTGGGCTTAACATTGACAGGTGCATTAGCAATGATCTCCGAGAATGAACTTTGAACGTGTTCTAATTACGGACTTAAAACGACATTCAATGAATCAATTTACGGAATCTAATTATCTTTTTTAGTCATCAAAACAGTCTCACTTTTATCACGGTCCCCCAAGATTCGCAACCAGGGAAATCCAGTGAAAAATAGTCCCTTACATTTTCGTAAGGGATATTTTTGCAATTTTTGGCTCAGTGTTAAAAAAGGTATCTAGCAATTTTCGGGTAAGCAACTAGTTGGTTGAGAAGATTTTCAAAGGTAACGTTCAGCTAGCAATTTCTGAAGCGAAGATTTCATTCCCTAAAATTTTTGGGCACTTCAATTTTCAGCTGCTGAGAAATCTGAACAGATCAAAATTCTCTAGCTGATAGAAACATTATTGTAACAGAATGCAAAGAACACAGCAAATAGGAAAAACACAATTTTACTTCTCCATGGCGGGAAGGTCCTCTCCCTGGGTCCTGGGCACCCACTCTATATATGCGTAATGCGTGTATACCATATCCCCCCTTTCCTATGAAGGCATGGACGAGTAACAGAAAACAACGGTAGCATGACTAAATTTAACTAGGCTAACAACGGAATTTGATTAAGCACAGTCTATAAGGAAACGTCTTAGCCCAAAAGAAAGTCATTAAAACGACTGGGAACACGGCGTTCTCGGGAAGGCCTGTCAACATTATCAGTGTTCCCTAAAGTAATGTTCCCATGACTGGGCACGCTCTCTCCTTGGGTAGGTCTTCCACAGGGTTCAGTGTTCCTTGTCGGGGGAATCACTTTCTTGACCATGGATAAGTTCCTAAACAATCGCGCCTCTCCTCTCGCAAGTTCGACGCTGACTCCTTTTCTCCTTACGACGGTAAAGGGTCTAGGGTCATATCTTGTGGTTAACTTGTTTTGACGCTTCTGAAGCAGGAGCACTTGATCTCCCTGACGAATGTTGGAAGGAGTCGCCTTGTGTCGTCTATCCATATGTGACTTTGCCTTTGACTTTCTCAAATTGTCATTAGAGCATGCGATTCGGAGGAGCTTAGAGGGGTGAGAGAGATCCAGACAGGGGATCTTTGTTGATGTGACGATTCATCATTAGGGATGCAGGCGATACCCCAGTGGAGGAATGGGGAGTATTTCGGTAGTTCATTAAGAACACAAACAGTTCAGAACGCCAGTTCTTCCCTTCCACTGCAGCGATTCGAATGGTCTTCTCCAGGGTCTTGTTGAATCGTTCCACTTGGGCATTTGCAGCGGGCCAAAGGGGCGTAATTTTGCGGTGCTTGATACCCGATTGTTTACACCATGCCGCAAACTCCTCTGACCCAAAGGGGACATTGTCAGATGTAATAACTTGAGGGATACCATGTGTTGCAAACATTTGGTTAAGGCACGTAATGGCTGTGGCTGCCGAACTTGAGCGTGTAATATGGACCTCTGGATACTTTGATGTTTCGTCAACCCCGACAAAGAGATACTCTCCAGATGGGAATGGGCCACAGTAGTCCACATGGATTGTGTGCCACGCTTGCTTAGGTGGATCGGTCATTCTGAGGGGCTCTGGGGGAGGTGTTGGCCCCACGATTTGGCGACCTAGGCATTCCCGCACATATCTCTCAGCTTGAATATCCATGCCAGGCCACCAGACTCTTTGTCTGAGATGCTGTTTAACTTTAGTGATGCCTTGGTGCCCCTCATGTGCTAACTGAAGAATGCGAGGGCGTAGTGCGTTTGGGATTACAATGCGACCGTTCCGCAAAATAATACCGCGTTTCTGGCAAAGTTCATCCTTTAGATCTGCATAGGGCTTTGGTACAGCTGACCAGTTTCCAGTGTCCAGAGACTCCCTGACAGTTTTCAGGGTAAGGTCAGATTCGGAAGCAAGGAGAAGCTCTTGAAGCGTGACGGCTGAAGGAAGAGCGTCAACAACAATGGAGTTGACGTATTCTTCAACAGGATCTCTGGGTGTGTTGGTTGTGACAGGTTTGCGTGACAGGAAGTCAACAGCATTTTGTGTGCCGGGTTGGAAAACAATGCGTGGGCTGTAGTTTTGAAGCCGTAACCGCCAACGTTCGATTCTCGGTGAAGGGTTCCCCCGGCCGTTGAGGAGAACTTCCAGAGGTTTGTGATCTCCCACCAAGTCAAACTGGCTGCCATGAATGTAGAAATGAAACCTCTCACATGCCCAAACCCCGGATAAGGCTTCTCTTTCAGTTTGGCTATAGCGCTGTTGAACGGGTGATAGACTACGGCTTGCGTACGCAATAGGCCGTATGGAACCATCAGGGTGCTTCTGAGTCAAGGCACCACTGATTCCAATCTTGCAGGCATCATGGCGTACTTGGGTGGGGAGGGAGGGGTCGAAATGGGCCAGGACAGTGTCACTAGATATGAGGTCACGCAGGTTGTTAAAGGCTTCAGATTGCTCCGGGCCCCACGACCATGGATAGTTCTTATGTGTGATTCTTCGTATAGGCTCTGTCATAGCAGCAAGGTTTGGAACGAAACGGGCGACGGTATTTACTAATCCCAGAAAGCTTCTAGCTTCCGTGGCTGTGCTGGGCGGTTGCATCTGCTTGATTGCACGTATACGATCCTTGTCGGGGGATACACCTTGAGCTGAGATGTGGAATCCATAATACTCCAGTTCTGTGACGCCAAATAGACACTTGGCTGGGTTGACTGTGAGGTTTTTTTTCCTGGAGACGTAGCAACACATCTTCCAGGGATCTGTCATGCTCTTCCTTATTGGTACCATGTACGAGAATGTCATCAGCAATGTTCCTCGCATTATGGTATCCCTCGAGGACCTGCCCGATTACGTGTTGGCATATTTCAGAGCCTACTGATGCACCATAGGGCAGACGCTTGTAACGGCGGAGGCCAACATGAGTTTTGAATGTTGTCAGGTGACGAGATGATTCAGAAAGTTCAATTTGGTGATAGCATTCCTTGAGATCAATTTTGGAAAAGAACGTGGAGCCGTTTAGGTCTTGGAGAATTTCTTCGGATGTTGGGTATGGGTGGTGTGTACGGCGGAGAGCTTCGTTGGGCTTGCACATGTTAACACACAGTCTTATGTCACCATTCGGCTTATCGACGATGACCAGTGGTGACACCCATGGTGTTGGACCCGTGACCTGTTCAATAATATCTTGATCTTCGAGCTGTTTCAGTTTGGCTTCCACCTTGGCACGGTAGTGTAGGGGTGTAGGACGGGAATTTTGTGCCACTGGTTGAACAGTTGGATCAATATTGAGCTCAAGCTGGTAATCCTTTAGTTTTCCAATCTTGCCACTAAACACTGCTGGGAACTTCTGTAAGAGGAACTGGTATTCACCACTTACGGATGAGTGTTCAGTAGTGGTAGAAGCAGCAACATGTAACATCCCCAGCCGGGTTGAGGTTTCACGACTCAGGAGACAACCGGCATTTCGTGCTTTGAGCACCAGGAAAAACGATCCGGCGAGGGGAATCGGCTCAGGGTTATCTTCTCCATAAGGGAGAAGTTTAACACTTGTTGGTTTTAAGGGCACTATTTTTGCAGCGCTGATTGCCTCATATGTTGCATAGTCGATTGTGTTCGCTGTGGCACCAGAATCAATACAGACTTGGACTGGGGTACCTTCAATGGACACTGTGATGTCTGTCTTTGCTTGGTTAGGGTTGAGTTGAAATACCTGATGACTTTCATCCTCATCCGAAGAATAGCAAACGTACTGGGCCTTGGGTATCTCTGGTCGTTTGCCAATTGGGCGACCTGTATTTAGGGTCCTTTTCATACACACGCGTCCAAAATGGTGTAGGATTCCGCACTGGGAACATGTCTTGCGAAAGGCAGGGCATTTGGGGGTTCGTGGCTGGTGGTCGGGCTGGTTACCGCAATGTGTACACTGCTGCCGCTTGTCTGAAGTAAAATTCGCTCGTTCTTCAACGCAGATGGTTGGTGTTGTCAGTTGGTGAGCGATTTCTGAGAGTTCCTGGGACGAGGCATTCTCAATGTTCGCCGCCTGAAAATCTGCTGACTCCATGGAGCGAGCAATATCCAACAAGGAACTAAGAGAAACAGTGCATTTTTCGCGAAGGAGGCGGCGACGAAGTGTGTTGGAGTGACAATGTTCGATCAACTGGTCCTTAATAGCCTCATCGAGCGAGTATTTATCGAAGTCACAGTGCTCTCCCAGTCGACGTAGACGTGTTACATATTGAGAAATTGATTCGTTTGGCGCTTGATGAGCCTGGCGAAAGGTGTGTCTTTCGAATTGTAAGCTCTTCTGAGGAGAGAAGTGCGCGTTCAGCGCGGTAAGCGCTTGCGTGTAGGTGGTCCCAGTGTCCGATAAGGTGGCGAAGATGTCTTGTACGGCTGGCCCGGCAAGGTGAAGTAGCAACGCTCGTTTACGATTGTCAACAGAAACTCCACGGGCATCGATGTAATATTGTAGTCGTGTTTTCCATCTGTCCCAGCGGGGACCCACACTGCCGGTCTGTTCGAAGGGATCGAACGGTGGTATGGACGTGATCTCGGCCATCCTCGTCGCCAAAATATTGTAACAGAATGCAAAGAACACAGCAAATAGGAAAAACACAATTTTACTTCTCCATGGCGGGAAGGTCCTCTCCCTGGGTCCTGGGCACCCACTCTATATATGCGTAATGCGTGTATACCATAAACATCTCTTTAAACAGTCTTTAAACATTACAAGGAGCCTAGAAATATCCCTAAAAAATTTTTTTTGGCTTAATTTGCTCCTTGGGTGCCCCTGTTTTATGAAGTCACCAGGAGCAGGACCAGGTGAGCCGCGGTGTATTACCTTTAGCTACAGGAACGTGACTATCTCGTTCAGTTTTTGTTTTGAGTAACAATACGTAATGGTCATTCTCTTTGCAATAAAGGAAAAGTTAAACATGTGGTGGTGTCCCCAGCAACGTGTCGTTATTTTAACTGAGATGGTTTGACATATTCTGTGACATGCTACAAGGGTTGCACATCGTAAGGAAATACACTAAAGGTGGGGCTTCAGCGCCAAAGGATCCACTTCCTCGATCCCCGTCTTCACAGAACAAAACGCAGTCACGTTTGAACAAACATATTAGGACGAACTCTCCTTCATACCAGCAAAATCAGATAAACCACGATGAGGTTCATCAAGTAGCCTACGCGCAAGCGTTCAAGTTTGTTTCACGCAAAACATAGCAAAGAAGACCGGTCTCCTCATGGGCCTTTTTATCAAGCTTTTTATATCCACCAGGCAGATTATGTTCAAGGTTCAAGGTTGCGGTGGTGATGGCAATCATGCCGACACTTCCTTAGCAATCGATTAACAAATAGTGAATTGATTGTGTCTATACTTCCTTATTTTGCGTCTGCGATACTTACATAAATGCCAAGTACGATTATAAATGGGACTGTCTGGGAGAGTTTGTTGTCAGTTACAAATTCGGCGTCTCCGGAGCGCTAGCTGTAACAAAACAGGAGAAACTGGACGAGACAAAGAACTGATACGAGTTTTGAAACTTGAATCCAGAGAGACATTGGTCCAAGCTGATGGCGGTGAGTTCAAGTCAGTTTTAAATACTTATTCTGGACATAAATGTTTCTTTTCCAATCTCAATCAGTTTACGTTACATATTTCTGTTAAGCGTTTACACTTGGAAACGTTATATATCTTTCGTAAAGCCACAGTTGAAAAGCCAATTTATTTCTTCATCAGGTCTTCAAGTTGTTAATGGTATGGTCTGGGCTGGTGGTGGTCACTGTTGCTGCTTCAGCTACTTGTGATGTAAGCTAAGTATTCATGAAGTTGCGTTTCCTGAAAGACAGTGACAGTGTCATTTTTAACCTTTAGGTACAGTAAAATCCCGATATTTCGAATACTCGATTTTTCGAAACTCCCGATTCTTCGAAACAAAAGGTGTTTCCCTTGCATTTGCTTCGGTAGGACACTGTAATTGCCGCCCCGATTTTTCGAAAATCCTGATATTTCGAACTCATTCCTTCTTTCCTTCAAAATTTGGCATACCATTTCTCGAACCGGTTTGAAAGTTCAGGAAACAAGAAAACTCGACTTTAGCCACATACATACACACCCTCGTTGGTTTAGTTTTAAATATATATGCTTTGTTTGTACAGTAATATAGATGGTTGTACACATTAACAAGAGTGTTAAACCGTTTTCGTCTGCTTTCTTGGAACAATGCTATGGCAAAACAGTTGTGATTCGATGGTACTTTCGATTTTTGCAACTCCCGATTTTTCCAACTAATTTCCACTTCCCTTCCACTGCACATGTATGCAAAAGGACAGCACGACATTTAATTTGACTGAGTCACAAGAATACATCATAAGCCAAAAGGGTAGCACTGAAACTCCTTACCTTTTACAGATTCAGTTCTCACTATAGCGGACATTCTCAAAACCGTCATTTGGTGTCCACAATAGCGGGTTGAGATAAAGATAGCCCCATTTCAAGGCCTAAAATGTCACTGTAATTTATTGCTGGAAAATTGTTCCAGGATGTCTTGATTCTGGTAACTTCTAGTTTGTATTTTCGGCACATATGCAGTACAACTCAAAAGGCACAAAATAAAGATTTCAAGACTGCAGTACAAATGTAACGTGCGGAAGTGCATTACGACTGGAACGGGCATCTTGGCCGGCCACACTGGATGACATATTTACATTCACCGTAAAGTACAAAAACGACAAAAATGACTGACAGATTTGAATATGATGCATTTTCTCTTTTGTTTGACTATTTTTACTGTAAAGGAAAACACGGCACAAACGCCTTTCAAAGAGCTTCTTGATGCTGTTGATGGCGACTTGCTTTCGTCCGATGACGTTCAAAGGCTTCTCTCCAAGCTCCATTTCCTAAATTGCAATGACAGCAAACCAAGTCCGGATTATCGAAAGGTAAGCAGTATGTTATTTCAGTTTTCATGCGGTCGTACGTCTCCTTGCCCAGTACAAAGCTTCGAAGTCAATTTCCAGTATCGAACTAGTATAGTCGAGATAGGAAAGATCGCGTCTATTCAAATCACACTTCCCTAGGATCTGATACTGGGTATCGTGAGAATTGCGTGCAGGGCCATGGAAAAATTGGAACAGCGTAAACAAGGAAGTAAAAACATCTCGTTTCCCCCCTCATGAATTCGGACAATTTGCCCTCTTGATCCTTGACAACGCGTCTATTCGCTCTCGACCTGACGACCACGGGATTCTGGATTCTGGTATCGCACGCGCTGCCCCTACCTTCCCCCCATCTTTGAAGGGAAATAATTAAAGACTGGTAGAAGTCTGTTCTGGAATTGCAAGATCAAATGCTGTACTCTTGACCGTGAGACCTTCAATGCAGGCTTAATAAGCGATATTTTACAAAGTGTTTCTATTGATTGAATTCTTGTTTTGAGCTACGCAAAAAATGATCTCCTGTAAATGGACATGAGGCATTTAGTTTACTAAATTAGTGCCAGACAGTTTTGTGTCATCAAGTGGAAACACTGGTGTCCACTACCGCATTCCATGCATTCCCCTGTGAAGCACGGAAATCAAGCAAATCGAGTAATCTATTACAAATTCAATATCAACTGATTTGATATGGTAAATTAAATTGGCCAACGTAAGCAGATTCAAAAGCTGACGTTTTGAGTGGTAGCCCTTCTTCGTCAGAGCGAGTGAGAGGTTTATGGCAAAATGATATACAATGGTGAAACAGGGAAAAGGCCATGATCTGCGTGATGCTGTAAAAACTGACGCGTGTTTTGATTGGTTCTCACTTATGATCTGTTAGAGGAAAGACCCATAAATCTGTGACATCATCTTTTTGTCTCTTTGTTATACAAAACCAGCTCTTGATAAAACAAACAGATTCCATGTTGCTGTTTGTCTGTTCATTAATAGATTACAGAAGACGTCAAAAAGTGGTAAGAACTGCCACGTGTAACACATCTTTTGTTCTTCCACATTTTGACGTCATCTGTGATCTATTACTGAACAGACGCACGGCAACATGGAATCTAGTAAGACTATGATCCTCGCAGTTATCAACGAAATTTTAGCAGTTGTGTAGAGAAGACTGAAAATAATTCAGGACTTCAACGCGATTTGAACCCGTGACCTCGCGATGCCGATGATACACTCTAACCAACTGAACTATGAAGCCACTGATGTTGGGAGCTGGTCATTTGTGGGTTCAAATGTTCCCGTGATGAATCAATTAATTCATCCCGGGAACATTTGAACCCACAACTGACAAGCTCTCAACATCAGTAGCTTCATAGCTCAATTGATTCACTTCATATATCATTTCATTCATTAACATGGAATCCTAGAATTTACGTAATATATCATGTTGTTGTTATTTCTGTGTTATAACATGGAATCCATTTGAAAAATATGTAAACCGCTAACGACCCACGATTCTTTGACTCGCTCTGACGAAGGGTAACGCTCGAAACGTTAGCTTTTGAATCTCCTTACGGTGGCCAACTTAATTTACCTTATCAACCCAGTTGATATATACCGAATTTGTGTTTCACTCCCCCAGACTCGGTACCACAGTTTCTTCGCCGGAAACTCACCCCTTGATACAAAACTCGTCTATTACTAGAGTTTCACGAGTCCACGACCGACTTTTAGAAGATTCTACACGGGAAAACCCAATACGTTAGGAGGGAGAACGTCAGAGCCTCTGGTAGACTACATCTGTAGCAGCTCCCACGGATCAGTGGGCTAGAGAACACGAAAACCAGCCAAACCTCGATCGTGTCCTGTGACGAACAACCTGCCGAGAGGAGCTGAAAAGGGCGAGCTCTTTCGAAAATAAGAATCCACTCTTATTCATACGTTGTGGGGACTATAGCGGGGCCCTTGACCAAAATAAAGCCTTAAGGAAATCCTTCAGTACCTTCATCAACCCATCGTAGTCATTGTAACGTTAACGCTGAACAATCCTTTGCTCTTGTAGTGCTTCACGCCGACTGATCTCTACAGTTTCCATGGATTGCTACCGTCGGAAAATCTGAATTCCACCGAATTCACGAAAATCAGCCCAGCAATTATTTATTGCCTTTTACCTACATCTGAAAGGAACAATGGCTCGCAACAATGCCTCATTCATACAAACAACAGCAGGGAGCTAATCAACTGGTTTGCGAGAAATTTCAGCCAGGATAACGAGCAGAAAATCGACCATTAAACAATGGATAACATATTGCACGAGATAAACAAAACAATAGGACGGTATCTAAATGGAAAGAAGGTAAAAGATATGCTCTCATGTTCGATCGCTACAACGAAGAAACGTTCTGGGCTTGTGGACAAGATGCTTACTGGCTGCGCTTTAATGTCTTACTGACTGCGCTTTAATTTCTAGTGTCACGAATGTTTGTGACATTGTTTTAAAAAAATGACATTTTTGTAAGGAAAAAAAAGCACACACGAGTTTAAGCACAGCTAACACAAGCTATGCTGTTCTCAGGGGTGGACGTTTCTGGTAAAATCAACAGATAGAGCCTAAAGCAGATCATAAATTGCGGCTTGAAAGCCACCACCACCTTTTACAGGATCGAAAAAGCTGGTTTGCAGACGAGAATTAAAGTTTTCGTTTTCTTGGTCTGACATCAGAGTTCAGAAAAAGGGCTTAGCGTCCTTACTAAAGAATTTTTAATTGCATTGTTATTAAGGTACTTTATGTCGTCAGTAGCTAAGAATGGTAAAGACGGAAATAGGTTGAAAGCTGATTTTTTGCACAATCAGTTTTGGAGAAATTTATTATGGATAGCTTTCAGTACAGAGTGAAGTAGTAAGTTATGATTGCTGTATAGTTTTGACCTAATCATCATCATCATTATCGTCATCATCATCATCATCATCATCGTGGTCATCATCATCATCATCATCATCGTCGTCATCATCATCATTGTCATCGTCTTCTTCATCGTCATCGTCGTCATCATCATCATCATAATCGTCATCATCATCATCATCATCGTCATCGTCACCATCATCATGGTCATCGTCATCATCGTCATCATCATCGTCATCGTCATCGTCATCGTCATCATCATCATCATCACCATCATCTTCATCATCATCATCATCATCATCATCATCATCGTCATCATGCAAGTTCTCATTGTTTCTTTCATATAGTGCTTTTCAGCTGAAAAGATCATGGAGGAAATCGAAGGAGACCATCACGAGGAAGAAGGCCATGAAGAAGAAGAAGAAGAAGAAGAAGAAGAAACCAAAATTCTTAGCCAAGAAGATTTCGAGAAAGCTTGTGCAAGCATTGTAATTCACTTAGTCAAGGGATTCTGCATCGAAGAAGGACATGAGCACGATGAGACAAAATCAACGTTGCCCTCTAAGGAATCCTTCATCAAAGACCTCTTCAAAGAGAAAGAACACGTCTCTGAAGAAGACCTAGAGGAGATCGTAGAACGTCTTGGCATTGGCAAGGTCTCCGAGTCTCCAGCCTCGTCATCAAGTGGAGGCGATCATGATCATCACGATCACAGCCGGCGCCGAAGGTCAGCTGGACCCAGGTCGCAACGAAGTCGAACAGCATCCCATAATATTCATCGCCGGGAAGCAGATGACGATCATGATCATCAAACCAAGGATGCAAATGGCACAGTAAGTGTCACCGATCGATAAACTTCATGTGGGAATTTAAAATTATATTTCTCCTCAAATGTTTGTATTTTTGTCTTGGTATTCGTTTGATTTCTGTTTCAGTCCAAACTTTATCTCCAGAAAAGGGGGCAATCAGCTCCTGGAATAATTGCTTTGCTTTGCAAAAGGTTCCCAATAATGTGTCTTATAGCAACGTTTTGAACTTGATTATTGCCATATTTATTGGTTAACACAATCAATTTCATTTCAGTGTTTGTCTCTGGACGACATTCTGGACGTTTTCGACATCGATCACTCTGCTGGTGTGGATGCATGTGACTTCAAAGAACTTTGTCCTGCTTTTATTCAGCAAGCTATGAGCGGAGCCTGCAAAACGTCCACCCACGTAGACGATAGCGTTGAAGAAAAAGACCTGCACATAGGAAAAAGTAGGTTTTTATCCTCAGTAGGCATACACACTTATTAATTGGTCCGGAAAGATCGTAATAAGAAACGGGGCAAGAATGCTTGTTATCGTTGAGAGTTGCATTAAAAGATTAAATAACTAAATATTTAGCGTTAGCCTTAGGAACATTGTAATGTTACTAGTAAAGGCGGTAAGGCATTTATGTAGCGCATGTTCTATGTAAACTATAAAGCTTTTTCGAGAAAGCTTGTCCAAGGAAGTGTAAACGCGTACACGACAATTTTGAAAGGGTAGTGTGGAAAACATTCAGTAAACTTAAATAACCGCTCAGATTCGAAGATGACAGCACCACATCAGTGAACATTTAGTGGCACAGAGTAAACTCTCTCCCGCCATCTTGCTACTCCAATTTAATTTGAACAAGACGCCTGGAGGCGTTCACGTGGGATGCCTTGATCGACGAGTGGCTGTCAACAGTCAGTTTTTATAGGAACAAATAAACTTGAATAGAAATGTTTATGTCAACATTCGGTACAGCATCAACAAAAGGTGTTGCCGGCGGTGTTGCTTGTAGTATTTCGCAAACAAGAAGGGAAAAAAAAACAGAGAACAAGTCAACAACCCGGATATTATGCATGGTCACCCATCCGAGAAGTAACCCCAGCCAACAGGCCTGAACTTCAGTGAGAAGCACAAGCACGTGGCTAATTACCATATGAGACTACAATGACGACGAAACCGGCCCGAAACTATAATTAAAAAATTAATTAATTAAAAACGTAATTAAAAACGCCGGGCTGACCAGTAACCGTAATACGTTTCGCCATTGTTTTTTGCGCTTTCATACTTCTTTTGGATTACGCTCCTGGAAACAGCTGTATTCAAATACGTTTTACAACAATGTGTGGCCAGCGACGACTGTTACCACACCACTTACTGGCGCAATCACATAGCGCTTTGACCCGAACAATTACAAACAACAGACAGGAACCTACGTTCTGTGCAACAAAACAAAACATTTTGGGCAAAGGTCTGTTCATGGTAACTTGGAGAAAGGGTCCCTGTAGTTCGTCCTTTCCTTATGTCATTGTGGAAGACAGGTTTTAGATTTGTGTTGTTGTTTTTCTACAGTTTGGGGCTATGGATTTGTTTCTGTGACCATCATCAGCCTCACATCTTTGGTTGGAGTGGCAACCATTCCTTTTCTTGGAAAGACAATGTACAAAAAGCTATTGACCATGTTAGTGGCTCTTGCCGTCGGTTCCCTGGCCGGAGACAGTCTTCTTCATCTAATTCCGCACGTAAGGGCCAGCTTAACAAGATAACTCCTGTTTTTTCTCGGGTACGACTGTTAAACGAGCCGTTATTACTTCTACAGGCGCTTGGTCTTCATGGACATCACAACGAAGAGTCGCCAGGCCATAACGGTGAACACAAGGACGAGAACGAGTTCCTTTGGAAGGCGTTAAGTTTGCTGGGCTCTATTTACTTCTTCTTTCTGTTTGAGACTTTGATGCGTCTGACTCTCAAAAGAAAAGTAAGCGAGGATAGCAGTCACAGCCACATTGGTGTGAAGGTCAGTAAACCTCCTACGTATTGTGATAACCTTGGCGAGAGAACCTTTTGCAGTAACGTTTAAAAACTAACGCTGGAAGTTCGAACTCAAGCAAGCCATTCAACTTTCTTGACAATCTTCAGCTTGGAACTGCTGAACCGAGGTACATGCAATCGGCATAGGCTTTTCGGAAAAATACCGCAATAATCAACAAGCTGCTTAAGACTCTCATTCAAGAGCTGCAGTTCCTTTGTTAGTGGAATGAAGGATTTCAGTTAGATCTGCCACGTGTACTTCGTGCATCAGCATTGTACTCTTGATTTGCATGCGTCAAACACTCGAAAATGCACTGAACGTCCTCAAAGAAATAATGTATAAAAGCCATTTTTGCTTGACCTTTTCTCTTGTTTTACAATTTAGAAGTCAGGCTTGACTTTCCTTTCTCCTTTGCATGCAGAATATAGGGAGCAATTCATTAATTATGGCTATTTATCCAGAAAGCTTCTTATTTATTCGTTATTAACGTGTCTAGCAGTGGCTATCTGTCGCTGACATAAGATCATTTGATTTACTATGTAGATATAAAATTCGAGGGCAAACATCTTGTTTTCCCTTTGAAACAGCTTCCTTGGCATTCTACTCCTGACATGAACTTCAAGGACAGAAGTCAGTGCTCTAGGTTTGAACATCATGAAGGATCCCCCCGAATAGAAAGAGGGCACAGTGCCAAAAATGGTGAACTAAATGGAAGCGTTGTGCTAACAAACATGGTAGGTGAAATTCCTTTTATCTGTGGTCTTTAAGGGAGACTGAAATGGGGCTGTCATCGGTTTATGATTCTGTTTTCGAAAGAATGGACTTGGCAGAGGCAAATAGGTTGTGGAATGGTAACAAAAAACAAGAAACAATCAAATAAAACAAACGAAACAGGGAAAGAAAAAGAAAACGTGACAATTGGACAAAGTTGCGCGTGTGTCGAGGGTTCTCTCCCAATTTAATGCCACCCTGGCTTTACATGGTCAAAACGTCTGAGTCAGGTCCCCTTGTCACATGAACTGTTAGGCACAAATTTTATTGGACCAAAGACTTTTAATAGTGATGGTCGTGGTAGAGCAAGTTGTTCCTTTTGATTCATCACGATTCATCAAACTTTGAATTTCTAAAGACACTGTGGTCCTTTGTCGGTGGGGCGTAAAACACTAAAACCTGATATTGTTCACTGGGTTGATAAGACAAATTGGTCACCGTACAGAGAGATTCAACGGTTGACTTACCAGCGTAAGCCCAGGTAACGGTCGAAACATCAACTTTTGAATGTCTTTACGCTGGCCAATTTACCACATCAACTCCGTTGTTATGATAACCAAATGCCTTACACTATTAGAGTCCGGCCAATTTCTCTTACTCCTTGGCAGAGTACTAAACGTGAGCTTGGTATTGACAACTTTGGAGGCCCTCAGGAAATAGATGAAGATCATAAGAAATCAAACTGGTCTCTTAACGCTGTGCGCGCTGAAGACGGAGGAGCTAGCGAGAAAAGCCTGACGAAGATTTCTGCAGTGGCCTGGATGATCATACTAGGAGACACTCTTCATAACATTGGCGATGGGTTAGCCATAGGTGCAGCTTTCTCTGGGGATAGTAATGCTGGCTTCTCTGGAGGGATCAGTACATCCATCGCAGTGTTTTGCCATGAGTTACCTCATGAACTCGGTAATTGATTTTACTTTCACAAGAGCCTACAAGAAGCCATAACCTAGGTCGATTTCCCGTACCAAGGTCATCAAGTGGTGACGTTTTGGGTATCGCACAGTTTTTAACAAGAAGGACGATATCGAAATTAAAACTTGAAAGAGCTTAAAAGTTGTAAACAGGTTTATTTTCGAGACAACTCATACCTGATGAAGATAAATGCTTGAGAAAGGCTTTGCAGTTTTCATTCTACAACTTGATGACATCCCGTAAAAACTATTTATACTTGAATTTCCCCTTCAAATGCAAGATTGGCATGAGTAAGTAGCACGCATCAAGCAAGCGCGGGTTCGAATCTCACTGGACTGAGTCAGTTGAAAAAATTGTCCTTGATTGAATTGTCACTAAATTATATTATAGTATAAGCATGCGCAGGAAATTCCCACCCTAACACTAAAAAGCAACAATTACAACAACAAAAACAACAAAACAAAGGCAAATTCTTACTTCGGCCCAAGTAATTACAGGATTATTTTTAGCCTTTCGCCTTTGACAAGTAATGGTGCACCTTCGTTGAAATTTGAGTGGTTTAGCAAGTGGTATTGGAAAACACGTGGTTAGCTTTCCGACGGACTGCTTATGCAGACACAACTAACGACACAAAGACAATATCAATCTTTGCGCTTCAGACATTATGTTTATGTCACCGTGTTTTTTCATTGTTGTTAGTAAGTTGTCTTGTCCTCACTGATGGCGAAAACACTGATTTAAGGTGGTTTCCTCCATTTTTTCTCGTGTCCTCGTGAGTAGTGTTTACGTCACGGGACAAGCTTGAACAATCCGTGCACGGCTTAACGATAATAATAACAATAAATAACAATAATAATAATAACAATAATAACAATGACAATGATAACAATGAACTTTATTTTTAAAGTGTCAAGTATATTTCGCACGGGAGCACTAACTTGGGGACACTATGCAAAAGAAATGTTGGTTTTGAGAGGAGAGAGGAAAACCGCAGTACCCCGAGAAAAACCTCTCGAGGCAGAGTACAGAATCAACCAACTCAACCCACATTTGACACCGAGTCCGGGAATCGAACCCGGGACTATTGATGAGAGGCGAGTGCTCTCGACACTGCACCAACGCTGCTCCCTTAATGACGATTTTTATAAGTGGACAAGGGCTTCGCGATCTGAGATCGCACTTATGGCAAACGGCACAGAGAAATTCAAAGATGTTCTTTTGGTAAACATCAGCGGAGACTAAAGAGTAGATAGCTGTGCACGTCAAAAGTTCTCAAGGAGGGCTGTGGGAAAAGAAGGAGCTATAGAAATTTTTCATTTAATTTGTTACGACGACTAATTTTCTAATAAGGAGAAACTACAAAAACCCGCAACGAAAGGAAAACTTTGAGTACTACAAAACTGTCCGACTACTACCTGTGAATAATAATAAGCGTTCTTATAACATCTGCAAAAAATAGGCCCTAATTGCGAATTGTTCGGCCGTCCTAAGTGGGGCGCGCTAAGGAGCGAATTTAAACTAAAACTAACAGTTTGTTCGAATGTATGCATGCTCTACAACACAACATAATTGTGGACGGGTTTTGCAGAATACCGCTATTCTTTTCGATGCTATAAGTGTACAATGCTTTACTGAGACTTTTCTCCCTTTTTTTGGCCCAAAGGAGACTTTGCTGTCCTGATCACGAGTGGGATGTCAGTGAAGATGGCATTGATAACAAATTTGATGTCCGCCATGTCTTGTTATATCGGTCTCGCCATCGGCATTTACATCGGTCAGGAGTCCAACGCACGCTTGTGGATTTTCGCTATTGCTGCTGGCATGTTCCTGTACATCGCATTGGTTGATATGGTAAGGTTTAGCTGAGTTGTCTTCCAATCATCGATCTACCCATCATTCAATTTTTCAATCAGTCAATCAGTCCATCGTTCAGTCATTTACCCACGAAACGTCTATGAGCTAAAAAGCTCGTTCAAAATACGTACGTGCATCTAAGGAATGTAAAAAATAAAAAGGCAGTGAAAGATACACAATTAAACAATTAAATCTTGACACACATATTAGAATAAAATGGAGTCATAAACTTGCAAAAGAAAGAGTTCCAACTCTAAATTACAAGCTATCACCTTGTCATAAAACTGCAAATTACATATTTTCACTACCTAAAGTTTCATGCTCCTAATTTTCATCAAAAATGTCTTGATGCTTTCCTGTCTTAAGTAGGTGAGTTCCACAATTTGGCAACCTTTTACGTATACCTGTTCTTCATCTAATTAAGGTCTAGCATTGGCAGACCGTGGCTCAGGTTTACAACACTACCTGTTATTTTGTAGTTTGAATCCTTAACAGTACAAAAGAAAAAATATGATAATAAATACGATTATACCAAGGGCCGTGGCAGTATAAGGACTTGTAGAGCAATATAATTGAGTGACAAAAGAATCTTCTGTGCCCCAGCGTATTGATATTTACAGTGGTAAGCTGGACCCAAGAAATTTAAAAATCAACATCTTCTTCTCTGCTTACTTTTACCTGTACACATAATAAAACGACAGTACAATTTTCCAAATGAGGCAACACAAAAGCTTCATAAAGATCTGCCATCACATGAATTAGCACAAAGCGCCTAATGCGTCTCAGTAAGAACTTTCTGCAATGTTTAAATGTTCAAATTCGGCAATGTTCAAATGAGAGCTGCCCTGAGCTGCTGATAATCAATCCATTCGAAAATTTCACTATTATGATTGTAAATTTCCCCCTTTTTTTACCAGCTGCCAGAATTGATGCACAGTGATATTCTCCAAGCAGAGCCTGTCGTCACCTTTCTCTGCCAAAATGTTGGTCTCTTGCTTGGATTCAGTATTATGCTAGTAATAGCATTGTATGAAGACCAGCTTTTGGCCATCCACTTTTAGTGCAACGCTATTGAACTGGGAAGATTGGTCGGCCCACAAAGCCGTTCATGTAGAACAAGCAGTGGCAGATCCAGGGGGACGGTTTGGGGGGTCCGGACCCCCCCCTTCCCTAACCGAACTTTTCTCTCGCATCGACAGGATCACCTATTTCTCAAGTGGTTGACTTGTTTTTTGATGGAAAGCCATTGTATTTTGCCACTAATCTAAATTCCGGGCATAATCCACAATGAAGTGAAGGGTTTTTGGCGGTACCCTCTGATGGTCACTCGCCTCTGCTCGCCAAGCAGTTTTGTCCGACCAGCGTTGAACACGTGATCGTCTCTGTTTTCTGAGTCAAAGTTTGGACCCCCCTATCAAAAATTCCTGGATCGGCCCCTGACAAGCGTCAACTAGTATTGCTCACCTTTTGCATGAAGTTCTTTCCCTTAAATATTTGTGCTTATTGGTGTCGACTGTAAAGTTTGTTTGCCTTTTGCAGCTATGAAATATACATAAAGAAGATATTACACGGTGGTGGGAGGATATAAATTTTATTTTAGTGTTGTAACAACAATATTTTGAGAACGAGCGCAAGAAAATGCGCCATTCGACTCCCGAGTCATTCTTGACTCGGAATATTTTAAGCAAGAGTTTATGTAATAAGGAATAATTTCTGTACAAACAACAAAACTCAGTTAAAACACTACTTCTTAAATCATTATGATTGGTTCATTGAGGGTTTACCTTTTAAAAGTGTTATACGGACCAACGAGTTCGCAGACGCCAAATGGAAAAATGGCGACAAACGTGTGCACCAATGCAAAGGAGACCAAAGTTTCTCCCTAAAGCATTGTTTACAGTAATTGCCAGTAGAGCGATTTTAGTTATCTTAAAACCCGATTACAGAACAATGCATTGCGAAATGCACTTACAATAATCTAAATCGATATCTT
>BLFK01000476.1:477609-487004 GCA_014634185.1 Astreopora myriophthalma
CGCAGCGATTGACAAAGAAATGCACTCGAAAGCTTTTGTTTCGCTGAAAAGCGAGTTCGCTGTGCAGTTTTTCCTTCCAACGGAAAGAACATAGTTTGTGTTCCTCCTGTCTGCATGATCGGCTTGCTGAAAGTATCATCGTAGCTTTCGGCTTGAAATCAGAAAGATTTCCGTCGCATTTCCAGACCGGACGGTTCTTTTCGACTACGGAATTGCCACAATTGCCAGTTATCCCTCCGTTACATAGTCGAATTCTGACGTTAAAGCTGCACATGAAGCTATTCACTCGAAGCTGCACACAGCGTTGCCTTGTGCCTTCCGTTTAAAAGCTGACACCTCATGGGTTTTTCCACAGAGATCCTTTGATTGGATAAGAAATGTTGGGAGAAATGAATCCGCGAGATCAATTTCAATATTACTGTTCTTGGTTTTCCTGGTTATGAACACTGTTCGATACTGATGTCATCACAACCCTGTATGTTGCAAAAGTTAGGGACTGGAATCTAGGCAATGCACCTGTTGTTAATGTTTGATTGACTTTGCGAAAACGTCGAGAGCGGAAAACGACTCTAGATCGGATCCGAAAACGGAATTGTATCTCGAACGAGGATTTGTACCAGGAGTATTTTCAAGGTTTATTCAGGATGTAAACAAACTCAATAATTAAAGAGTCTGGATCGATGTAACACTGTACGTACATTCTTATCTGGATGATCACCATAAATAAGTGACTCACTGAAAAGCTCCATTATCGGGCGTGAAAAGAGAGTCAAGTTTGTATTAAAAAAATCTTAATTTTGAAACCGTTTTTGTAGAGTACTGAGAGATGGGTACCCTTTGGGAGAGAGAGATCAAGTGATGTCTTTCTTCAGTTAGTGCTGTCAGGTTTGGGCAAATTGGAAAAAAAAAGTTTGCAAAGAAGTAGTAAAGTTTGATTACAGTGGAAATCTCACGGCTTTTGTATTGAAAATTCTTGGCTGTTTACGTTCTGTTGGATAGCTTTTGCGTCGGCTTGAAAAGCACACCGGAAAGATCTCCTAAAAGTTGTCTATGCAATTTGAAGGAAGGGAAACTTGAAGTACCATGGAAATGCTTGTGAAAAACCCCCTCCCACCTAGCTTCCTTTTGCGTTAACTTTTGCGTTAACTGATTGGAGCGACGCCTGAGTGCAAGGCACTAAGAGCAATTCAACCAAATAAGCAGAAACGAAGGGCATTTTTCATTGCGGCGACATACTTTTATTGAATCAAATATGTTTGTGTGACCACTTCATCTTATCTACATGGTAAATTCAAAAGATCTGTTTCAGCCTCCACAATCGACGAGTAGAAGACAGCCTTTTCGGCGAGGGACAAGAACACGGATGTGCCTAGCCTAGCTAAAGCGGGTTGGTTACCATATTTGAACGGGCCGATACCAGCCGTCAGAGAGTTTTTAGTAAAGACGTCGTCTTCTGCGATAACTCAAGAAGGATGTTATATCATGGGCAGCCGAAATTTTGTAACAGTTCAAGCACATGCTAATATAGTCATCAGAGGGCTGAGTACTTTATCAGTTGTCGTGTTTATTGTGACAGTTGATTCGTGTTTGCTGGACGAGTCTTTAGGTGGGCTCAAACGGTTGCTAATAATTCAACAGTCAGTTTAGTAAAAGGCAGCTTAAAGGATCTGACCGACCTTGGAGCATCAGAATTGAATTTACCATGAGATGCTGGAACAGATCTTCCAAATAACACTTTATGTACATAAATATATATTAATTATGAACTTCATAACAAAGCAGCTTTGTATTGCGCTGAACATGCAGTTACAATCGATACCTTACTTTTGAACTTTTACAAATTAATTCAGTTTTAGAAGTCGGCATAACCACTAGCAATTCTCTAAGTTAAGTCAATCCTATTATATACAGTTCTGTAGCACAAGTAGAATATCAATCTTCCTTATTTCCATTGGAAATACAAGACAAACGGCCTAACCAATGAACAAAACGCGATAACATGCTGACCTGTGGAAAGGCAAGAAAGAAAGAGACTGTGTCAGGAGACTACTGGAAGGATTTGGTCACCCTATCCCGACCAAACTCAGTGTTGCTGATTGGGGATTGATACGCCTGAGCCCCAGTAATTTCTATTTTGATTATATTTCTTCCACTGTTTTGTGGGAGGCGAATATTGAGGAACAGATGAAACAAATCGTTTTTGTGGAAATGTGAAGGGCGAACTTTCTACGCCGGCACGAATATGCCTCACCCGCCTTAGGCAAGATTGTTTTCCCCACCTTCGTAATTATTGCACACACCTTCTTCTGCTGCCTCTTTCGTGCGGCTTTTCTACCATGAAAAACACTCGAGAGTAGCTTGCTAAATTTGCTACCACCTTTCACGGCTGTTCTCTGCGCTGATGAATGACAGCTGTCACTTCCGGTAGTATCATTTGAGGATTGGTAGCTGTCGCTACTGAAGGTTCTGTTTGATTCAACGAAGCTTCTTCGGGACTCCAGTGAAGACTGAAAAAAGACAACGCATCGAAATCTTTTTACTTGATATTTTATTTTATAGTAAGGAGAGATTTTATTCTTCACGAGTCCCAATTAAACATATGACCATTGCGGTATTGCTTGCCCACCTCATCTGATTCCTCCTCCTCTTCATCATCATCTTCATAATCATAACCATCGTCCTCATCATCGTCTCTCTCAGGTGGTCCTGGTTCATCATAAAGTGTAGGATCCTCACCATTCAGAGCTCTTTCCAAATCCTCTTCTAATTTCCAGAAGGGAAATATCACCATCCTGTCTAAGTCGTGCCTAAATGTGAAATCCATCCAATAAGTGTCTAAGTCGATATCGTCGAGTTCTTCTTGCAGCTCTCTTATCTCGTACCTCACTTTCTCTTTATCGTTTCTCAGTGTCTGCATCATATAAGCGTCGTATTTGATCTCCCAGATTTTTCGTCTTTTCTCCTCGATGACGTTTGTCAGCTGCCAGATTTCATGATCAAGTTGGAGTTCGAATTCTCTGTTTTTCTCCGTTATGGCTTGTAACTCATTTTTCAGGATCATGGATTGTACTTGCATTTTGCTGAGTTGTTCTTGGCCGTAAGCGACCTGTTTCTCAAGGGAGATGTTTCGCTGTTGTTGTTCTTCGATCTCCTCGTCCAGCGCGAAGCGCGTTGACTCCAAGTTCTGTATCTTGTTAAGAATAGTACTCTTGCTCTATAAAGAAAAGGGAAAAATAAAAGAAAAACGTTTCGAAGTCCGATCTTGAAAGTCTCTATAACAGCGTCACCCCCTCACTTTAAACACTTAAGGTAGGACCAAGAGCTCATAACCGGGAGCGTACAACTTCGATACATTTGTGTCACGGCGTTTTCACAGACCGAGCCGTTTTTTTTAGAGCCTTCCAGACAATTTTAAGCCTTGTATTATTTATCGTTCTACGCGTGGGGCTAGGAATGGACACTCATGTGGACCGAAACTGAATTTTTTGCTGGAATAGGCTACTTTGCTAAATGCAAATTTCTCCTACAGTTCCAGTTCTTTGTGGGGGCAAAATGTGATGCAGTTATTGAATAACTAGGCCCATTTTTGGCCAAGTAATGACTTCTTTCCCCAAAAGGGAATGGAGCTAGGATAAATTTGCATTAGCAAGATGGCTTATTGCGATCTAAAACTCACCTAAAAATCCCGGCTCGGTCTGAGAAAACGCCTTATCATATGCCCAGTAAAGGAATTCGCTTCTGGTACGGGCTTCTAATATGACCAAGATCGTTACGGCAATTTCCTTGAACTTCTGTATTTGAGAAATTTTGTTTTGAAATTTGTCGCTATTCTGAGCAGAAAAAACCCCTGCTTATTTCTGTAGATCTAAAAAACTCATAAGCTCGGCGCTAAGAATTGAAATCCTTTTGATGACATGACATATTCTCAAATCCTTTTGATGACATATTCTCGTCATATCCTCTACGAAGGTTCCCTGCTGACAGAAGTCTCTCTAGCGCTAGAGAGACCTCTGTCAGCAGGGAACTAGAACGGCTCTAGAAAGGAGAATTTTAAATCTTCAGCTTGCTGTACAGCATCCGAGGTGAAAACGGAGCTTTTTTAAACAATGACGTCGAAACAGCCACTTGATTTAATTTTTGCGCATGCCTGTACCTCAAATGGCTAAGCTACAGAAAGTATTACGCATTTTGCAAATTATTTCTTTATAGTCATTGTGGACCGAAATAACATTTTCCTAGTTTTGGGCGGTAAAACGCAGAACGCGAACGCATTTCCGGCTGTCATTTCACTTACTTTTAGGCGAAGTGAAGCAACTGCAGGAAATACGTTTCCCTTAGCAGTCTAGTGTAAAACGCGGCCGTTTTCAAATGTATCCCAATTTATGTGGAAGGGGCCTTAAACTCAACAAAATGATTACCAACCAAGCTGAAGACCAAACAACGTTTGGTTTCGTTTTCGGTTTGGTCATTTCTCCAATCCACCTAACCATGACCTAACAGACCGAGACTTTTCTCAGTGGATTTATCGAGAGCCAACTATTTAGTTGGCTGTCGATAACTCGAGTTGAGACTCGCAGATGCACCGTATGGAAATATATCTCTTGCATTTTTATCGCCATGCCTATTCTTATTTTCGTCATACCTGAACATTGCCATGGTAGTTAATAGCCACGTTGGTTTGCCAGTCTGTAGGTGAATTTACTTGCGATGCCTGTGCAAACCCATCACCTTGAACAAAGTGACCGCTGGGTGCACTGGAACCTGCTGGAAGCTCCTGCATGAAAAGTGAGCAACCCATATCAGGCCAAGCCTCAGCTTGATAACGAGGCGCATTGTGGTCTGCTGTTCCCTGCGTGGTTTGGTCTGTAAACGGATCAAAGTCATATTGTGACAGATTTTCGCCGAGGCTCCCGAACAACTGATATGGAGATGTATCGTTGCGTTGTGAAAGCTCTACATGTAATGGTTCGCCGTTGTCACCTGAGTCGTACCACATGACTGGATAAAAATGAACAGAACATGTTAGTCAATCAAATCCAAAGCCCATGTAATCTCTTGTTAGAGCATTTGAAGAAAATGTCAGAAACACCTACTCTACTACTACTCCTACTACTCTAGAAACATCTACTCCTTTTTTTAAGGCCCCATCCACATTAATGCGTTTTCGTTTTAAAGCGCATACCTTTTGATGCGCTTTCGTCTATCATCCACACAAAACGCCCGAAAACGCTACTGAAAACGGAAGCTTTCGTAAACGTTTTCCAAAGCGCAGACTTTTTGAAAACACACCCTCGGTTGAAAACACCCCGTTTCTAGTGTGGTCAGATGAAAACGGAGAGTTTGGAAAACGGTAACGTAAAAAGCGTCGGAGACTTAAACACATGCGCAATTCAGTTCCCGGGGTTTTGGTGCTGATAGGCAAAAAACGATAGGAAAACGCTATTGTGAATTATGAAAACATTTTGCTGTGTTTTCACCGAGATTAAACTAAGGCTACTATTGAAAATGCAATCGTGTGAGTGGGGCATAGCTTTCAATTCGCGGAATTAATTTGTTTAGTTTTGTAAATAACCGAAATTGGCTTAAGTGAGGTCCGCATTTGAGGACCTGTCTTGCAAAAACTAAATCACGCGAGCGAAAACAGAAAAAAATAAGTAGGCCGTGAAGATTACTTCGTACTTCCTTACTTCAATGATTAGCTACTGAATGCTTTTATAATGAAAGCCTTCTTAAAAATTCGCACGAACTCTTATCTGGATGTGTATTAAAAAAAAATTCAGCGAATTCTTCCGGAATATATCGGAAAACACGATTCTGGTAAAGGTCGCTTTAAGCGGAAGAGTGACATATGCCATGCGCCCAAAAACTTGAAACCGCACAACGACAAAAACTAAAAAGGTACCACAACAACAATAACAAAAACGAGAAACCAAGCATCCACTCACTTGACTCTCAAAGATATCCTTTTTCTTGGATTCCGCACTAAGTCGGTTTTCTTTCAAACTTTTCAGTCAAAATCTACCAATTATATTTCTTTCCTGTGGCGTACGAAGCGAATAAAGTTAAGGCTCAAATTAAACTGAGTGGAATCGTCTCTTCGTTTTCGGAGTAGAACTTTACGGGACGGAAAGCTTCACCGAATGGTTTGTTTATGCTTTGTTCCTTTCATTTCCATGGTTGCGTGCTTGTATCGTCATAGCTCGCGCTTGAATGCAGTGAGCGCGCTCACCAACAATTTGAAAATCTTAACACCCGGTATCGGTATAGCAAATGCCCGTTAGGAGAAAAAAATGCTCGCGAAATGTTAACGAATAAAAATCCACATAATCCCTTCTTAGGAAACAACCCACAACTTATATTCGTGCTAAACTAAGTAACGAACGTTTCCATACAGCGTCAGCTTTTCTGGAGATTTTCAGCTTCTTTTAGGCTTTGAGCTCCTTATTGTCTTGATATTGTTTGGCTGCCTTTTCTAAAAAAACCCTGTCAACTCGAGCCCACTGACCAGTGGGACACTCTACAAAACCCCATGTAAACAATGTGGCTTACCCGGAGTTCCTGCAGCTCAGTTGTTAGAGCATCTTACCGGTCGTACAGAGGTCGAGGTTCGATTCCTGCCTGGAACTGACATTCTTTGCGCCTTTGCCAAGCAACTAGGAAATCTTCTCCCGGATACATTACACCATCACCATTATCCATATCTGTATCTGGATTATTACGTTCTGTCACCCATGCCATAATCAACGAGACACCAGAGTCGTTTGTGCTGTATGTCGTAAGGAATTACAATCACTGCAAGAAGCTCGACAGGGTTTTTAGCTGAGCGCGCGCGCAAACCACACACGCCATGCTCGCGAAAAGCCCCGGCTAACGATCAAACATTCTTAGGAAGATTACGACAGCCTCTTCAACAACAAGGTCCCAAAACAGCCGGAAAAAGCTCGAAAAGAGAAAATGAAATAAACAAGGTAAGTTAACTTACTTACAAGGCAGCTAGGGTTACCCTGGCGCTAGGGTAACCCTAGCACTCAGATAGTCGAGATAAACACACCTCTTTTTCAATTTTTCCTTTTTCTCCTCCATTTATATAAAGTGATGCTAATCCTGTACGCTTACAGAAATAAATCAAGAGAATTCTCTTGATTAAAAAGATGACTTGATCGTTTGGAGCCCCGATTCAAATAGAAATTTGCTAGTGTTTTTAAAAAGACTTTGAAAGAGCTTGAAACCTCAAATTATTGGGGTGAAAACATCCCCAAAAGAATTTTCCTCACCTTCAACGATTACCGAGAAAAGACAGACTGGGAACAGAAGAAAATTCACAGAAAAATTGTCATGTTTTCAAAACAACGGGAGACAGCACTGACTGACGTTCACAACGGGAAGACGACGGGAACTCTGAGCACATGAAAAGCCAACTAGCTGAACATGCGCATTTGCTTTCAATGGCGTCACACAGTAACGATGCCGTTGTCAGTTGTTTCCGGTCCTTGTTGCTTGGTCCCCTATGTCGCAGTGGGAAGGAGAGTGAAATACATGAGCTTTCACAAGTGGGAACGGACGTGCGCACAAGCGCTAAAATTAACATTATTTCGTATTTCGTCCGCCGTTACTAGGCTTGCGTATGCTCCCGCCTCATTTTCTTGTGCTTGTTTCACGTGTGGGAACGTCGTAGAGACATGTTTCAGTGTGCCTATGCGTTAGTGAAAACCAGCCTTAACGTCAAAGAAAAGGATTCACGATATTACTTGCGAAATTCGATTCCAAACTTCTCCAATTTAAACATTTGGTTTCACACGTGAGGCATTTATAATTCCGCCGCTTAACTGCCGCGGACGCCTCCTCAATTTACGCTGTGCATGCGTTGTTTACTTTGACACCTGTTCGACCTGTTCCTGGGGCAATATCTTATCTTGTTGATGCTCTATCGCCGGGTTGATTGTAGTCCTGCGAAAGACTGTTGTTGGTGATTGTCGTAACTTTTTGATCCATAAAACTCTCTGTTACCATGGCCAGCAGGAGGACCTTCTCTGGACCATCCTCATCCCGCCGATGGTACCTTTACGTTGATAGTGATTATACGACGAGATCATATATTTGAACTGTGGGTAAGAGGCATTTAACCTGCGTAACACGCTATGGGACATCCTTATTGCGCGAATTAGAGCAGCGGGCGCGACGCAGGAGACGCTGGGGACGCGCCTCGTTGAAGTTATCACGCGTGCACTCCCCAATAAACTCCTATTCTGATCTGCGGCAAAACTTGAATTGTCTGAATGCATGCCAGTGCTGTGCTCTCAACTGTAGACCAAGATTTAAGATTCTCTTCACGACTGATGGCATAAGAACCTTATTAACGTCTCCTTTAACGTTTCTATTTTTCTGATTACTTGAAGTTACAGAAGGACATGGTTTCCTTAGGTTTTTTCCTGGCTTAATCGTACGCTTAGGCTCTAATGGATCAGAAAAAGGAAGCGGGCAAATCCTAGTGATTTATAGCTAAAAGCATGATCTTGCTAAGGACCGAAATCGTTGATTTTCATCAGCAACGGCATATTTCAATACAAATCTGGTTCGCGGGGCACTGTTGAAGATATCACTGAGAGATGACAAGCTCCCTCTAGTTGCTGTCTCCAATATTTTATTTGGCCCACCCCACCCACTTCCCCGTAACCCCGTTTGTTCCATTGCATGTTTGAGGCTAGATCTCTCTGTTTGTTGGTTATTAGGACTGCGTATGCTTTCTCTTGTTCTCATGAACAGAGTAAAAAACAAACAACAACAACAGCAAAAAAGAAGGGTCTGCTTACGAAGTGACAGCTCTCTAGCAGGTGTAATTGGAGAGGAGAGGGTGAGGGAAGAACAGGAAACTAAAAGGGAAGTTTCTCGCCCTCTCACCCCCAACCCCCACCTCCTGAGCTACGCAGGCTTCATCGCATTGTCGTGATTTATCACGGATGTTGCGCATTAGTTTCTTGTGAAGATACCGACTAAACTGTTTTACCACAAAGTACCTTAAAATCGCTATACTCAAAAGTCTGCCTAGCTTCTTTATATAACTCCTATTTCATATCTAAAACAGTCAGAACAAGAACACTCCTCACGTAAACACTGCAGGCAACAATAATTACTCTTCCTACGTTTACGTTACCCGTCCACGCCCTTCAGACGCAAAGACAATACTCGTCAAAAATCTTGAAACACTTGTGTCTCTTTCCCCTTCCCCAATGTTGATTTGAGTATCATAGCGGTCTCAGTGCTTCAAAACACGCGTGGCTCAACATTGGGGAGGGAGAAGGCACATTTGAGGCGGGGAAACAGTGTGAAGTAGAAATCTCACGATTTTTCCAGAAAATTCGAGAGAAACGGTGTCTGTTTCAACGATTTGTGACGAG
>BLFK01000476.1:487014-494514 GCA_014634185.1 Astreopora myriophthalma
AAGTTACAGAAGGACATGGTTTCCTTAGGTTTTTTCCTGGCTTAATCGTACGCTTAGGCTCTAATTATAATGGATCAGAAAAAGGAAGCGGGCGAATCCTAGTGATTTATAGCTAAAAGCATGATCTTCCTAAGGACCGAAATCGTTGATTTTCATCAGCAACGGCATATTTCAATACAAATCTGGTTCGCGGGGCACTGTTGAAGATATCACTGAGAGATGACAAGCTCCCTCTAGTTGCTGTCTCCAATATTTTATTTTGCTCACCCCACCCACTCCTCCGTACCCCCGTTTGTTCCATTGCATGGATCTGCTTACGAAGTGACAGCTCTCCAGCAGGTGTAATTGGAGAGGAGAGGGTGAGGGAAGAACAGGAAACTAAAAGGGAAGTTTCTCGCCCTCTCACCCCCAACCCCCACCTCCTGAGCTAGGCAGGCTTCATCGCATTGTCGTGATTTATCACGGATGTTGCGCATTAGTTTCTTGTGAAGATACCAGGAAAGATAAGACAGAAAGTCATCGGTATTAGATATAGATTGAACACCGAATCAAATCCTCTTGAGTGATTCCTTTACCGAAAATGTTAAGCTCATGAATTATGAAGGAAGTCGCAAAAGCTAAGCCCTTACAGAAGAGACTGAATTATATTAAGTGGGTTAATAAGCTATTTATATGATTCTGATAAGACTGATAAGAATGGTTAGGAACTGCACGTCCCATTGTTCATTTAGCTGAAACAAGTTTGAAGCGAAGCCAGTTGTGCATCAGTTATAAATATGG
Source organism: Astreopora myriophthalma (assembly GCA_014634185.1). NCBI lineage: Eukaryota > Metazoa > Cnidaria > Anthozoa > Scleractinia > Acroporidae > Astreopora > Astreopora myriophthalma. Next base: position 487,795 of record BLFK01000476.1, read on the forward strand.
AGGAAGAAATCAGTTCGTTTTTACTTTCAAGCTGAGCACGCAAACTTGATACTTAAAATTTTATGAATGAAATACTTGCTACGGGTAGTGAAATGGAGACGATTCTCAGTTTTCAAACGGCACGAATGTCTTCCAAATGGATTTTTAAATAGCTCATTATCATCCCCATTGTATTTAAGATAACCGACGTTAAGCAACTTATGAGGAAAGCACGAAGCCGAAAGATTTAATTAATAGAGCGCTTACAGCTTACGTCGGTTTAAAAATTGTACACAAAATATTCACGGTGTCGTTTTTCTTAAGCTTTTCCCCGGCAAGTTAACAGGCCGCATGGCAAGTGTTCGTAGAATTTAATGCTTTTCATTTTCATGCGCAATACTAGAATTAACGTTTTTATTTGTATTCATTCTGTGGCAGTCAAGGGAGAAGTGCGATCACGTGATCCTCTCTCTCCCCGATTCCATTTCCTCTCACGCGTGGGATGCGAAGCAATTACCCTGGTTTTTTTTTTATAAGAACCTTTTTATAAGAACGTCGAGGCTGGGACTAACCAAAATTTTAAGAACGTATTAAGAATATTCCTCAGGCTGAGAGTCGATTAAGAACGTTTTTATTTTGCTAATCTCTATATGAAATCAAGGTAACAAATGTAAATTAATCAAAATACTTAAGGGCATGTTTTGTATAACATTAACAATGTTGACACACATCTCCGTTTGTCATTATCAGCAGTTCTTATTTATAACTGTTCCAAAATAACTTCCACACCATCAAAGTCATCAGGTGATACAAAGTCTGAATTATTATCAAGGTAGTTGACCTTGTGTTTACCATGTAATTTAAGAATGTCTTAAGAACGTTTTCAGCCTCAAATCGCAAAAAAATAGAAGAACGTTAAGCCTCAGCTCCAAAATTAGACGTTCTTATAAAAAAACAAGAAAAAAAACAGAGTGTATAATAAGACAGCCGAAAAACTGTCTATAAAGCGAGAAAAAGTTTCTTACGCTCTGAAGCTCCTATCTCGGTGCCTTATTTGACGCTATTTGGTCTTTGATTATCTCACGAGGAGACCGTAAGTCCTTGAAAAAATTATTTTCGTGTCTTGTCGCCATGTTTGATGATAATGCGTACTTTTATGGTAATTTGTATAGAAATAGTCCCACAATTCATCACAATTTAGGTGTGCGTTGGTCTGAAATAATTATTTACTAAATATTCTCAGCATCGCTTGGCAGTCCTGGGTAGTGTACATGTCCTGGGTAGTGTACAGTCCTGGGTAGTGTACATGTTGAAGAGGAAAAAACTATAGGTGACTCGTAAACGAAACTACACCAGGAATTCCGTGGCGTATTTCCACATCTTCACCCATAACGATTCGATCGACGTGTAGATCAGACAATTCTCATTTTTATGCAGAACACCCTTGCGTATTTAAGTAAAATGGAAGTTACACCACAACTTAAAGAGATGAATCTCAGTTGTTTTGCCGTGGCAAAAACTTCATTCGACTAACTTACGGCGCTTCGGTTCATAAACCATGGTTTTCACGTCTTAAAAATAAAATAAGTGCCTTCACGTCGTCTCCTAATGTCCTCGGTCTACTAAAATATATCGTAACGTATTGGCTCTTGGATCTGCCGATAAGTACTTCAAAAAAGACGTGAAAGTAGATGAAATGAGATGCTAAATAAGGGTAAGAGGGGCACTTCCCTCTTTCCTTACCCTGTATACCCGATTATTCCCCTCCCCCTCTGTTCTGGTGGTTCTTTGACATCGGGTGCATTTGTTTGGGACTATTCCGGAATAAGAGTAGACAGGATGGTCGTTTTTTTTGGGGGGGGTAGGGGTAGGGGGGACTTATTCCATTTTCGGAGTGAGCGGAATTTCATTTACGAGTCATTTTGTTCGTTCTTCTCTCGATAGCAGAATGAATGAAATAAACAGGACACCGTTTACTCGGAATACACAGAATACGCGTTTCATTTGGGATTATTTTGGCGCCCAAATCTTGCGCGGCCGCCAAATGTCACTCTAAGTCGTATACAGACTATTCTGAGTGTTAGTTCTCAGGTCACCTATGCCAAGAACCATTTCGTTTTTCGGAATACGCGTTTTTTTGGAAAACGTTATTTCTGTTGTTCCGTTAATCCTAAACCGGAATAAGAACAGACAGAATAGTCCCAGAAAAATGGACCCATCATTTCTCGATGTGACGAAATGTTTTCAGCATTCGCCTGCCTCCTGTCTTCCGCTCCATTCATTCCCATATCCCTTCAGCGCCCCCTGTCGTTCAATCATGTCGGCTTTCTGCGACTGTGCCCCGCGTTCTCTTGGAATTATTCTGGAAAAGGTGTATTCGGTAATTTTGTTCTTCTGGGACGTGTTTGCCATGAAAGAAGACCATTCCACTGATTCGCTCAATTCTATTCTGAAACCGCAATGGGAACAAACAGAATATTCCCAAAACAATGCGCCCTTAATGTAAATGCTGTTTAATTTTCTGCCACTCATATGTCAATCACAAACACCCACGAAACAGGACAATGATGGCAAAAAGGTTTCAGGACATGACATTTTATAACTCGAATGGCGCCAATAAATGCAAAACCAAATTCAGGAGTCAGTCTCCAAAAATAGCATTGACAAGTTGGTATTTATAAGTTAATTAATCATATTTATTAAAAGCTCGGACACTGAAAAGCTCTATTTTAGCTTTGAAAACATGCCAGCAACGTTCATTCGTACTCTTTCATGATTGCAGTAAACTGCGCTGGAGCTCTGTACGTTCCTAAATTGTTTCTTCTTGTCGTTCCTTCTCAGGCAACCCGGCAAGATTTCCGTGCAGGTCCCTACTTCATTATGCATGCATATTCCTAGCAAAACTCTATTCACGCTCGTTCTTTTTGGAAGAGGGTTAGTAGGAATATGCATGTATAATTAATGTCGGGAGCTGTACGGAAATCTTTCCGGCAACCCAAGCGTAATACGTCAGTATTCGATGGCTAGAAATATCGAATCCGCATTTGAAACAAATGAAGACGAAACTTTCTCTGGCCTCCTTCGCAGACGCTCTTTTGGATCGTCATGCAATCTTTCCTCCTCAACGAACCAGAAGAGCGTCAGCGAAGGAGGCTAAACTTTCTCCGATATGAAGTCTATTCCTTTGTCAAGCTGTAAATACCTTTAATTCATAGACGCCCTGTAATCCTCTAGCGGGTTTTTAAGCCATTCTCAACAACTTGACTAGTTTACACCACTCGAAGTAGGGAAAACTCTACGAAATGGCATTGAAGCGTGCTATAAGATTGCAAGGCATCTATGAAATAAAGGTATTTACAGCTAGACAAGCGTATAGACATTATATTGAAGACATTAAAAGTTTCCTCTTCCTTTGTTCGAAATACGTGAATGGATATTTCTAGCACATATCACGCTCGGGCTGCCTGTGATGCTGTTGAATTGTCACTTACGTTTGAGCAAGCCCGTACTTTTTCGCTTTCATGCAAGTAACATCTGAGGCGCGGTGTGAACACAACTTGTTCACCGATCTGAAGCGGAATACCATATGTCAGGACGAAAACAAGTCATAAGTACAAAGAGATACAGCGCTACACACTTCAGACGAAGCGGATTGAGAGGCCGCTGAAGGACGGAAAGATGCCCAAATATTTTAAATAGCCATGGGTACTGTTCTTCCGGCCAATGATCAAACAAATATAGAAGAAATTAAACAAATGTAGAACAAATATAAGAAGGTACGGCGAGAAAAGTGAAGCGTTTTTTTGCGTCAATATATTTTATCGCGAACTAGACGATTTTACCACAGTCAGGGGACCTACCCATGCCTCTGCTTTAGTCATAAACAAAACATGAAGATGTATTGAACAGATGGTAGTGCTGAACGGCTGTCTCCTAGGCGGTCTAAGTGGCTTGAAATGATATGACAATCGACAAACGTAAAAAGCAATAGATTATAATCAGTTAAAAGGGAACGTGTCAGAATTTGGACATAGCTGGCAACTTATCGTTCGCGTGGTCTTAAATCACCTTTTACATGCAAACGTAAAACACAATGAGGTGGGTGCAAGCATTCGTCCAGTTTCTTGCCGAAACTATCAAATAGAGGAATGGGTGATAACAGAGCCAAACAACATCCAATTCAAACTGGTAGGTCCACGGCCCGCACCTTTTTCTTTACGGATACGGCTTCCGTCCACACGTCTCCGATGAAAACGATCACTAAAAACGGAACTTTTCAAAAACGCTCTCCAGAGTGGAGCTTTTTGAAAACGTTGTTTTCGCGTGTACGTGTGGACACGAATTTTTTTTGACAAAGGAGAACAAAAGTTGCGTTTTCAAATGAAACGGATACGTGTGGTCAGGGCCTAAATAAGACCGGAGACTGGAGAACAACAGTAACATTGGTTCATCCGGGCCGCGATCCCACGTGGCATGTCTCTTTTGGAGCTCGAAAGGGAATATCATATTAGACGAAGTTTGCAAGTCTTTTGCTTAATAAAACTTTGTCACAATATAGACAGGTTCGTCAAGTGTCTCTTTCGTCATAAGACAAAAGTGTTGAATTTTTAAATATATATAAATGGAATGTCAATTGAACGTCGACGAACAACTTTTTCCGGGAAGTTATACGTGGTTCCTTCTTGCAAGTTAGCCTTCTACAATTGGCCTAACTAAGTATATTTCTTACTATTCTTTTCATACCAAATTAAATTGAAAACGACAGAGTACAATCGAATGAAAATTTTGACCACCATATTAGTCAACAACATGTAAGAATCTTCTTTTGGAACGGATGCATGTGTAGACTGAAATAATACTAATATTATAAATGATCCCGATTTTCAGAACTAAACCATCCTGTTGTTAAAACATATTTTAAAAACTGTCAGTGATATTTTTATGCCCTTTTATATCAGAGGACTGATTTTGAATTCACTAATTGAAATTTATATTCGGTCCTTTTCTACTGCAAATAGATATATTTGTAATTTACCCGCTATGCCGCTGTCCTGGGTTTGTCTTCCGAGCAGAAGAATATCGGGCTACCTACATTTTGCATAATTCCTTGTAGGGCAGAAGTCTGAAGAGTCTGTGCGAAAACAAAAGTTCCTCACGTATAGACCAAATAAGGAACATTGGAAAAAGAGCGCTTCCAAAGCTGCTTTCATTTTACTTTTCATGATCAGTGGCCCGAAACTCGGTGTTACATTGCATAAAAGTAATTTGTAGTTATTGCAAACAATAGCTCACGAAATTGAAATTTAAAGCTGTTTATCGTTTTGCGTTCCGTGAAGTTCCCCAGTGGGGGCAGGCTGCCAGGCCTGTGTCAAGCAATAATTAGAAAGGAAGTTGAGTACCCGCAAAAGTAAACTTGGTTTATTTCACCCGCTGGAGCAGGCCAGAGTGCAATTAGTTCTATACTCCCACTTCTTGCCGGCTTTACGCTGAAAAAGCTCCTGGAATTCTTAAGGTATGAATTCTGGATTGAGCCTGTAAAGTTGAATTCGATCATGACGGGACAGTACTTTTTAAGTTTTGGAGACTACAATTACATGATTAGAAATGTGCATTCTAATCTTCCATTAGTGTCTTTTCTCTCGTCCAATCGTAGCGGGCTCTTTATCGAGTGTTTTATTTGTCAACGTACCAATATTCGTATGACAAAATCACGACGAAATGTCTGAGAAATGGAGTGATTGTTTAAAATGTGATCGAACAAAAAGTTGCGATCGCTTGTTGTTCGGAATCTTCGCGGGAAACCTTTGGATGCAGATCTTTATGGGCTTCTTTAACGATTAGATTTAGCTTTGTTGATTCTATCCGTCAAATCCGTTCTCGTTATCGATCATTTAACAAGCGTTGTAAAGCTCAATTTCGAGGATTTATCAGTACCAAAGCTTCTTTATCGTCAGAGATTTCTGGCGACTCGGTAAGTTGTTTAAGGCTGAGTTTGATAGAAGAGGGTAAGACCACGGCCCGTACTACAACTTTACCGCAGGCTTGCGGTTCGGGAAAGTGGTTTCTGTCTTTCAACATTCCTGAACTTAATAGCATCAGGTCACAATCAACTATGACAGGTCTGGCCCCTGAGTTCAGTCAGGTAGATGAAAGTTTTGACGCACAAGCTCGTGATTTGTACGACACAGCCACTGGTCAGTGTGTTTTCAGCGACAGATTGCACGCGCTATTGCAATAGTAATATCGGGTTTCCGTAAAACAAACGAGCAAAACAATTGATATAGTTTGATAAGTCGCTTGGAACAGAGATTTCACTGCCTAGATTCTGTGTTTGGATCCATGTAACACTCGTATCTGCGTTACATTCTGGATGCAAAATGATCGCTTTCGTTGGGCTGAAATTTGAGTTCGTCTTCTTGTTGGAATTTGGAAGCGTAGGTCGCCATGTGACTAGAGCTTCAGTGACCTTCGGGTTACGCGGTTGTATTGCGCGTCTGGCGTAAAGTTGTTTGTAATATCTATTGCCTTATTATCTTGTAGAGCTACGAGAGATGACAAGAGAAATGAATGGGATGAATTTGATGTTGCTGGCTCTTTATTTTACGGCTGTTGTAAGCGAGGATGATTCCATTTGGCCTTACGAAGGTATGCTGAAAGCCGAGTGTATGTTTAATATTATTAAGTCAGATGCGACCATTTAAAATATTTCAGCTGTTCTCGAGCGTACGCTTGGCACTGGTA
>BLFK01000476.1:499514-501896 GCA_014634185.1 Astreopora myriophthalma
TCAACCCTCAGTTTGTCTCCGTAAGCTACTAACATTGTAGGTCTTTGTTGTGACAAATAGTGCTATGATTTGTGGCCTGAAATCTAGTATGACCTCACATTCACAGCATGCTTTTGAAGAGTGGTGTGGGGTATAGTTAAATGTTACTGAACAACAGAAAAGGAATTGCAGTAGATTTTTCCGTAAGCAGACACCCTTTGATCCTTTCAAAGGTGTCCATTTACGATAGGTGTCCTGTTACAGGAGGTCATAATAAACACTTAATGACTGGTCCCAAGGGGAACAGTGAATTTTGTTTCCCGAGAATCTCAATGAACATTGAGATTTGAGGGAAACAAAATTCACTGTTCCCCAAGGGACCAGTCATTAAGTGATTTGTTATATAGCAAAAAATTGCGAACGCAGTCGCTTGATAAAAACAAAAGCTAATTTTGAAAAACGCGCTGATATTCCAGCGACAACATCAGGCCACCTTCAACTGCACACTCTGATCACGTGCAACAGCGGTCAACATTTCGCGGGTAACATTGAACTGTTTCCCGTTTGACGTCATAGTTTTCGCAATGTTGCCCACTCATGGCATTTGGCGGTAAACAGTTTCATTGTTAGATGTCATGTGACCATGAACTAGCCAATGAATGGGCACGCTGTAGCGGGAAAAACGCCAGCTATATAACAATTATTATTGTGGAGTTGTAGTTGAGAAATTTTCGGGATTCACCCCAGCCTGCTTTCCTTTTATGAGAGTTGTCTGTTTCGGAAAGGTGTTTGCATGTGGACGTTCAACTGTATTCAAGATGTATCGTACCATAAGAAAGTTAGGACCTTAGACAGGTTTTGGAAAGTGAGGGTCTGACTGAAAAAATGAAGCTTTTGAGGTAGGAAGTCTGCTATGTTGAAGGGTAGATTATTCAAAATAACACCTACCATTACCAGTGAACAATTCCTTTTCCTCCTCTTCCTCCTCCTTTTCCTCCTCCTCCTCCTCCTCGTTCTCCTCCTCCTCCTCCCCTCCTCCTCCTCCTCCTCGTCCTCCTCCTCGTCCTCCTCCTCGTCCTCCTCCTCGTCCTCCTCCTCGTCCTCCTCCTCGTCCTCCTCCTCGTCCTCCTCCTTGTCCTCCTCCTCCTCCTCCTCCTCCTCGTCCTCGTTCTCCTCCTCCTCCTCCTCCTCAATTTAAATTCAATTCTCAGTTTATTCAATCAGTCATTTCAATAAATTACAATTATTAGCAATTATTAACAATTTTTTTATCTACGTAATGATCCCTGCCCGCAAAAGCGCATTGCTAATCAAGATGGGCGAGAAAAGAACATCAAGATGAGATTTCCATTCAATACAATACAATTTTACTGAAATAAAAAATAGCCATAAATTTAAGAGAGCATGCATAAACTATGCACAAAAATAAAATAGTTGATTATTCTTTGTCAGGCCAATTTGAAATTAAATAATGCAGGTAAAGGAAAGCTGCCATCATTATCATAGCTTTAGAGTTTACCCTCAAATTTTAGAGTAGCTATAATGCAGCTAGTATCTCAGGGCTGAGTTGTTTGAAGCAGTGCTAATGCTAATCCGGGATAAATACCATGAGAACCAATAGGATTTAATCAGGCTTAACCCAGGGCTAGTGCTATCCCAGCCTCGAACAACTTGGCCCTGGGCATTATTTTACCCAGCCGACCATAAGATTACACACACAAAGAGGAACTACATCCACTTCTCTTTGCGAACAATGTGTGGCTTCTTAAACACCCCACAAAGTGATTTATGAACAAGGGTTGTGATACACCTTATCATCAGTAAGCATTTCCGAGAAGACTGGAAAGTCTAACCATTTGCAGTTGTTCAAGCAAAGGCAGCCCCTTCTCTTCTGTTATTTTTAAGACCTTGAGAGCTGGTTCAGCCGAGGTTTGAACCCTAGACCTACCACACCAAAGTCCAGGAACTGGTCCGTGAAATTTTATTGTACATGGTTTGATGGAGCCAAAAACTATTGTGGAATTGCACACATTTTGTGCATCATACTGATGAACGGTTAGAGTCTTTAGATATTTGCTATTTGCTTAAGCACCAATCACAGATAGTCTGTCCCCTTGGGATTCTTTTTTTGAAGTATTAATTTTGTTTGAAATTAATATTTTACACAGAGGTCAAGCACTTCATCAAAACGTTCAAGACAAAAGGAATGAACACTAGCAGTTACAATTTACTTTCGGTTGATGAAAAGTACAATAACCTTCTTGTTGGAGCAAGGTGAGAGGATTCCTGAAGAAAAGTTTGTGTGAAAGAAGACACGACAAACAAGCTTTAACTGTATTAATTCATAAACACATGCAGAGTTTAGGCATTAGTTTTTTTTTGGGTGGAGGGGGGGGGGGGGTT
>BLFK01000476.1:512280-524629 GCA_014634185.1 Astreopora myriophthalma
AAAAAAAAAAAAAAAAGCTCATAGGGAAAAACAAACAAAATGCCCTTACTACAATCTCTCAGACAAAAGAAAACATTTCGGACTGGCTAAGGGGTGGGAGGAGTGGGAAAGATGTTGCACTGATGGCATTTTCGGAATGAACGGAATAGTATTCCGCGTTGGTTTGGGATTATTTTGGCGAGAAAATCGTGCGCGGCCGGCCGCTAAATGTCAGTCTTAGTCGTGTCCAGACTATTCGGACCGTTAGTTCTCAGGTCACCTATGCAAGAACCATTCCGTTTTCGAAATATGCGTTCTTTTGGAAAACCTTATTCCTGTTATTGCGTTAATCCTAAAACCGGAGTGGGAATAGACAGAATAGTCGTAAAAGAATGCACCCAAAGTATCGCGTTTGCGGCAAACGATAAACGTCAGGCTGAAATTCTCTGTTTGCCAAAAATCAACGAAAATTATTTTACTCTAGCTTTTCTCTCGCCTGCTAGCCACAGCTATTGAACAAGTACTTCAAAAAGAGAAATAAGCTGGAATAACAAAATTTTCATGGTTTTATGACAAGCAGCGGCCAGCCGTTTGCCGTTAACCGCAATCGAGAAGCTTGATTTCTCGAATTACAAATTGTGAGTAAGCGAGGAAGCAAGAAAATGAATAGACCTCTCCGAATTCAAATCAGCCTCTTGCAAAGCGGGTCTTCAACACTCATTTTCATAAGAAAGTCTTCAAACTTTGACTCGGTTTGAAAAATAGGCTTCAGTTAACTCGAATATGGGCTATTCTTGTAGTTGTAGTGAAATGACGCCCATTCAAAACACGAATAGCCTACTTCCAAGTTGCTATTTGCCCAGGTTTCAAGGAGAGGCCTGGTGCACAACCATTCAAATGAAAATTAGTTGTGTATTTTCATGCAGTTCGAAGTCATTGTCATTTGAAGGTTTAGTATCAAGACTCGCTTTTAACTAGAGGCAGACAGCAATTCGGAAATGGCCTATTGTATTTTCTTGTTCTTAATGCAAAACATTGTTAATGCAAAACATGTTTTCGTGCTGCTGTGTAATATCCTCTATTTATGTCACTGGTTTCCTTTTTAGTGCAAGGTGAATCCTAAATACCTCTCTGACAAATCTCCTGTTGCTGATGGCATGATGGCCACAGATAAGATGACCATTGCAGCATACACTCAGCTAAAGCAATCCGATCCCTTGATGGCTGACCCTGTACAGCCGGTGGGCCTTCAAGCATCGTTCATTAAAAATGGCGTCAGGTTGGTTCTATTAGTTAAAGACCATAGCCTAGTTAAGCGGCAGAACCGTAATCCGCGATTGACAGTTGGCAGAGCTTTTGATTTTGGTCGTTGATAACGATTAACTCTTTCAAAACGCTGATTTAAGGCTTAAGTAAAGACAAGGCTTAGTTAAAACTGGAGAACCAAAGGTTCTTTACCTTTCACAAAGGAAAGAAGGTTGATCCTAGGTTTCTTCAAATGGTAAGCAAACACTGCCAAATGGGAAATTCCCTTAGGAACAAGATAAACCATTTGGAAATAGCAAGTGGAACATTTACTTTCTGTTCGGAAATTCCGGTTGGAAATTTATCAGAATTTGTGTTCGTCCGGGGAATTTTCCAGTGGAACGAGCAAAAAGGTCGTGCTCCATTTGCACCTCAACCGGAATTTCCTGGAAGTTTTGGTAAATGGTAAACAACCAAAGTCTTTGCTCGGTCTTTGCTCGGTGCATCCGCCCTAGTAGTAGGAAGGTCATAAGTTCGACTCCTTGGAGGAGTACTCAGAATTTTGGTCACGAGCTGTTATGGCCAGAGAATGTTCTAATCAAAGGCACTGCTTTTAGGATGACCAGCATTTCTTTGGACGACGTTGGTCCGAATACCGTGATTTACACCTCAACAGGTAACGTGTAGCTGTTATCTCTAAAGAAATAATCATGCACATTCAAATAATAGACGTTTTGAATTAAGTGTTGGCCTGGGTATTAGGGAGTTTAAGCAACGACAACGGCCGCAGCGCCAGCGAAAACTTGTTTTGTGGCGTTGCTGTTGCCATTGCCGTTGCCGCCTTCGTTCCTTGAACTCCTTACCAAGTCAGATGACGGTGACCATGACGTTTGGGAGTTGATTCAGTTGTTCATTCGTAGGACGGTTCGTAGATGATTTGGGAAAACACTTTACTTGCTGACATGTTCGCTGTCCCGTACGTCGCTTGTCCCATGCGCCTTAAAGTCTATTTTAAACGAAACAACTCGCCACAACGATTATTGCGCGAGAAATCGGCAATACGTTGCGAGTTTTAAATTTATATTCTAAAAGCACGTTCTCCTTGCGTCTTTTTTTTTCTCTCAGATCGGGGGTCTGTGATTAAAATTTCTCAACCTTCAGAGATTTCTCAACCTTGCCTTCTGACTGAAATGGAAGTGTTTCCAGTAAGTATGGTGTGGGTTACACGTCGAAATATTCAAAGTCATCGTCATCATCATCATCAGGCATCGTTATCGACGTCATCATTAGCACCACCATCGGCACCATCTTGGCCATTATCATTGGATTTACATTGTCATTATCACTGGATTTTCCATTGGTGGCTTGGCTGAAGCATGCTCTGAGATATTAACTATGATAGCAACCCATGGTATTACAACAACCATTGACCTATACGTTCTCAATTTCTTGTGACGCTTCCAAACCTAAAAAGAAAGTAAACAGAAAACGTACTTGGATTATTTTTTGGAAAGACTTATTTATTTCCTCTTTTTTTTTTTCAGTCTGGCAAGAAAGAGGTGATTAAGAGTATGGTGCTTGACAAAAGTCGGGTAGGTTTAAATAGGGCTAAATGCTGCTTGACAAAAGTCGGGTAGGTTTAAATAGGGCTAAATGCAAGTTATGCGTAGGTTAGACTCGAGGCAGTGCTGGCCAGTAGAGTTTGCTGCGGTCGCTTAGACTCGCAGGGACTATTGGCACATGACAGCGCCCCTGGCGTGTTCAAGGTCATTACGCTTGTGTTGCTGCACGTTTCACACGCTCGTAAGTTACTTCCCCTTAGCCCAACCTCCCCCCCCCTCTTTGGTAAGTACTGTCGTGGTCAGCAGTGTGACGGTGTCTGGGTGAATGCCTCTCGCAGGGGTGTCATGATTACCTGCTGCACTGGGTTGCACTACTTTGCTTTAGAAATCCTATCAGACACCTTCCCCACTATCATACATTGGCGAGGACTTTAATTTTGCAGACATGCTTGAGTGAAGTAATCTCAGAAAATGTTGCGACAGTTGAACCAAACCTTGATCGCGACTTAAAAGCCAATGAATATCCCTTTAAGTTGGGACTGGGCTCTTCCCATTCGTGAGTCAACGGCGAAAAGAACTTTAAATATCTTCTTTGAATTCAAGGAGTAAATACATTAAGCATTTAGATCGCAGAGGACGTGAAAGGCGTGGTATAAGAACAGTGTCCAGATACACAATCACTCATATTTTTGGTCTCAGCTCAATTTGACGACAAGTAATGATTAATCCAAACACGTGGCGACTTCAGCAGTCTTATTGCATTTTTATCATTTATCTTCAGCGCGTTCTCTACTTGGGATCACATTCCTCGCTTACAAAGCTGAGTTTGGAGCAGTGTCACCGATTTTTACATAAGAGGTGTGTGTCAGATTTGTCAGTAGCGAAATTTTCTTAGCTCTTTCTCTTTTGCGTAAATTAACTGTAATTCGTTCTGTAATTAGCTGAACAGTTGTTTTTTTTTTTATTTTAGTGCTTGCATTTCGGCTGCCGATCCTTACTGCGGCTGGGACGAGCAAACATCAAGATGTACTCTTGTCCTTTCCCATGGGTAATTTCTTGTTCTTAAATCAGTATAGAACACACGAGAGCGCTTTTCAATTGAGTGTGATAAAACCAAAAGCAAAATAATTAGAGAGCTAATCATGTTCTGAAGGAAATAAACCCTGCAGCCAACTGGAAATTCAAGCGATTCACGACTAGGTTTTACTGGTCAATTAGAACGCAAAGCAAGCAAATTCAGCCGAAGCCGAGCGCGGGAAAACGAGACTAACATAGTCGCAATTGGTTTAAGATTGCATCTAATTGGTTGGAAAGTTCGTGCTAGTCTTTTAATCCAATCAAGGAGCGAACTAGACTCGACCAGCCGGCACCAAGCGCGGGAAAACGAGAGTAACATAGTCGCAATTGGTTTCAGATTGCATCTAATTGGCTGAAAAGTTCGTGCTAGTCTTTTAATCCAATCAAGGAGCTTGACTTGACCAGCTCGACTTGACCAGCCGGCATCAAGCACGGGAAAACGAGAGTAACTGGGGCAGTCGTCTTTACACGGACACGGTTTTAAGGGTTCCCTGTGTACATGACAGATGAAACCGCATCGTTTTCAAACCCTCAACTTTTGTCAGCGTTTTCAAAACGATCAGGTTTCGGTAACAGTCTCGATCGGCATCGTGGTGGAGTTGAATTCGGGTTTTGAACCTGTGGAAATCCCATGCAAATCCGCTACCCTAAATTTTATTCCTGTAAAAAGTTGTACTCGAAGGAATTTGCTTATTTCATTGGAGTACAAGAAAAAAACAGGTCCGCTGTTAAATCCCGGTTACAACCCCTCCCCGTCGTAAGCCCTCCCGGTTTTTGGGTCAGTACGTAGTTATAGGCCATTCCAAAGTTGAAATCGTTTCATGGAGACTGGGGACGAGTTTTTCAGTCAAAATTAAGATTCGTCACAAGAATAGTCGGTTCAAAATTAGTCAGTTTTATACCAAGTTCGAGGTTGTTTAGTTCGATTGCAACCATTTAGTAGGATTTCAAGAATCAGAGAAATTAGACACTGGATTTTCTGAATTAGAGACGACAGTTGTATGGAATTTTGGTGACCTTGACGGTACATAGTGCTTACTATGCGCTTACTATGCAGTGAAACCTGCTCAAACTTGGTGACGTTATTAATTTTTAAGCGATGTTTCTGGTAGTGAGGTTTCTAGTGCTCAGTCTTTTTGAGAACTTCGGAATGGCCTATTACAATAATACAACGGCTGTTGGGACTGGTTCGGAAAACCGAGTAGACCCACATAAATTTACAAATGCAGCAATGGACCCTAATCCTAAAAATAATAAAACTGCGTCGTGATTCATTGAAATTAGAGTTTGTAAATTAATAGCTGCGTAGTATGTGCTTACAAAAGGAATTTCTTATCAACTTTATTGTAACAGGTGTTACTTAATATGTTCGAACATATATTACTGGTTCCATTTATCTAATCTTGTAACCATTTTCGTTGCCTTTTTAGGATGTCAACTCGATTACAGCAAAACTTAACATCCTGCCCAAAGAATAAAAGTAAGTTACTGGTCAATCTGTTAATTAATGGTGATTCTACATTCCTCCCAGTCCTCCCACGGTAAGTTATGAAGCGAGGCTGGGGTCAAGGCTGGGGTGGATAACATTCAAAATGGCTGGAGCAAACATTTTCCCACCATTTCGAATTTAATCCACCCCAGTCTCGTATCATAACTTACCGCAGGGGACTGGTAGCAATGCGGGAAAAATCTATTTGTTTGCTCATTGGGCATCTGTTCCTCCAGCAATGTCTTAATTGTCCGAAATTCACGGTCTTGGGAAACAACAAACGCCTGTGGAGAAACAGTGTGGAACCTAACCTTCCTCTGCTGTTATTGGAGGGGCAAGTTTCTTAGGAAACTGAACGAAACTGTAGGGTAAACAATCCACAGTCCACTGTTGAGACATCTCAGCCTCTTTTGCAAAGTGAGTCTAAGTGCGAAGTCTTATGAAAATGAAATTGTATTTATATGCAGTGTAAAACTAACTGCCTTCACAAGACATTTGCACCTGGACTCGCTTTGTAAACCTTGTCAGCTCGGACATGGCGAGAGTACTCGCCTTCTCATA
Organism: Astreopora myriophthalma; assembly: GCA_014634185.1. Taxonomy (NCBI): domain Eukaryota; kingdom Metazoa; phylum Cnidaria; class Anthozoa; order Scleractinia; family Acroporidae; genus Astreopora; species Astreopora myriophthalma. The sequence goes on from BLFK01000476.1 coordinate 518,194, forward strand.
GAGGGGATTTTGAAAATGACGACAACGAAGGCTATGAAAACACATTTAAAATTCAACAAATAAACATTTAAAATTCATAATAATTCATGAGCTTAACAGCCTATCAAGTCCCCGATAACAAGTCATGTCCATGAGATTTTAAACCCGATAAAAAACTCCTCGTAGGTATTCTTTATATAGAGAATACCGGTAAGTCATAGCTTTTTCTTCTTTTTAAACCCGATAAAACACTGCTGCGAGTTTCTTAAACGTTACAAACAAGTTCGCGTTATTGCTATCACTATGCAACTATTTCTTGTCCTTCCACAGTTAAAATGTGTGGTAACTGTCGAGGAATTAAACTGGTGTGAACGGGTTAGAAGCGTAGAGAGAAAACTGAAAATTCATCGTCATGTCCCAACGTCCTCCAAGGAATTTGAAATTGGGTCATTTCACGTCGTTGTTTGGGAGATGGCGGCAAAGAGATGTACCAAAATGTAAAACGCAGGTCCAGAGCGTGCAGAGCCATTGTTTTTGCTCACTAAAGCTATTGTTTTGTGGCTTTTTCGATGCCGTCGGCGTCGTCGTTTCGTAAACTCCCTAATGTGCCCCTGGTCGATGTATTTGCTTTTGGTTATGATGCTAGGATTGGCTCGGTTGACCGTCTGCACTTGTCCTCATTGTAATCGCTCGTTTCTGAGTCGCGTTTTGCCTCAGCTTTAAAGGGAGTCCTGGTGCACAACTATTCAAATGAAATGGTTGTTTTTTTTTTATGCAAATCAAATTCATTATCATTTGATTGGTTTAGCACCAAGACTCGCTTTGAACCGGAGGCCAAGCAGCAACTCGGAAATGGTCCATTACTCTGGCTCTAGTTTTACGACACTTTATATAGAGCAGTTTTCAATTGAGTGTCTAAAGTAAGTATGCAGTTGCTTTGGTTTTGGTTTCCTCATTGATTCAATCGTATCATACAGTACATTTGTTTGCTTTGCCATGTAGAAGTGAATTTGCCGATATGGACGACCTGTGTTCAGACTGACGGAAATCTTTGCCGATGTCAAGCCCGGCCCTGCCAAGATGGCGGACAAAACACCTCTTGCAATGGTGGCCTGGAGCTTCGACTAGAAAACTGTACAGGTACTGGTCGGTTGCGCATTCCCTGAAGACGCGGGCGCTCAGTTAGGAGAGCGCTTGGATCTGTGCGGAATTTTGTAAACGCGGTTTGCAGTTCCTGATTTGTGTTATTCATTGCAGTGGACTTGACCGTGGGCTGGGAAGGCAAAGAGGCATGGGAAATGTTTGGAGTCCAACATGGGAATTGGAGTGTGTGGGGAAACTGGAGCGAGTGCTCAGCAGAAGCCTGGGCGGGCGTAAAAAACAGATCACGAACATGCACCAATCCAGCCCCCAAGAGGGGTGGGAGACCGTGTGTTGGAGAAGCCGTGCAATATGAGCCATGTAGTCTTGGAATTCAGGGTGAGGACATTTTATAACTCTTACATTAGGCAGTGTGCAGAAATGAGCCATTGGCGTAGCGTCATGTTTGGCCATTAGGGACTTAAAGCAACGGCAACGCCAATGAAAACGTCGCTCCAAACTGTACACTTATTTGCGCTGTCCTAAGTACTTCGCAATTATTCGATCTCGTTCAGCTCGTTGTACATTGCGGGCGATGTGTCTTATGCTTGGTTTTGGTAGGGGCGCGTTGAAGTAAATATGGAGAATGAAGGATTCACTACTGTGTGCTCGCGTTGTCGTTAAAATATTAGATTTTTCATTGCACATTAGCCTTTTGCAGCACAGGGCAAAGAAATATGCGAAAATGCATACCGCACGTGCAGGAGGACTGTTTCTCTTCATAAGAGCTGTTGTGTTGTGGCGTTGCCGTTGCTCAAACTCCGTATTTCCGAAGACAGTTCAGCCTCTTTCAAAGAGAGTCCTGGTGCAAAAGCTTAGAGGCGGACATTAGTTTTACTTGTATCTACGATCCACGGACAATACACAGATAACTTGACTTTGAAGTAATATGTCAAACACGAAGAAGAGTGTTTCATCAGATATCCAAACACCGAGAAGCGAGCTGAAAAACGAGGCCGAAGGCCGAGTTTTTTTACCCGAATTCGAGGTGCTCAGATAGAGGATGAAACACTCTTTTTGAGTGTTTGATATTGCTTCTCAAAGGATCAGTATTTTAAGAGAAATTTGAGTTTAAAGTTGCCGAAATTTTATGCTAATTAAGATCACATATCCAAGCGTTTAATTTTGGCTCTGCCTTTTGTTCTTCAGAGGAACAGAAAAGTCTTTGGACAAATCCAACAAGGCTGTTTAATTCAGTGCTGAATATGGCTGTGAAGTTCAAAATGACTTCCAGAGCGAAAGGATACAAAATAACAGATTTGAGGTTGGAGCTGGCTAACGAGACAATTGACTGCGAGAAGGATGGAGAACAGTGCGAAGGTGAATAAATCATCTTTCTGATGTTTCTTACGGGGTGTTAACGGGGCGGCATTTTGACCTTGGTCGAATTGTACAAATCCCAGGTTGTTAATTGGGAAAATAGTTATGAAGACACTTTTATTTTTAGACCAAAGCATGTAATTTTTGCATAGTTCTGCCGCATCCCTCAACGTTTATCATTTTTCAGGCCGAGGCACAAAGTGAACAACAACCCGAAAGCAAAATCGATACGCTTTCGATCAAGAGTTGTTCAAAAGGGAAATGTAAAAAGGGATGTGATCTGTTTACCCATAGAGCACCAAAGAGCTGATAAGAACTTCTTCGGAAATGTTGGTGCGTTCCAATTCGAATTGGAGTGTAGAAATGTTGGTTTTGTTGAGTTGAGGAGAGGGAAATCTGGAGTACCAGGGGGAAAACCTCTCGGATGACACGAGAGAACCAGGACTCGGCGCTTCAACTCGGTTAAACTATAGAATACAGGGCCAAATTCGCTTATCACTTCATTCTTGGGGCTCGGCCGCTCGCCAGACCAGTATAACACTCAGGCGTTCTTTTACGCTTTACTTACACTGGCGAGCCAGCGAGCCGCCGAGTCACCGAAATGTATGCCTTACTCGTTCTTTTATCCTTTACTCACACACACTAGCGCTTCACCAATGAGGCGAAAGGTTTATTGGTGGTGTATTCGATAACATCGAAAGCACCGCCTTTGAAAGCAAAGGAGCCTAAACGAATACACCACAAAAAAAGAAACCTTTCGCCTCATCGGTGAAGTGCCCCATTTCGACGAGTTAACACCATCTATTTATGACCCAGACGGGAATCCCTTTGACTTCAATGGTTTTCCTGCTGAAATTGTAATTGAAATCATATAATATATCTGGCCAGACGATTCGTCAATATTTTCTGCAGTGCCCTCCCACATACAACGTCAACTTCAGGAATTGAAGCACACTGCTGGGAGGCGAATGTTCTTACCACTGCGCTATCCCTGCGCCCTTAGTCAAGAAGTGGGGATGTCTGGGCTTGATTGATAACTAAACTCTCAATGGTTGATCTGAGTAACTAAAACGTGCTACCGATGGCAACCTATAGAGCCTACTGACTCGCGTGATCAGCGGCCGTGTTTATGTTAACCGAAACAAAACAAAATGTTTGAATAGGAAATGAAGTTCAATTCTCGGATGATTGATTTCTCGGATGATTGATTTGGGACATGAATATAGCCGCCGTGACGTCACGTGCTATGTTCAATGTCTCGTGTTAGGCCTTTACGCTGAACGTTTACAGAAGTCCCTCTTGCCGATGAAAATAGACCTTTTGCTGGTTCGCCAGCCAGCCTACTCGAGACAGCCAACCGTGTTCTTTCTTCAAGCAGCTAATTAGTTAGCTGTCTCGTTTCAGAGGGAAAATGGGACCCTTGGGGTGACTGGAGCCTGTGTTCGGGAGAAGGGTTTCAAATACGACGACGAAACTGTAAAGAAGAGCCGTGCATAGGAGAAAGGCTACAGGAAAGGAGCTGCAGTCCGGCAATTGATAACTGCAGTGCAGGTTAGTTGTGAAACGCATCAGGTTGCATGTGCAAAGAAGATATGCATCAAGCCTTGGTTGTTCAAAAGGTGGATAACGCTGTCCACCCTCTAAATCAGTATCCAGCGGATAAGCGCTAGCAAGACCAATGGAATTGTCCGATAGATAGTGGTTTATCCAGTGGATGGCGCTATCCACGCTTCGAACAACTCCACCCTGATTTAGAGGTGTAAGTATTGTTGGTTTTCACGCCATGCAAGTTCAGTTTTACGTCACGCAAATGAAAAACTAAAAAATGCAATCGCTTACCGTTCAAAAAAGGCATTCGAGAAATTGAGATATGAAAGAAGAATAAAGAAATTGTGTGTCATTCAGGCCTGTGCGATATCCCGTACTTGAGTTATTCGGCAAAACTGTGATCATCAAATTGATAGAGCTAATTTTGGAGACGCCATGTTGGTTCACCTCTGAAGGACGTCAACATGGCGGCCAGAAACCAGTGGAAACATGTGGAATTTACTTGGGCTATTTTAACCGCTTTTTTCTCTCTGCTGAACCATCAAATATTCGCGTTGACACTTCTGTAACATGATGTGAGTTTTAAAAACATGAGGTACCCCCTTCAAAGATTTACAGTCTGAGCCTAGCAATTAGCGATGACGTTGTCTGGAGCTTAGATAAGAATGACGCCTCTTCAGGGGTGGAGAATGTGTCACACTCTTTGTTTACCATTTACTCAGCATTTCCTGGGGGAAACCGGTTTGAGCAATTGGTACAAGGGTTTGTACGGTTTGAGTAAATGGTAAGCGTATTACCCGAATAAAACCGGAATAAAAACCTACACTCGGGATTGCAAAATTCCCTCTGATTTACGGAGAGAGTTTAGTGTCGAGTAGCTGGATAGCCATGCTCACAGATCAAAGGTGGCTGAGGGCCTGGAACTGGTGCGAAACTGCAAACGGTACAAGAGTTTTCGCTTGAAAACTCCGATAAGAAAATTGAAACTCCCTCTGTAACTTTCTTTGTATTCCGGACGTTATCCGGTCGGGCACAGCATAACAGCCTTGCCGTGTTGTAAATCGTAAACAACCCGGGTGTTCGCATTAAACGGTTCATGATAGTTGGAACAGGTCAGGAGATCTTCAGGGAAATTTCACTTTAATCAACGAAAAGTCGGAGAGTTTGAAAACTGACATCTCTTGCAACCATGCTCACTAGTGTAAAGTAAATCGTCATTGAAGTAACGAATAATTAGGGACCTTAAGATCGACGACGGCGACGTCAACGACAACGCCACAAAACAATGATATGATTGGCTAAAAGACGAAAAATAATCGTGCAGCAGGCATTGTAGTTACTATTTTTGCGGTACTCTGCTTAACGACGACGTGAAATCGCCAAATTTGTGGTTGTGACGACAATGTGTGCATGCATCAGAGAATCTTTTATTCTCTGTTTTCACTCTAAAAGCGCTGTTATCAATTTATTTTTAGGATACTTCGCTACTATTGTAAGAGTTAAACGAGGTGGAAAAATCGCGAAAGACATAAATTGTGCAAAGTTGTATTTTGAGGTGACGTTTTCCTTGACGTCGCCGTCGTAGATCTTAAGGTCCCTAACGATTTGCATGACGCACTGCGTTTTTGTTGAACAGGTCGAGTGGATCTCACCTGGGACTCGTGGTCAAAATGTCTCTGTGCCCATGGTTTAAATCTGACTGAGGGGACTGGTGTGATGTACAGGGTTGCCATGTGCCACAGGGAGTGCTCCAACTTGGCCATTTGCACCGATAGCATTGAGTTCAAGTCGTGCAACTGTAAAAAACCTCCTAGTAAGTGTGTGTGTTTATTCTCCTCCCTCCTTAAGTTTATAGAAAATGGCTAATTTTACCAAAGAAATCAGCGATTTGTCTGATAGTAAGTTTTAAATCCCTCCCCCCCTTTTTTTTTGCATTGTATAGGTGTAGTGGGACGGCAGCGTGGAGATGGAGTGAATCCTGTAGGCCACTCTAACTTTGGGATAGGTCACGTGATTGGCGCCGCTCTTGTCGGCTGTGTGTTCGCCGTCCTTTTGTGCGTGGCCGCGATTTGTTACGTGAACCGCAAGAAGAAACAGTTTAATGTTTCCAAAACTGAGGACAGCAGCTTCCACGACACGGTTAGCCAAAGTAGGTTCTCGACGCTGCCTCGAGAGAATGGCGAATCTTTAACAGAGCCGCTATCGCCTTCCAGCAGAGGAAGCCGAGATAAAAACAGAAACACTAAAATCAAGATACCGCTCAGGATCTTGTTCCCCAAAAGGAAGAGGCCTTGTTCCACGGACTCCGTATAGGATCTTTGGATTTGGCGGGAAGATTAGATGTAACGCAATATCACAAGGTACTGAGTACGCCGCTCAAGCAGCGCAAGTGCATGGCAAATAGTTGTTAGCTTTGGAACTACAATGTGTTAATTAAAAAAAAGAAAAA
>BLFK01000476.1:526775-554318 GCA_014634185.1 Astreopora myriophthalma
GGGGGGGGGGGGGGGGGGGGGGGCGAGGACCTAGGTTCAAATTTCCCTGACCCTCCCCTTAGTGAAGCATTTGTTTTTTGGTTGCCTGACTCCTCCATTCCCTTACTTCTGTCATTAAAAATACCAGAAATTTTTGTGCTCCATGACGCCATTGTCCCTGCAGTAAAATGAATGACCCTCCTCCCATTTGCTCAAGTCATGACCGGTTCCTAACGATGTTAAAGCTAACAAAAAAAGCGTTCGGTTACAGTTACAAGGTCACGTATTAGCTACTGTAATATACAAATGACTTCCTTTAATCGTGCTTGCTTTAACACTTATTAAAGGTAGTTTCTTCGCTTTCAAGAACATTCCCTGCCAAAAATTATTTGCAAGTTAGGGTTAAAGGGGCTATGTCACGCTATTTTGGACTTACTCTGGGATGCTTAAAGGTGTCTTTAAACCACACGAAACCGAAAAATAATGCCAGAGTTTGTTTCTGTATTACATTGGTACTGAAGTGAGACTGTTTACTGCCTTGGGTCAGTGAGTTGGGCTAACTTTTTCAAGTTCTCACCCTAATTTAGGAAAATATTGCCAAAAAGTGTAGTGAATCACTCTTCACGCCAAAATTACTTTCATACGTTCCTCTTAAATTCGAAGAAAAATTTTAGGCATAACTAAAAGGAATGAGATATGATTTTTGTATAGTTTTAACTCGGAAAACAACGTAACTGCCGTGACATAGTTCCTTTAACGGCCTTAAAGTGAGCCTCCTCGGTCTTGCAGAAACATGACTGAAGAACGGCAGCGACCAATACAACTTTTCATTCACGTGAACAGCGGCCATATTGGTTGGTAACTCGGATGTGGGCTATTCTAGGAGTAAGTTTAGATAGTCCACTGCAAGTAGATAGGAATATTTCAAACTTCTGCTTCGGCTTTCGTGATATTTCTTCAAATTGAAAGAAACGCCAACAAATTATTTTGAAAATAAAGACTTTCTTGTGTCAGTGTACGTTACACTTAATGCACGTAAAAGGGATTAAAAATTTGGAAACAAGCTCTTGCTTGACATTAGCCAACTGAATGGAACTCTAGGGTTAAAATTAGCATAGGTTAACACGTTTCATTTGTATAAATTATTTTTTAATAAATTATATTGGGAAAGTTTGCTTAAACAATACAGCTCAGTTTGACGAAGACCATATATTGCATACGAAAAAAACAGTAGGTTTCATTGTTTTTTTTTTGTTTTTGTTTTTTGTAAAGGCTAGATTTCTCACGATCTAAAGGGAATATCCACTCCTACAAAAAGATAACTTTAAACCGGCGGAAATAATGCCTACAATCAATTTTTGATTTGCATCGAAAAAAACAAACAAACTAACAAACAAAAGAATGTTAGAATCGCTTATTTCCCGGGCGCCGCCTTCTTGAATAAGTGTCACATGTTACGGTTGCCCTGTTGTTCTGACACAAAGAGCGTTTGCCTTACATCTATATAGCAACCGTAAACACGTCACAATTATTCAAGATGGCGGCGCCCGGGAAATTTCAAAGCGAAAATAAGCGATTCTGAAATTAATTTCTCCTGATACAAAAGCTTTCGGTGAAAAAAATTCAAACACATTTGATCATGCACATAATTCCCCGCGTTGTGAAGTTATCTTTTTGTAGTTTACTAACATATTTACCCCAGTCTATAAGCGTTCAATAAACTGTGCTTCTGGAATTAGTTCGTTGGATTGTCTTCTCTGACGTCTCAGGTTTAACTCGGACAAGTAAACTTTTAAAGGAGGGTTTGTCTTCCGTTGTGACGATTTTATGGGAATCGATTTTTGCTTTCTGCGGCCTGTAACTAACGAAAGGAAGCATCGCGAGTAATTGAGACAACATTGTGGTTACGCAATTGTCCAGAGGTCGCGAAGGTCCAAGGGAAACGCGGATATCTGCATGTGTGGGTGGGAAGGTGCAATCCGCGACAAAAATAGGGAGCTTACGAAACGACCACGCCGACGGCAACAAAACAATAGCTCTGCACGCTCTACACGTGCGTTTTACATTTTGGTAGATTTCTTTGCCGTCATCTCCTAAATAACGACGTGAAATTACCAAATTCGACGTTCTGTGGAGGACGTTAGCACATGACGATGAATTTTCAGTTCTCTCTCTACGCTTCTACCCGCTCATACCAGTGTTATTCCTCGACAGTTAACCACACATTTTAAATTCGGAACGACATGAAACAGTTGCCTAGTGATGCCAGTAACGCGAACTTGTATTTTTGGGTCAGTCCGCAGCTATTACAACAGCCCATGCGATTGGCTCAGAAAACAATAGAACCATTCAAACAAACAACAGAAACAATGAACCCTACCCCTTAAAACATTAGAGCTGCGTCCTAAACGGATCCAATGAAATTAGAGGTTGTAAACAGCTGCGTGGTATCTGTAATACATGTACGTGCCCCTTGGGAGACGTAGTGAGTACATTTAAATCACAAATAGAGATCAACGGCCACATAGTTTGTATGGGCCCCTGTGATTAGGACGATCATTTATAAACAGCATATTTAACTTGACCATTTGAGACCAAAAATCTCGATAGCAGACCTCCGAGACCTGAGCCGCAAAAGGCAGTTTATTTACGGAAGTCATTTCGAGACCTCTGAGAACCGAAAATGATTCATTTGGGTACTAAAAACTAACGAGTTTGCTGAAGTCCTTTCGTGATAAGCCTAGTGATATTCACTTCTCTTATTTTCGAAACTTCATGGAAATCTTAATCTTGCATGGCTCTGGAGATTAAAGTAAGCCGGGATTTGTGTTGTATGAGTTTTTTTCCCCGGTGCCTCGAGAGAACGCCTTTCGTCTAAGAGTGAATTTTAAAAGGCGTCTCTTACGCCTCGTTCATGAAAATCAGTGATATCTTGGGATTTTGCTTGACAACGATCTGTCGTGGAGACACAATACTCCATGGAAGGAAATTTTCACACGCGCGGAAAATATGGACTTCGACTACTAGTGGTGTGCATCAGCAAAGTCCTTGGGGCAAACTGGTTCACAATTGATTGATCGAAATCTCTTGACTATAGCAGTTTAGTATGACTAAAATGGTCACCATTTCCAAGTTTTATCTCCGTTGACGAAGATGAGCCTTCATCTCTTGAATGCGGCTGACCAGCGGACGATTTGAATTCGAACATTTTGCGAGCACTAGATCCAGACCCTCCTCGCTTTTCTGGGAAAATGCTGTCTCCGCAGCCTCTTCGTATTTCCTGCGGGCGAAAAAAACAAAACAAACCAAACATCAAGATCCCTGATACATTAATTCCTTGTGTACTCATTACCTCATTAAAAGGGAACTAGACGGCAGCTAATCAGAAATCGATTGGTATATAAGTGCTAGTCAGCGGGGTCTCGGAACAAGCTTCCTGTAATTGATTCCCAGACGGCAGCATCGGGGAAAATTCTCCAAATGGGAAATCTACAGTTTCAAAATTATTGTTTGTCGAATGGAAGGGTATTTTCCACTTGAGCGTGCCGCTCTCGTTCCATGGGCGCTCGCGGGATGAGTTTCCCGGAAATTTCGGATAAATGGATCTCGCTATAGAAATATAATGTCCAGTGGAACAAACGATTGCCGTCCTACCGAATGAAATGCCAAATGGGGTATGTCCAGAAATGCAAGTAATTAGATGCACGCAGATTTGGTCAGCGTTGCTCTTGATAAGCCTTACCCCTTGCTCTTCTTAACTTCAACACCACTTGTGTCCAGAAATACAGGCAATAAACGTCACAAAGTGTCCACCAAACCATGCTTTTCAACTAAACAGAAACAGTTGCATTTACCCTAACCTAGATATAAGCCCAACGCAAGCCCCAACCTTATTGTTAGCAATAGGCACTAGACGCTTAGACTGAACGGGACACTTCGTGATGGATATCAAAATTAAGCGTTCATCTAATTATGGGCCAGAAAATTCCTGAATGAACGTTCAAGAAATTGCTGCTCCATTTGATTCTCAACCTAAAATTCCGGAATTTTTGCCCAGATGGATAGCGCCCCCGAAGACCTGAATAGCGAATACGAGGAAACGTACTCACCCGAGCTTTACGAAACAGGTCACTTTGTTCTCAGGGAGTACTCGGGAGACATATTTCTCAGCTTCTATTCTGTTGTTGAATTCTAGACACGCCTCAAAAAATGGCTGAAAAAAGAAAGGTGTTGCTTCAGCAAAGCGGTGCAACGGTAATACACGCAGCAATGCAAGGCTTGCTAAGTCTTGTTTCAGTTTTAGGTCGAGATTCTAATAGGCCATTTCCGAATTGCTGTTTGCCTCTTTTTCAAAGCGAGTCTTGGTGCTAAACCATTCAAATGATAATGAGTTTGATTTGCATGAAAATACAAAACTCATTTGCATTTGAATGGTTGTGCACCAGGACTCGTTTTGGAACCGAGGCAAACATCAATTCGGAAACGGTCTATTCAGTTCATTAACTTTTTTTCTGCAATCAGTAGGGACCGTAAGACTTCAAGTAAGAAAAGCAATGTGTCTGGGTGCAAAAATGACAAAATGTTTAACCTCTAGGGATACTATTAATTCTTATTTGACCGGCTGTTAACTTGTAAAGGTGTTAACTCTGGCACGGGCTGATCAGAAATTTGTGTACAATGAGTGAAGAAAAGACAAGCGAAAAATATCCAGTGGAGGGCTAGGAAGTGGAATTGAGAGAAAAAAAGACTTAAAGAAAAGGCCAACAGGCTTCCCTTCCTACGGTTGCCGATGGAGGGGAAGGAGAGGCCGAACTTGCCGCATTTTAGTTGCATGTTCAAATCCGCGCATTGTCTAAGACAACTTTGCGCTATCCATTCGGAGCTGTTCGTTTTTCATCGTAGTCATATAATGTAATTATTAGCCACGTGCTTTTCAAACTGTTGAAACATGCGCAAGTTCCTTCTGTATTACATCATGACAGAAATTAAACTTCCAAGTTTTTATCTTTTTCCGGCATAATATCAACTCGATCTATACTTGTTTAATTTTTGGCGAAATTTTAAGATCTTAGAGACCTCATTCAAATGTCAGAACTTCCAGCAAGGCCAACTACCTCGTATCCTATCAACGATTTACGCGATTTGGAAAACCGGTCAAGCTCTATCCAGTTGTGACTTTCGGCTAACGCTCTGACTTTCAACCAGTAGAATCTACAGAGAAAACAGCAATAACACGGCTGAGTCAACCATTGAATTGCCTACAAGTAAAACAACAACCAAAAGCTTTCACTTGCCCCCGCCCTCGCCGTGTGTTATGCAATGCTGTGACCTACACTAGAATCTTCGCTATCGTTATCAGCCGCCAGTACTCCCTGGCGCCCGCGATTAATTAGGAAATTTGACTAATAGAGTAGACTACGGGTGTACCGTTGTAAGCATGGCACTTCAAAGAACTTTGAGCTCAAACCTACTGCGCATGCACAATATGGAAAATACTTCGTCGTATTCGTTCACCAATCTCTGAAGTTTCTAAATATCTGCAGTTTCTCAAAACCCGATTCCCCTTTTGTGAACTGCACGCGGATGATTAGTTGGCTCTGTCATTTTAACTTCGCTCTCTGATGAAAGAATCACTCTTCTAACACACCGTTCTACATTAGTACATGGTTTACGCAATGAAAAAGAGTAAATTGTAGACCATTCGATGACTGAAGTCAAGAAACAGCATGCTATCAAGATTTATGAACTCAACAACTTGTGCAGTCCTTAAAATTGAGTGATACCCTGTACTAGAGTCACTTGGCAAAATTTGGTGTACCTCTAAAGTACATCCAACTCCAGCTGAAATTTATTTTTGCTATCTAAAGCGAATGGTTGACCTCTCTCTCGGCTTTTGTGCACTGGCAACACTTCCTCTAAGTACGTATCCTAATACGTTTGCGGTTGAGGTTGAGTTTCTGGCATTAAGCCAGTGTTGCTTCTAATAAAGTTTAAACTATAACCACGTCACGTGCCTTTTATCAGGGACTTTGAACTCCTTCTTCAGCTGCTCAGCAGCCTTCTGGTCCCCTTCAAGCACGCACTGTAAAAAAAATTAAATAAATTAAAAAAAAAATAAAAAAATAACTAAAGAAAGAATGACTAAATAAATAAGTAAATAAAAATGGAAAAAAAAGCAAAACAAAACAAACAAAACAAACAATCAAAACAAAACAAAAAAAACAGTCACTTCACTACCCTACAGCCTGCTTGGTTGACATTTGGCAAAAAACGCTTTGCTTACCGGCTTGGCTATCATTACACGCGGGAAAAAACAAACAAACCAAAAAATCATCCCCCTTCCCCCCGAAAAAAACAAAAACAAAAACAAAACAAAAACCAAAATAACAACAACAAAACAAAACAAAACAGAAAACCAAAACCGTAGGATCTGTGTGTTACATTTTTTCGTTTGTTGTTCCTTTTAAGCATTCAGCATTCTTTTTTGGCGTCTTTGTTTTTCTGGTAGTCTCTTAGTGTTATGTTTCACTTGTTCATTAATGTCTTTTGTACGTTTCGTTTCATTAGTAGGCTCAGTTCGCTTTAGTTTTCTTTTGCATAATTTATTAGTGTATATAACCCTTACTTTCATGTTCTTTGTTCTCTCTCTTCGCAAAGCAGTCGCGCTACGCGCAGTTCATAGATTAAGTTTCAGTTTCGCCACTCGGCAGTCCTTCGTTTCCCTATTTCTGAGCAGTGCAGTATAAGTACATCTTGTCGTTTTTGCAGTCGTAACAATGTAAGTATTCATTCTCAGTTTCCGTCGTTTGTTGCATTTCGTACAACCTTTGTATCGAGTTTACTTTTGTAACCTTACGTTTACAATTAAAGTTTTTATTCTACAAGTGGTGTTGGAAAAATTACGTGCTTGAGCCCTCCGGGCTGTTTAGCCTTCTGGCAGTTACAAAAACAAAAAACAAAAACAACAACAAGAATAGATTTTTATAACAATATCCCATCTGAACAACTTTAAGGTCTGGTAATGGCAATGATGGCCGAAAATGCAGTTTATGCAGCGCATTTACTATATACACAATTTCAAATGTGTATATAGTAACATTTTTAACATTTTAAATTTAAAAATTCACTCATACAGTCTATGGTTAAGATCGGACATCAGCATATTTAGGCGCTGCTGGCAGGCCCCATCACTCCTTAGTGGTCCAACCCAACCCATGAATGAAATCAATGCTATACACGAGTCACAGACCCCCACACCAGTTCTACGTCCCAACTCTTTGCGCACAATGTAGATTCTTTAACGTCGCACAGAGTAATTAAAGTTCTCAAATCCTGAATAATTCATAAGCCCAAAACGAAAGAAAACACTACCGTGAAGGAAGTATGGATATGTGATCTTAATTATCATACATTTCGGCAACTTTGGACTCAAATTTCTCTTAAAATACCGATTACTTTGAGAAGCAATATCAAACAGTCAAAAGAGTGTTTCATCTTCAATCCAAACACCTCGAATTCGGTTTAAAAACTCAGCCTTCGGCCTCGTTTTTTTAACTCGGTTCTCAGTGATTGGATATCTAATGAAACAGCCTTTCTTGTGTTTGACTATTGTAGAGAGCTTAAGCAAAGGCGTTTTTTAGCGACGTACAACAACTGGAAGTGGGCGTTTCGTACTCTTCGGCAGTGCTTTCACACAAATTTTCTGGTAAACCGTCTTTATAAGAGTAAAGTAGCTGAGCAGTGCAAATCTGGAATCTTCAAGGCGGTTTGAAGCGAAAACGCTTCATTTCCGGTTGACGTACGTCGCTGAAAAACGCCTTTGCTTATTAAGCTTCCTTTTACTCGAGTTGTTGCGAGACACTCGCCCTTAGATAACCTCGGGTGAAACTAAATTTCTGGGCCGAGAGAGAGAGAGAACCCCACTACGCCAATTGCCACTCCAAAAGCTGATCACCAATATGATTTCACCCCATGTTATCGGTAATGCTAACTTTGTTAGACAGGTATCGCTCCCCCCACCCCACCCTCGATATGATGCTACTCCATCGCAGGGTTAGCGAAGGACCCTGGGCCGAGTTGTTCGAGGCAAGGTTAGTGCTTGTCCGGCATAAATACCATGACAACCTGTAAGTTTAAATCGGAGTGAACCTGGGCTTAGCGCTTGAAGAACAACTCGGCCCACCTGGACCCAAACACTAAGCACCGGCGTAGGGTATTTTGCTTTCTATCTCACCTGGTAAATTGTGTCACTTAAGGACAGATCTAGAAAAGTCTTTGGGTATCTTTTCTCCAATTGAACCTGATATTCCAGAAGCTTAATTTGTTCTTCTGTTGCCTGGAAAAGGATACGAAGGTGAAATGAACGAGAGTCGAGCAGGGGAGGCTATGAAAGGGAGCTTATGAAACAGCGACGGCGACGACGGCTACGAGGATGTCATTTAAAATACAAGTTCGCGTTATTCGTATCACTACGCAACAACTTCATGTCGTTCCGCATTTAAAATGTCTTTGTAGTAACTGCCGGTCGAGGAATCAGTAAACTGATAAGAGCCGGTTAGAAGCGTGGAGAGAGAACTGAAAATTATGATCAGGTGCTAACGTCCTCCAAAGAAACTTAGATTTGATGACGGCAAGGAAATGTATCAAAATGAAAAAGGCCTGCGCAGAACGCGCGGAACCATTCTTTTTGGTGAGTAAACCTATTATTTTGTGGCCTTCTCGATGCCGTTGGCGTCGCCGTTTCGTAACTAAGCTCCCTATAATCAGGCCAAAGCGAGGGAAAAAAAAAACAGTCCTTCAGCCTTCTTTGACTGATTTTCATTTCGTTAAACCTAGTTTAATTAATTAAACATGTTTGGGGCAATAGTTTTCTGTGAAATAAATAAACAAAGATTGTTACACTGCACGAAGGAAATATCGGAATCCGAGGAAAACCTAGGATAACAAGGGCGAAACAAAGAAAAGAAAGAAAGAAAGAAAGAAAGAAAGAAAGAAAGAAAGAAACAAACAAACAAAGAAAGAAAGAAAGAAAGAAAGAAAGAAAGGAAAACTGGATGCATAGAACGCCCATAGATTGCTTCCTGTATCTTACCTTAAACCACTAGACCAGCGACGTAGAGCGGTTAGAAATTGTATATCTTTTTTTAAGTACAATGCAATGATGCAATACAGTAACTAAATAAAGAGCGAAACGCAACAACCTTTTACAGTTTCCTAACCTACGGCCTTCAAGTATACAAGTAGTGTTGCCCATTACGGGAGAGGAAAGCTAATTGACATTCTCGAGTAAGTGCCCGGGCCTATGTAATGAAGATTAGTCTGGAGGCCAAAAGAAAAGATCATCTCTTTGCCTTCTCGAACATTATTCTAAATCCACTGTGTGCGTGTTTCTTTTCCAATGCGGCTAGTTTTTCGTACGCCCCGACTGGCTTTGGCCCTTTTTACTGAAGGTCTTCCTATCAACGTGGGGACCACATTCCTTCCACACCCCCCATTACCCCCTTCCCTACCCCGCCACACACTTGCTATGAGCGAACTTTCTTGATTCACAGAACACAAACAGAAACATTAAAACTCCTATTTTATTAACGAGTTCTGTCCAAGATTGTAGCTCTCTTTTTCCCCCGAGGTTTGCGACGTGTTAAAAGGAACCCATGAAATTCCTACCGATCGTCAGTGCTAGTAAGGAATGGGAGACCACAAGAGGCGAGGGAAGTAAAAAATTCATCAAGCTCACTGGGAATGGAAACCATGACCTACCTAATCAGTGATATGGAAGCAAAGTCGTGGGTAATTATGGTGGCAACCTAGGTTGAAGATTTGCCTCCAGTGGTTTCCAATGTCCTTACTAAATCAAACGCTCTTCTTTTTAGTAGGCATCCTACCTTGGCATAAAAATGGTAGCTTCCTTGCTGGTATGACATCTGTGCTTTGGACAGCGTTTTCAATTTGGCCTCATGGGTCTAAATTCACGCAAAAAGTCAACAAAAAACACGAAACCACTCTCAGAAAATCACAGATAGAATGGTTTTCATCCGAATAGTTGCTCCAAAATCAGGCCTTCAGTTCTCTTAAGCCTGGTTTTCACTGGCTACACAAGCAAAAGCATAAGACATTCACGTCAAGTGAAAACAAACCTTAGCACAAGCACAACACAGGGACGAAGGATTCACTAGTTCCAGGCTTTCTCTTATGACCGGCCCTGTGAGCGGTGTATGGAAAACGTTTTTCTCTGGACGAACAAAACAGCTTGTGAATTGAAGAAGTGATCCTCACACTTTCTGGACAATTTAAGCAATTGTCTCTTATATGCACTTGAATTTTTCAAACGCATATAAGAGACAATTGCTTAAATTATCCAGAAAGTGTGAGGATCACTTCTTCAATTCATTTCTAACCCGCACTTCACAATCATTTCATTCATCATTCCTTTCACGGGAAAACACGCAGCAGCCCAACAAATTGACCTGCTCTCAACTGTGTGGCTTCATAGCTGAGTTGGTAAGAGCACTGAACCGGCATGGCAGAGGTCGTGGGTTCGAATCCCGTTGGAGTCACTTGAATTTTTCAAGTGCATATAAGAGACACTTGCTTAAATTGTCCAGAAGGTGTGAGGACCACTTCTTCTATTCATTTCTAACCCGCACTTCACAATCATTTCATAAAACAGCTTGTGTTATGCTCGTGTTTTGTTTTCACACAACGCAAGCAAACGCAGAAATAAGCCCAAGCGCAAGGAAGAGGAAAAATTTTGATCAGTCCTTGCGCTTGCGCTTAATTCACTTTATTCCAAAATGGCCGCCATTTTAATATTCTTTTCTTTTTATTCAAATTAGCCATTGTTGCCTCTTTCAAGGTAAATTATTCTTTTGAATTTTGAGCTTGAGAAAGAGGCATCGAGGGCTAATTTGAATAAAACAAAAGGATCTTAAAATGGCAGCCATTTTGAAATAAGGTGTATGCATGAAGCGCGCGATTAGTGTCATGCGTCAGGAAATCAGCGCGAGAAATGAAATTGGAATTAAAAGTTGGAGAGGGATGCAAGCTAACTCCACCAATAAACAATACGCAACAAATACTTAATTGGCCACTCCCCTTGAGGGCCTTTCCATGGCCAATGAATCAAATTACACAAATGAAATAAACAGCAGAGTTAAAAATCCCAACTGGCGCCGCGGGAGGAAGACCACTTGGCTGTTTACAAGCGCAGCTGAAGAATTGAACCAGGGACTGCCTAACACAATTACAGCAAGTAGTCAGAGCGGGACTCAGTTCAACCCGGGTCCTCCGGATTAGAAGTTCGGCGCCCTAATCACTCGGCCACGCTCCCTCGGTCATTCTCGCACGATTCTCACTGTTCAGAAAGTTTCTACCAGAATTGGTGGTCCATGCGGTTAAATGTTCAACTTTGTTTCAAAAGCCTTGAAATCAAGTTAGCATTTTGATAACCTCAGATTGTCTCAAATGATTATATAAGGAATGCATGGGCGTGTACACACCACATACGGAGAAATTCCAAGTTGATACCTTCTCCTCGTAGCTGTCTTGTACATAGGCGTTTCCACTATTTAAAAACTGATCATCCTGGTAGAACAAGTCCACGAGAGTTCGGCGATCTTGATCCTTACAATACTGCAATTCAAATGACATTCAATTGAGTTTAGGACTTAGGGTTCCCAGGTGTTTGAAGGGAACAGGGATGGAGCTGTGATGACGGAGACAACTCGGCTTCCACCAAAGTAGCTTGGCTTCCATTTTCGAAGTTAACGTCAAAATGAGAGTCGAGTTCATTATTCATTCTCATTTTAGCTCTGAGAGGTTATTCTCTGTTCATAAATGGTCGATTGACAAGTCGATGGAGCAACATTTAGATATGATAACCGATTTAACGAAATTAGGGCATTTTTCCATTGCCCTTCTCTCTGAAACAAAGTCAGTGAGCTGTAGTTCATACCGAAATATAACTTTTTCCAGCCTTGCTTTTGTCATTTGTTTAAATATTTTGACACAACGGCCGTACTCGGTTTATCCTTCATTCATTGTCTATGAAACTAATTTTTCCTGAACTCGTCTTGATGTAGAGGATAAGGGCCACTTGACGGTAACGTATGGCCACCAGAAACTCGCCAAGAGTCAAGTTATCTTTCAAGGTCACCACAACCATGTAAAAATAGCCTAGACTCACCTTGATGTAGAGACTAAGGGCCACAGGACGGTAACGTATGGCCATCAGGAACTCGCCAAGAGTCAAGTTATCTTTCAAATGCATCACAACCATGTAAACTGAAAATAGTCGCCATCTTATTATCCATCAATTGTAACTTCATCAACTATAGAGTGCATTTAAGAGCCACGAACATATAAATTACATACAGCTCGGGAGCCTCCACTCTTGTAATGTACTGATATTGCATTGTTTCAAATAACTGAAACCCTAGATTTGAAATGTGCCAAATACTTGCCATCGAAGTTAGGACAACGCATCTCGACCTGTGGATATTTTGTGTTGGACTGGGTGGCCTGTGATACCAAATGGTGTTCAAATGAAATTCCTTTTGGGTGGGTGGCCTGTGATACCAAAGGGGATTGAGACGGCAGTTCTGGAGTACCTTTTCATCGCCATCTTGAATTACGATGACAATGACGATGACAATGGTTACTGACGAAAGGAAACGGGTGATACAAATATATGGCAGTTAGACACGGTGGCCTATCGGCTCTTCGATCGCTTAGAGGAAATGTATAGTGTGTGTGTCTGTGTCTGTGTGTGTGTGGATTAGTGCTTCCTCATTCCTTACCTAGATCAGTATCCCCGCTCACGATAGCTTTATCCAACGCTAGATCGTCTTTTTTCATGCGCATGAGCAATGGGACTTGCTCAGCGGCTTTGGCTTCATAGTCCAGTAACTAACAAATGTCAAGAAGACACAACTGTTTCAATTGCTTAGAATGTCTTAACTATTTCAATGTTTTGCAAAAAAGTGGCTCTGGAATGACACCATAATCCTGTGCTCAGTCGTTTGAAAGCCGATTAATGATAACTCGCGATCAAAAGTAGACCGAACTTGGAGGTAATGCTTTCAAAAAGTAGGCTACAAGAAAAGGAAAGTTGAAGTCAAAACTGAAGGGCAAGCATCTGTTGGAAAACCTTCAGTGCCGCTTATTTAGATAGAGTTTAGTCGGCGCTTGACAAATCCGCGTTTCAAGTCATTTTCAATACTAATAGGGCCAATACTAGTATGCATCAGCTGTTCATTATTGAAAACAGTGTCGAGAAGGCAAGAGCTAGCTGAGGAGAAAACCATTTATCTCCTTGAAGTAACTCACTTCTAGAAAGGTGCGGAAGTAAAACGATTGTTGTAAACCGCGGTCTCAGTTAGACTTCGTTTAAATAACTTGCCCTCACTGGGCCCAGTTGCTCGAAACGTGATTAGCGTTAGAGTGGTTTTCAATTGAGTGTCGTAAAACCAATACCAAAGTAATTACTTCGACCAATCACAGCAGGAGCAAACAGCGCAATGAGCCAATCAAAATTCGTAGCAATTTCACGTAACTTGCTCAAAGCGCGGGAAAAATCGCGCGCGCAAGTCGCGATTGGTTTTGGTTTTCCTTCTTATTGGTTGATAAACTTGCGGGAGATTTTTAAGCCAATCACAAAGCGTAGCAATCGCAATCGCGTAATTACATTCGACAGTCATTTGAAAACCGCTCTAACCAGCATTAGATACCTTGACAACTGATTGGTTTTGACACTGGTTTTCCCGCACTTGGTACCGGCCGCGTTTACACGACTGGCTTTGCATCCTGATTGGCTAGTAAAACCAAGTCGTTAATTAATTCGTTTTGTGATTGACTGAAGAGTGTATTTCTTTTGGAACGTGATAAAAAGACTGGCAGTATAGCTATCACACAGTATGTTTCAAACCCGTGTTCGACGCACCAGTATTTGAGTTTCTCTCTTAGTTTCTCTTTGAAGTGTTAAGTAAAGCACACTTCATGATATTTTTAAGCGAAACGAAAACCAGATTTTCGCTGATCCATTCTAGTCACAACCGTAGATGAAGGCGTCAGGCGTGACCTTTCAGGACGAAGCTAACGATAATTGCGTGATGTTTACTGACCTTGATAGCGAGGTGTGTTCTCCCGCAGTCAACTGCTTTAGAAGCTATCTCTGAGTACGATATCCCAGGAGTCTCCCCGAGCTTAGAGTTGATGGCACGTGCGATCTCTTCATCATCAACATTAGCTTGTTGAACCTGTAAAGTAAGGGAAACTTCTGTAACTCTGAAGCATTTTCCCAGCTTTCCGACGAAACTTGCAATAAGGGATGAGGATCTCAAGAAGAGAGCAACGTCCGTTTGTTTCAACAGTGGAAGTTTTCTTTAATGAACACTGCGAGCAAACGGTAGTAATGTTGATGCTAAGACCAAAATCCGAACCCTGCAAAGCCATGCATAGCGGCTGGTCACGGCACTTACTTTATAGCAAGCCCAGTGTCCAAGGATGCGACTGGCACCCTCCCCCTTGGAAATCTTGAGGTAATCACAAATTCTGATTGCCAAACAGTAGTGCCGCCTTAGCACCAGTCTGTAAGGGAAAGAAAAGTATACCAGGCAAAATTACACCGAATTTAAGGTTGGATTTTTTTGGGGGGTCAAGACTTCCCATTGCTGATAATCGGGTTATTTTCAAGGGTGAGCCTCTTTGGTCAGCGGTGGTCACGTGGAGAGACTCTGGGTTCTTACTGCAGGTACCGTAACACGGCTGACGTAAAACAAAAGAAATACGAGAAACAAAAGACAGGAAATAAGAAAAGACTAATACCAAGTGAACAAAATGTTTTTCGGTACATGCAGAAGGACCCAGCCTCGGGAGTACTTGATCTTGCAAACCGCAGAGATCATGCGATATTTTCTGTCGCTTGACAACAGGCAGCCAATGGATTTTACATAGCAATTTCACATGCGTATAAAACACTATCATTACCACAAAAAAAGATGGACCCAAAGGATCGCTTAGTTGGCCATGCTCAACTCCCCGAACTCACCTGTCAATCAGGGTTTTCATCGAAAGTTTCTCCAACCTGAACAAATCGTCAAGGTCTTTATACCACAACAACACTGGCTTACGCTTGCAGACGTAACTGGCCAGTTTAGTAGAGTGGTTATCACATCAGTGCCGAAAATAATTTCGCATTTGCTTTGGGTTTCTATTCTTGCGCTAGATATTCCAATTAAATGATTCAGACATGTCCAGGATTGCAAGTAATGAGATGCACGCTGATTTTGATAAACGTCACGAAGTGTCCCTTACCGTTCTCCTCAACTTAACATCACTTATGTTCAGAAATGCGGCCGTTAAAGGTCACTCGGTGTATGTACGCCTTAAGACTACTCCTCAAGTAAACATAAACAGCTATCACTACCCTAACCCAACACTAACCATTGATTTAAAAAATTAACGGCAGGATTCCTGCTCCTTTGTGCTCTTCAAATTCCACGACTTTCATCACCTAAAGTTTAGCCGTCACTTTCGTAAGTTGTCAAAACCATCCTTCTCTTAGCGTATTTTCTGACATCACTTGCCTGTATTTTATTTTGTGCTTGATTCCATTAGTTTATCTACCACACACAACTATAATTTTCCATGACTTTCCAGGCCTGGAAACTGAAATACGTAAAATCCCATGACTCTCCAGGTTTCCCATGACTCCTGAGAACCCTGTAATGGACTCATTATTTTCCTGTGGGGGTGGGGGAAGAGAGGGGCTTATTTTTCTCTTGGGGGAGGGGAGGACTACGTCTTAATGGACTTTCGTTGACGGCACCGAAAGTTGCCTCAAATGATGGGAAGTTAAATAGCAAAGGATACTGTCCGTATGTAAGTGGTATTCCAACGGTGTAATCTCGGACGGCGTTTAAGACTCGCAGATTGCGACACATTGACACAAACGTCTGTGGAGCCATGTCAGTCAAAAAACCTTTGCCGAATGACGCCGCCTGCATGGAAAAGAAAGCAAAAGAAATGCGGCATAAGCAAACTGAGGGGCGTTAATCATATTCTGAGTTCTCCACTCTCTCATAAACTCATGACCAACTTGAACAGCCCACGTCTTTTAGAAAAAGAAAACAAAGGATAACATTTTGAGCGAGCCGATAACAACTTGTGCTGAAGTGGCAGAACCTCACACTGGTGCAGCAGGGAGTGGGTGTAGTGTTACCATGGAAACATGATCGATAGATTCTTGTAACTCACTCGCAAAAGGCTTCTCTGTAACGCTGGCTCATGTTCACCAGCAGCAGCGTGAATGCATTGCTGGACGGCTTCAGGAAGTCGTTCCTTGATCATGCGAATGTACTCCTCTGCTCTGGCACTCTTTTTCTGTTTGTTTAAGACCCAAAAAACAACCGCAACAGTGAAAAAAAAACCACAACACTAGAAATGAGTACGCTGGTAGGAAGTAAAAAACAAACAAACAAAAAAACAACAACAAACAAAAAAACGTGGATTGGGCTCGTGATGGGGTTGGCACTTATTTCCATCGCTCAAAATGACGTTTGACATCTCCTGACAATTATATGAAGTAATGGGTTTAGGTTAGTTTAGGGTTAGGAGTTTACTTCATGTAACTTGAAGCAAAAAGGAATTGTCAGTTTGAAGGATAAAAACGAGTGCTAACCTCTTGATAAACAGGCTTGATGCATTTTCTATCAGAGGCCGGTTCTTTTTTACTTATTAAAGTGCCCCCAAACTCAGCTTTTCCATTTTGCAAAAGTAAAATTTCAGGACCATAAAAGATATATTTTGCCTTTACTCCTTGCGATTTCGATTTTAAGAGGCCGCACAAGTTCCGTATGGTTGACAAAATTGGCAGTCATTTGTCACACACTGCTTTGCATTGCAGTATTGAAATGATTTTTGCATTGCAAAGCAGCTTGTGACGTCATGTCAGGATGGACTCATGCCTCTCGCCGTGGGACAAACGACTGGTGGTTTTGGTACGTTTTCCAGCACATCAGAAACGAAATTTTAAGGTGAAAACGGCAAAATATGTTACAGGTGAAGAGATTTCTCTCAGCAAACAAAAATATGTGAGGTTAGAGGCACTTCAATAAACCTGG
Organism: Astreopora myriophthalma; assembly: GCA_014634185.1. Classification (NCBI taxonomy): domain Eukaryota; kingdom Metazoa; phylum Cnidaria; class Anthozoa; order Scleractinia; family Acroporidae; genus Astreopora; species Astreopora myriophthalma. The sequence goes on from BLFK01000476.1 coordinate 543,875, forward strand.
CATTTCTGTTCTTGCAGAGAGAAATTTCTCCAACATCAAAATGATAAAAAAATGCTGCAAATTCCGGATTACTGAGCCGATAATATAGCTCACTTGCCTCGAACTCTTTGGAAGCATCGAACAGCATAGCACCAGGCTCCATGGAACCAATTTTAAACACTTGCTCTACCGCAGCTGAAAACTCAAAGCAAAGAGCACTTCTTGAAGCAGATGGGGAATTAGTTAAAACAAAGTCGCCGAAATTTTTCTTATGTAAAGATATGTCTAAAGAGAATATCTACCAGAATCGAAACAAATAAGCCACAACCAACTGAAGTCGACACAGCAGATTGATCAACGTAAACAGATTTAAAAGCTTTGCTCTTCCAACGTTCGTTCTCCTTCAGAGCGAATCTGACGGAGACTTCAATATCTTACTGCAGGGGCAATTGCCTGCTCCGAAGTTCAAACGGAGGACTGGGAAGAAGTTATTATTATTAATACTAGTACAGGAAATCACATGATTTCGAGTGCAATTTGGAATAAATAAGCACGAGTAATTTTTTTTCAAACACTAACAGAATCGCAAGAGCCCTTAGGGTGAGTGCATTTTGTGGTCCTTTCATGTTCCTTGTGTAACTTGCAATCGCACTTATTAACCTGGTACCCGCTGAAGTAGCTCGTGAGTCTCATTTCCAATGATTCTGACACCATCGAGTTCCTGGACCAGATGCACGGCGCTATCCATCTGATACGTAATACGTTAAGTCAAATTTTCTTACTCAAGGTTGCATCTTGCTCCTTGGATAACTGGGAAAGGCCCATTGCTGAAAGGACTTGCCTTTCAACAGTGTTTTAGGGTTCGGCTCCCGGAATTAGCTCCATGTGTTGCTTGTTGCCTCTTCGCTCCGCTTAGTCTGCGTTGAGCGCAGACTAAGCGTTGAGCGCGATTTTTTGGGGGCACGCGTGGGAAGAAGAAAACGCTCCTCTTTTGAGCGTGCCCTATAAAATCCCGCTCTCTTTACTCCAGAGCTTGCTCGCAGGCTACACCCTGCTCTGTGAGATTAACAGCCACGGAAATCAGGTCTTTTGCAGCTATTTTTCATATGAAACTACCTTCACCGTCATTGAAACAATTTGTATCCCCAGTGTCTACTCAAAAATAAACTGTCCGAACTTGTTTTACCAATCCCGGAGTAGACTTTAGAATTTCCCTGACACGATGCGTTACTTGCTAACTTTTCACTGACCTTAAGAACAATCTGTCCCCCCCCTCCAACATATCTTTGCCGCCTAGCAAACAATATTATGCTCGCGTCGTGGCCGTGTTCACGGTTTCAAGGTGAAACCAAATGCCCAAGAGTGTTCTCGTGGGATGCTAACAGTTCACGTTTCTGTCGTTACAAAAAAGGTGATGTCATAGAAATAAACGGTGTCGAAATGCTGCAACCAGAAACAAAAGCGGCAAACTTCTATTCAAATTACTTACAGAAATTGCATAACAGATCCTTTATCAGGATTCCTTTGCAGCGGGAGCGAAATAAATGTTCAATGCATGGTTGTGGCAGCATAACAATAATCTTTCATCCCTTCATTGTCTCAGAAAGTCGGAACACGAAGTATTCTAGGCGGTCACCCATCTAAGTGGTAACCCCGCCCAACAGGGCTTAAGTTCGGTGACTATCACAAGTACGCGACTAATTACCATATGCGACTGGCAACTCCGATTGAAACAAAACTCGCCTGAATTTTAAACGTGGGCTGCCTGTGGCATCCCACGTAATTGGAATTTAGGTGTAAGTGCGACTGATGAGCTCATTAAGCTTTCAGAGAAAACATGAACGTGAATGTGTTTAAGTAATACTTAAAAAAAAAAAAATCAAAGGATATCTTATGGTGTCTTTCGTTGGTCCGACAACATCTATGTAATCATCCCAGTAACAGATAACGGCTCCCATTGCGCACCTGTATGGGAAAAACGAGGAGGTAAAACTTGAACTTAAATTAACGTATCTGCCAAGGAAGTGACGCATGCAAAAAGAGAGCGAGAAGCGAGCCGGAGGCTCCACGCAAGCGAGTACCCACTGAGGGGAAAACCTCTGCAGAGCAGAGTAGAGAACCGACAACGAATTCAATCCACATATTATGACTTCGAATCCGGGAATCGAATTCGGGTCGCAGTCGGTGGGAGGCGGGCGCTCTCACCACAGCGCCAGCCCTGTTCCTCTGCAGTTCGGTAGGCTTGATCTAAGGATCGTTTTAACATGACGTCATGGCGGCCATCTTGGTGTCCCAAAACAATCCTCGGGGAATTGGACTCCATTTTTATGCAAATATTTCTTACTGTTTCAGTAAATCAACATGGCCGCTGGTCACCTGAGTGAAAACGATCTATACCTGTAAGCCGCTTGGCGGTTTCTTCGCTCACCTTTTCTCATTGTGGAGAATAGTCACAGATTCAGTCCGAGGTGCCAAAATGCGGAAAATTTCTCTCATTCCGAAAAGTAATTTCCAGCACACAGATTACAGTTTTACTCCTTTAAATGCAAACTTCTTTCATTGACAATCTGCATGTTACGATCTTGTTTGATTAAAAAACAACATATAATAAAAATAATAATAATAAAAAATCACAGTGGTTTTGGGAGACATTGTTACCGAAGAAAATCTTGGTTTCCCGTTGCAAGAAAATCAGTTTATAAACACTCTTGCTTCTCAAACGAGAGTTTGGCTTCCAAAGCTGGCTATCGGGGAAACATCAGTTCCCGTTCCCGGTACGGCTCCTGAGAGATGTTACCTAGCAACGCGGTGACAGTCCGATCTAACCACAGAACAGTATTCTTCCAAAGCAAAGTTTCCCAGCGGTTGTTTAGCCATGCTCTTTGATTCATCTCGCGCTCGCTTCTCGCCTGCCTTCCCAACACACAATTGAAAAAAAAAAAAACAAAAAAAACAACAAGAACAACAACAAACAAGCAAACAAATAAAGAACACTAAAAAGCAAAATATACGTACCATGCAAGCTGCTTGGGTCTGGATGGACAAGCAGTATCGAACTCACAGTATACTTTCTACGGCAAACAGAAAAGATTAAGACCATTTTGCAGTGGGCCTTTATGAAAAATACCACAATACACTTCGGGGAATAGGCATTGCATTTGTGTAGGCCATTTTGCAATGGGCCGTTCTGAAAAATACCACAACGAACTCCAGGGAATAGGCATTGCACTTGTGTAGATTCGCATTACTGTAAAACTAACTGAGAAAACCGTGAATACCTGAAATATTTCAGGAATGTTGATTGCTATGTGACCTGAATCACAGAAAAGCTCAGGACATGTGAGGAAACCTCAAAGCCACAAACTAATTACCGTTGGCGGTTTCGCTTTCTTCCTTTTCCATACAATACAATAACATTCCTTATTATATGGCTAGCTCCGTGAGCGGGCAAGATGAACAAAATCGTGCGCTGTGATTGGCTACCCGAGCGGGCAAGACGGAGCTATCTTGCCCGCTCGGCACCACTCGCCGTGTCCCGCGCGAAAAAGTTCCCCGAAAGCCATATAATAAATCCTTTATCGGTCAAGATGGCTGGATATTGGCCTCGTTCTTTTTTTGCGTTTTTATGGACCTCGACTTCGTCTCGGTCCATAAAAACGCAAAAAAAGAACTTGGCCAATATCCAGCCATCTTGACCTCACGCTTGGTCAATAACGCATATATAATTTCATAATGATTTCTCGTCTTCATGGTTATGTAAGTTTCACAGTAAGGAAATTTACTCATCCCATCATCAACTTTAGTCATGGTACTATGAATTTGGCACCCATTTGCATACTGTAGTTACATATACTGTAGTTGCTGCCTTTTGTACAAAAAATAAATAAATAAATAAATAAGTAAAATAAATAAAATAAAACAAAAATGCCCCCATGCTCCCCCAATTTGGCTAACGCGTTCATTTTCAGCCCCCTATCCCCACACAAAAACTTGACCATGTCCCTTTCACTTCAAGTTACAATAAGTAAACACCTCCTTCAACTACCTATACCTCATCTACTATGTTCAAACTATGTTCAAATTAACTGCGATGATCATTCTTCACTTTCATCTACAACCGCAGTTCACATATGAATTATTTCATATATACTTCACATTATGTTCAAACTTATTGCAAAAAAGAAAAGATTTCGTTAAGTGGCACTGAGAGCTAAACTAGAAAACGAGGCTGCAATTAATATAATTATTCCATCAGCCCGGATACGAGGATACCTCGATACGAGGTGGTAAATACCCAATGAAGCGCATACCACCGAGCTGGGTATACGCCAATCTTGTATCCAACAAGGGTGAATGGAATAATAATGTTTTGTTAAATTCTCAGCCTTCAGTGCATTTTTTCCCCGAGAAAACTTGGCTCCTTACAGCTGTACCGCTGAAAAATTGAAAACGACATTTGCTGGACTCATCTTCCATTAGAAGGTCAAATGTAGGTATAATTTATAGGACAATCACATGACTTTTGAAGGGCATAATATTATAGTTGATTTGTGGTCCGAGTAGCATCATTTGTGTCATTGCCGTCGGCGTCGTCGTTTCGTAAGCTCCCTATTAAGCTTTAACCTCTTTTCAGATCTCACCTGCAAATCAGCTGATCCTATCCACAGTAATCCAGAATCTGTGAACATTGCTAAGTACTCGTAGTTGTGCGATATCGCCATCTCTATGATGGACGTCACCGCAGCTCCCTCATGGAACGTAACATTCTAGAAAACATACAAGTTCTTCAATTTCTCTCTTGCTGGGCATTACTGCGTTCTGAATACCAAATGTAGACTGGGAGAAACTTCTTTAATAGGAAATTTCCCAGTTCACTTCAGGCTCTTTTTCAAAGCAATCATTATTCCAAATGCACAATTTTTGCATGCGAATAAAAACTTGTTTCCTCTGTGAAGAAGACAGAGTATGAACTTGAAATAAGAGCCAATATTGAGTTAAAAAAAAAACCATCCAGGAAAGGCATGGATTCAAGATGTAACATGGGAGATAAAGCAGTTTTAAATTGAGCATTGCAATGTAATTAAGCGATTGCTTAATTGAGTTTGGTTTGGCTTCCTTTATGATCGGATAAAAAAACACACGACCTCTTCAACCAATCAGATTCAAAACTAAAACCAGTAAAATTATTGTGAATTACTCACTATTGCTTTCCCACGCTTAGTGCCTTTTGTGTTTACTTGCCAAAGTTTTATTCTGATTGGTTAGTAAAACCAATTTGTGAATTATTTTAATTTGTGAATTATTACTTAATTTGTGATCGGCTGAATGGTATATTTATTTCCTTCAGAAAGTGATTGACTATGTAATTACTCAGTGCTCAACACTAACTTTTTTGGATACTAGGCATTGGGCTTAAGTAAGCAAAATTAATCGCTCTCGGCTAGCCCACAAGGACAAGCCACTAGTCCAAAACAAGGCCAGAAAAAATACACCTAAGGAATTAAGTTAACAATGTATAAATCTGCTTCAGGAGCGTCAGCTGTAGAAAGACATTTCCTTGAAGGTAAGGTGTTAAAAGAGGCTAAAAATCGGTCATGCCAAAAAAGTCCAAGATAGCGGGCCTATGGTAGCTCTCACCCAGGTGACCCTTTTGAGTGACATGGAAACAAGGACCTAAGGCGTTTTCGAATTTGGCATTCGTTTTGGGATTCGATGGTATGACACTCCTGCAATATGGATTGCAAGTCCTCTGGTTTAAGTTACTCAAGGTGGAATAACAAAAACAAAACAAAGGACTTCTCAAGGTATCAAATTGTAGTAAATTTATTTTCCACGAAACTAACTAGTCCAGAGGCTGGTATAATGTAGAAGCACATTTTCACTAGTCCAGCAGGAAGTTTTACTGGTCCTGGGCTAGTGGACTAGCATTAGTGTCGAGCACTGTTACTTCAGTTTTGATTTTAAGACACACAATTGAAAACTGCTTTATAGGCCCCTAGCTATGGGCTGCTGACATGGATATAAATTGAAGGGCTTGGGGTATTACAGTAAATTAGAGCTCAAGTATTCTTTTGTCAAAAAAACGAAATTGCTTTTAAGTGGCTTAGATTTTGCATGTGGCCTTCAATTCACCAGTGGAAATCATTGCTCTGTTGTTGTTGTTGTTATTTTGTTTCCTTTTCTGGCTTTGGTGGTGCCTCATTTTCAATAAATTAGTCCTGCAAAAATTGACTTTTTCGACGGCGGTGTGTCTTTTAAAACTTAACTGGTAAAATGAAACCTTTCTTTTCTGCACACAATGAAATCAGTACACCTCTGGGGAAAAATAGTTCTTTTTGCATGGCCAATTTCTTGAAAACTAGAGGCAAACGGAGGGGGGAAAACAAAACAACAGAACAATGATTTCTGGGGGAATGGAAAGCTGCATTCAAAATCTGAGCCACTTTAAGGTAATAAATATGTTTTTATTCAAGAAATATTTGACATAGGCTCTTTACGCCCCAAGCACTTCAACTAACCATGTTCAACACTCCCTAAAACTGTAGCTTTGATTGTGTCCAGTTTGGAATTATTCATGGCTGACCTGTAAAGTGCATTGACCCTTGTCAGTGAGGTAAAGTGCATTATCCACTGCAATCAATAAAGATGAGCCCCTGTCATATGGCATAATAACCCAGCTGCTGGGTGGAGCATCCAGACCTTAAAAACACAAACAAAAAGGGGCTACAAGTCATTTGCTGAGAGGTGAGTAAGGTCTTGATGTACCCTACAATTCTGGTTTCAAGCCTCCAAGTGGCCTGAGTTAAAAGCCCCCTACACCAGGTTATAGGCGAGATTACCTAAGTATTAACAGACTGAAAGGATAGTCATTATTTTGTACAGCCGTATTGTGGCTATAAACCCTCTCTCTTGTTTGGTGGATCAAATGCAGGTTAAGATTTGTAGTTCTCTGCAGTGTTTTATTAAGAGCTGACCCTCTCTCAGAGCTGAACATATTTCTTTTTTGTGGCACCACTGACAAAAAAACAAACAAACAAAAACAAAAACAAAAAACAACAACAACAACAACAACAAAAAACAAAAACAAAAAAAACAATTTTGGGAGGATGCAGTCTGCAGATTATGTTTCATACAATAGAAGAACCAGTTCAAGACATCACGTTATTTGTTTCCTGACCTGGAGGATCATAGAATCGTCGACTGCCAACTTCATCAACACTGTTAGTGACATAAAAGTGATAACTTCCAGTTAGGATTGCTATGCCTGTTCTTCCAGCAAAGTTGTAAATTTTGCAGTCTATAACTTTTGACTCTTTGGCATCCTGCAAATTATGGAAAAATAAATAAATAAATTAATAAATTAATAAATAAATCATGTCAACCAAAAGATCTTTAATAAATAATGATGAATTGCATTTTGCAGTGGTAAATTACTGGTAGTTAATCTCTACATTAATTTTATTGTCACTCTTTCGATACTTCTTCATTTTTATTGTCACTTTGTGACCAGTTGCATAGTATATCCTTGCATTTATGCCACATTCACTGGCAATTTCTGTTACTTGCAAAATTTGATGATAGATGAAGTGTAAAATTTCCTGTTCACATTTAAAACAAGTTGTGACTTTCCTCGAGATTATTTCCAAAAATTTGAGATCTTCAATGAGTGAAGATCTCATTCAAGGTACGTACTGATGAAAAGGTGGTAGTGTATTGGCGAGGAAGCAAATTTTCCTGAATGAAAGAATTACTGATCAATCAGTGACAATTCTAGCCACAAAACAGGACCAACCAAATTTAAAAAGGAATAAATTTTAAAATAATATTAAACACATGCACTTTTTTAACAACTCCCCTTAAGGAGCTGTTCAGGGTTGATGGAGGAAATGATCACAAACTGAAACAGAGTTAAGAATCACAACTAGTGTCTAGTGTCAGAGACAGCTGGCTCTTACAAACTGATAAATTTTGAGCAATAAAATTAATGGTGGAATGCATATAATTGAGGCCTACAGAATGAAAACAGAGTTTGAGTGGGGAAAAAACTATTCTGGTCTGTTTTCATTTTGTCATTTCATTTGTTTCATCTTTTTTTTTACTGAAAACATTAAATTTTTTGAAGAAGCTAAACACCATTTATATGATACCAGGGTTCTTATTAAGAGCTGGTAACTGGTTATCATTACGGCTTTTCAAGTACATTTTACCGGCTATGTTGATAGCAGTCAAGTAATGATGAACTATGATGTGTACCAGACTTTGTTACTTCGTTACCTGGTATTGTTGTCTTTTATCCTCCAATTCAAAATCTTAATAAGAACCCTGGATACTGGTAAAAGAAGTCAAAACATTATTTGTATGCAAACAGCCCTTCAAATGTATTGATTGACCCCAATAAGCTGCCACAAACAACTGACCTGTCCCATTGATACAGTTTTTTTGATTGCACCATGCATGTCGTAACTCGATACGCTGCCATCATTAGCCACACACAGAAGATCCTCTGTGATGGACCAACCCATCTGAATTATTGGACTTCCATCCCACTGAAAACCAGGTAGAACACAGGATTAAGGAGAGCAGATAATTTGAGTGTTTACACTGGTTTATGCCTCAGGTATTGTCATTGCTATTCTTGCACTGATTAGCTCACATGAGTGAGAATGGTCATTAAGCATGCCACACAGATTAGTTTTGTTGCAAGTGGGTTCAAATCCCATCTGGGACTCGGATTTTTTCCGAGTCTACGTTTCTCCTAGAATTTACGTAATATATCATGTTGTTGTTATTTCTGTGTTATTAACTCACTTAGGAGGTTGGTTGGACGCATCTTGATATGCCTTTATGTGATGGCGTGATGCCATTAGTGAGTTCATATATGATGCCTTAATGTGACAGCGCGAAGCTGTTGGTGAGTTCATATGAGCCAGCACGTGGCTGTGTAGCCGCGCGATGCGGTTCCAGTCAATACCCACAATTTGACCCTTGCTCACCACAGAGTCTCCAGTAGCTCAGTGGTAGAGCATCCGACTAGATCACGGAGGGTCGTGGGTTCAAATCCCATCTGGGACTTGGATTTTTTCCGAGTCTACGTTTCTCCTAGAATTTACGTAATATAGAAAAAAAAATTACAAGCAATAATAAAAACTGGAAAAAAATAATGGGTTTTACTATGTTATCAAGCCAATGTTATATAAAATGTACCTTAATTGTGGAAAGTTCTTTCCCAGCAGAGGAAAATATGTGAATGATGGGTTTGTTAATAGCTGATCCTTGGATTCGCACAAACTCCTTATTATCTCGCATCAGAGCTGTATGTTTGCAAAATATGACTACACGTTAAAATAATGATTGCGTTGACAATTCAATCTAACAAGATACGTTTAATTAATTTTATCAAGAAAGAGTCTCTAACAGAGTTATAACTAGTACTGCAAAGTAAATTATTAGAGCAAAATAACCCCCAACTGACGTTTTGAGGTGAAAAACCAATACTGTTAGTCTACATTGTAAATTATTGTTGCACAGCCTGATCTTCGTGACTGTAAGAATGACAGCCCACTGGTCAGTTGTTGACCACAGAGCTAACAAAATTTGTTCGTGGAGAATTTAGTTTATTACTAAATTTCAGGGTTTCTATTAGAAGCCAGCACCTGGTTAGGTCCAGCACCTGTCTACTTTCAAGGGAGTACTCTAAAATCGAAAAAATATCAGCATCAATTCACATAGGCACATGTACTTGGTTACTCAACATCAAGTACCCTTCTACCTCAAAAATTAATGAAAACCCTGAACTTTTATTTAATACCTAAGTAATTAAAAACATAAAGGGAGCCAAGGTTTAGGAAATTATCTGTTTTAAGCATTTATGCTGAAAATGAAATCCATGTTGTAGATCATAGCTGTATTTATTTTGATTTCTTCTTAAGATAATTAATATCTCATGCAGAAGTTTTAAGCAAATTCCACATTATTCACTTTTATTATTGGACACATATTTTCTGTTGTTGTTGTTTTCCTAAACATACCGTACCTATTGGACCTCCAAATGCTGCCGCACTCACAACAAATTTGGACAGATCCACAGCATCTTGCCAGGCCATGCTATAAAGCTCCACTTTTCTATAGATGTAGAAATGCACATTATTAAATTACTGGTAACAATGAACAACACCAGACAGTATTTTGAGTTTCTTTGATTAGGGAAAAAAAAAGAAAAATAATAACATAAAATAACAGAGATGAACGAAAGAAAACTAGTTTGTGCACAAGTCCAGGTTGTCAGCACCCAGAAGAGACAGAACAATGCAAAAGAGCCATTCCATTTATTTTCTGCACCCACCCCCCCCGAACTGAAGGACTGCTTTTTCCTTGGGGGGAGGGAGGGGGTTAGCAAACTTATTTCTGAGGGGGTGAGATAGTCAGCTCCTTTGAATTCTTTTGAGTTTTTCTGAGGGGGTTGTAC
>BLFK01000476.1:558217-617766 GCA_014634185.1 Astreopora myriophthalma
AAGCAAAAAGTATTAATCTGTACACGTACACTGTACAGCGTAACATGTAACTTGCTTGGCGGGGCAGACTGTCTGGCAAAAATCAACAAGACCTCGCAGATACATGTACATGCAGAGTAAATGCAAGTTTTCTTCAAAAGCTTGCCTCTTGATCTTACAGTTCCCACATGCAATGCTCCAATAATTATCATTCTGCTGTGTGCAATCAGCATTAAGGAAGAAAATCATGTGTGCACCTGCATTTTATTATTCTGCAGACAGAGTGGTTCAGAGTGCAGTCCTACCTTGCAGACTTTTTTTAATAAAAAATAATAATTATTAAGGAATTGTTATTAGTTTATCTACTATATTTATCTTTATAGACTGTTTAGCCCTCCATTGTGTAATGTCATCAATTTGCTTTGCTTTTACTCAAGGAATGGAGTGTAAAGCTGTTGCAGAGCAGGCTATCTCTCTTAACCTATTTTAACCTGGTAATACTGTAATTAATGTTTGTCTGCATTCTTTTTAAGGAGAGAAGGGCTTGAGCAAGGCTTCAGGGAAAGCGCTGCATTATAAGGGGGCACCTTTCCACCGCATCATTAAAGATTTTATGATTCAAGGAGGAGATTTCACTAAAGGTTTGAAATGAATTAGACAATAGTGAGCAGGAGATCTGTATGGGTAACTTAATCACCATTATTTTGTTGTGTGAATTGACCAAGTACAACTTTGTGGAATGACCAAACACGCTCTCAAAAGTTGCTTATAATTTTGCAGTGCAGGGCATTTTTGCTCCAAGCCATTCAATTAATATCATTTCTGTCTCTTGCAGGCAATGGAACTGGTGGGGAGTCTATTTATGGAGGGACATTTAATGGTACGGGTAAAAATAATTTCAACGTACACCTTTAGTTTGGTCTGTAATTCTTTGTCTCTTTTCGTAATTGTGATAAGAAACTGAATCAGGAACTTCACTAAGGTCTTAATAAGATCTTCACCTGGGCATAATGAAAACGAATATCCTGCGAGCAGTATATTCACATCTCTTATCAGCTTTACAGCTGTAGTAGCGAAATGAAAGAGAATTTACTACCAGCCAGCGACAGCTGACGACACCCAACAGGTCACATTATCACACACGTTATGCTCAACTGTGCCTGTGCAAAGAAAAAACACTTGTTCGCTAACTAGTTTTTTTAGTTTAATTTCCAGTTTTATTTGAACTTTCCAGTTTTATTTGAGCTCATGGTGGTTTGTCTTTCATTTTGCTGCCAAAGAGGATGAGAAATGAGAATCCACTGCTTGCAGGGTACATACATGACAATTGTAATGAATGCCAGACAAAGGAAATTTCAAATCAAACTACATGTAGGTTAAAATTATTTTTTTATACCTGGTGTAATTTTCACTTGCAACATGTACTTCTTTGTAATGATTGTACCCATATGAAAACCGCTTTCCACAACTGTCATGGCTCTTTCTTAACAGTATACTTATTGTTACTTATTGTATTTATTATTATTGATGAGGTACTCTGTTGCAGGGTCTACCTACTTTTGTATTGTTTTAGTCCTGTTGTGGTGACGTTTTTGTTTGGATTTGTTTTGTTTCTGTCAAGATTTTGTTTCTTTTGTTTTACATCATCTGTTGACTCACCCTGCAATTCATGACTTGTAGTTTCCTCTCAAGGGGCTTATTTGCAAGTGGGTGTTTTCTAAAAGCCATAAATGAGACTGTTTATTAAAGCAAGTCAGATTCATAACCTCAGAACAAGATCTGTCTCTAGCGACTCGTTCTATGCTAAGTTTTCTAGAACTGATAAAATGTATGCCTCTTTCTCGAGAATTGGTGCCCAAATTTGGAACTCTATTCCTCATTCGATTAAATTACTCAAACGTTGAACCGTACTTTCGCAAAAAGATAAAGGAATTATTGCTAAATTTCTTGCGGTCAGAAGATGATTATGTTGAAGTCTCCTGTCTTTATCTTACTAAGTTATTTAAGACTTTAGGTTAGCTTCTCTTCATGATTTAACCTTTGTACTTGTAATGTGTCCTCAGATCTCCCCGCCTCGATTTGTTCATAAGCTATTTGCGGGGGAAAAGTAATGTAATTATAGTTATAATTATTTCCAATTTTCAATAAAATGTTGTTGTTACTGGTTTTAGTCATAATTGTTTTTAGTTACATGCATTGTCTGTTTCTCACAGATGAAGGTTTTGAGGTTGAGCATGGCCAGCCAATGTTGTTGTCGATGGCAAACAGAGGTCCCAATACTAATGGATCTCAGTTTTTTATGTAAGTATTTGAGTGAAAACTAACTAATGGCTCAGTGCTACTGAATGTTCCCAGGTAAACAAAATGGTTATTTTCAATTTTGCTGCTGTACACAATGTAGAGACCCTACAGTCCAGTTGTATGTCTCTACCTTGTATCCTGAGCTATCCAGTACTTAAAAACATGGCCCGTGAATGTTGTCTTGGGATCTAAAAAAAGGCTTTCATGAATATGCGGTCAGAAGGAGCCACATGATGAAAATGCAATGAAATGTCTACTTCGAAGCCACAATGTACAAATGTACATATAATCACCATTACACTGTACATTACACCATTACACTAACAAAATGCTTGTGCATCAACGGAAACCAAAAACTAATGCTAAAGTTTTGTCAACGAGAATCATACACTGTATAAGTGTACTGAAACCATTTTTTTTACATCAGTTGTTCTGTATAAAGGGATGGCAAGGATGGAAATGGATTGAGACTTGAAAAAAATGGCTGACTTTTTTCAAGTTTGCACACGGTGTTCTCTAAAAATTGCCAAAAATTTCCTATGGATAATTTTTCCTACAAAAGTTCATTTAATATTATTTTTCTTCTTGGTTTGTCAGAAATGTTGTTACTTGTCAGCTTAAGTACCAAGTTTCAATTTTCAGCCAGTTAAGACATTCATGTAAAATACAGGAAAACTACCATGACAGTGCCCCTTTAATGTGTTCATTTGGTTTGTTACAGAACAACTCAGCCTGCTCCTCATCTGAATGGGTAAGCTTCATGGCAAAACATCATTACCGGTGTTATATTGTTATTGAACATTGTTGTTAAATATTATATATTGATATTTGCCAAGCTCTGCAAAATAAATTCACAAAATTGGTCATTGTTTTCTTTGCTTTGACTGTCTTTTTTTTGCCTTTTGCAAGTCGATCCATGGCCAACATTGTCCAAAAGTTGCAAACTTTGTAAGTTTTTTTTTTCGTTAAGATAGTTCCATCTTGCCCACTGGTTAGCCAATCAGACCACAGAATTCCCTCCAAGTTGCCCACTCGTGGAGCCTGCCATAATTATAATCATGTTATCTTATCATTATTGTTATCAGTATTGTTGTTGTTGTTGTTGTTGTTAGTTTTAGTGTTACTAGCAGTAATCCTTTTAGTTTATAATTAATACCTTACAAGGTTGTAAGAAGTTTTGGGTGGGTGTCTAAACCTGGGGGAGGGGCTGGGGGATTTGTGATTGTAAACTGTATACTCGGTACTCTAGGTATAAATTGAGTTTCAAAAATGAATAGGTAAGAAGTCGATTAGGAGTAGCAGTAATACCCATCTTTATTGAAGTATGCTTCTGAGAATTGTGTTCTATAAAATCCTCCCAAAAACATCCTTCTTGTACTTGAAGGGACTAACGTTGGCGTCCTTTGGGGTAATTTGGGGAAATCTTCAGTTGATTCTGAGTATTCGACTAAAAAATGATAAGATCAAATTCCTACCTTTACCGATAAAGTCATTGTTGTATGACAAACGAGATGATTGTGTGCACGAGCAAGCATTATTGAGACAAGTTGTTAGAAAAATTGAAAATACATTGGGCCCACTGTTTTCAAGTTATACATGTATTACCTAATGCGATCCTTTCTAATTTTGTTGTATATGTAGTCGTTCTACATTGCCTTTGCACAGTTTTGAGTGGTTATAGGGATGTTGCATTCTATTTTAAGCGCACCTGGTGTGTCCTGAAAATACCTAAAATATATTATACTGTAATTGTTATTGTTTGTCAACTTAAGCCCTTTTAACTCTACTTACAGCTGTTCTTCCAAATCACGTAAAATCACTTTGCAGAATCCATGTGGTTTTTGGTCATGTCTTACAAGGTCAGGAGGTGGTAAAAGAAATTGAGAACCAAACAGTTGATGAAAAGAGCCGACCACTCAATAATGTGAAGATTAGCAACTGCGGAGAACTGATTCCTAAAGCCAAAGCAAAAGGTACTTTAGAAGAAAGTATCCAGCTACAGCCGTATCTACGTTGTAACTTGAACTGAACAAATGATCCTCACACTTTCTGGACAATTTAAGCAATTGTCTCATATGTGCACTTGAAAAATTCAAGTGACTTCAACGGGATTCGAACCCACGACCTCTGCGATGCCGGTGCAGTGCTCTTACCAACTGAGCTACGTACGAAGCCACACAGTTGAGAGCAGGTCAATTTTTTGGGCTCATGCATGTTTTCCTGTGAAAGGAACGATGAATGAAAGAAATGATTATGAAGTGCGGTTTAGAAGTGAACTGAAGATTGTAACTTGTTGACACCAATTGTGTTACTCTGTATCATGCAGATCGGAAAGGAAAAGGCAACGTTTCAGACGTTTTATCCTGTGCTCTTTCGCTCCTTTGTTTAAAGTCGTGCTTCTTTTTCAGTTTCAATATTGTTATGCCAATTGTGAGGAGGCGGCATGGCCCAGTGGATAGCGCGCTGCATGATGTTGCAGATCTATGCAGATGTTCCGGGTTGAAATCTTGTTCTGACCAGCGACTGGAATTGTCTTCGGTGGCGCCGAGTTCAACTCCGTCACGCTTTTTAAATCGCCAACTGGTTGCCACCATCTAGTTGGGTTTCTTGGTGTTGCCGGATCTGTTTTATTTGAATTGTTACTTTCTATACGCGGCCTCACGAGCTTGAAGATTGAAATATCACCGTGTATAATCAGAAGGTTCTTTAGGTTACTTGATTTGACTTGACGATTTTGCAGAGGTCCTGGGTTTGACCTCGGATCAAGCCTGATTTTGATTCAGGCTTTCTTTCTGGTACTGCTTAAGTGGCATTCACACAGCAACTGCATGATCTTCCATCTTTTCAAACAAATTTGTTTTTCACTGAAGTAACCGATAAAAGCTTTTGCATCGATGGGAAACAGGTTCTAAATTATTTTCATTATAGAGCAGCTTTCAACTGAATTTCGTAAACCAAAAGCAAAGTAATTGGATAGCCAATCACGCTCTGAAGGAAATAAAACTTTCAGTCAACCACAAATCGAAGCAATTCACAGCTTGGTTTTGCTAGCCAATCAGAACGCAAAGCCAGTCACATGAAGGCAGCCGGCCTCAAACGCGGGAAAACGAGAGTGACTAAGTGGCAATTGTGTAGGTCACAAAACGTCCGCGCGTGACTGGTGCATAATGTATGAGATTTCGACCCATATTATGGGATTAGTAGGTGCACGTGTGTGATTCTGAGAAGGTTCCAGTTGCACGACTTGTTTGTTTTTCACGTTTCCAGCCCGCAAATCTTGTAAGTTTTCTCTTTTTGTTTGGTCGCTGTATTTTCATTTCGCGTCGTTTTTATTTTCATTTCTTTCTTCCTTTTTTTTTAGGCAAACCAGATCTCAGATCTTTGTATCGAATAAATTCGTTTGTGTTTCAAGTCTACAAATTGGTTTTGCATCTGTTTCGTTGAAATGTTCAGTGAAGGGTTTTTAATCCAAACCCCGCACAGAGCGAACTAGAACCAAGACTAAACTAGAACTAGAACCAAAACTAAATCAATTTGGGGAGCAGGGTTGGCGCAGTGGTGAGAGCGCTCGCCTTCCACCAATGTGGCCCGGGTTCGATTCCCGGTCTCGGCGTCATATGTGGGCTGAGTTCGTTGGTTTCTCTACTCTGCTTAGAGAGGTTTTTCTCCGGGTTCTCCCCTCTCCCCCAAAACCAACATTTGATTGAATTTGTTCTGATTTCAGTTGATTTGTATTCTCCCCAATTAGTAGAGCACTCGTGCACGGCTAGATAACCTGAGACTTAAATAAAGTGATTATTATTATTATTGACGTAATTACTTTCGACAGTAAATTGAACACCGCTGTTATAAGGTAAACTCGCTCACGAGCCGCCGAGGCTCACACGTCGTGACGACCAGATCGTATCCCGGTTAATTCAGTAGTAAGGAGCTACTGAGAGTATTGTTACTCTCCCTTGGACGGAATGACGGCATGCCAGTCTATCGCAGAGCAACGCCCACCTTCCCCCCTTCCCTCCCAGAACTATGTTTCCGGTTCCCATGTATACACCTGGGCCCAGTTGTTCAAGGCAGCGTTTGGATTAAAAACCCTGGGTTAAATGGGATTAAAACATATAGGTTGCCATGGTATTTATCCAGGTTGAACACTAACCCTGCTATAAACAACTCGGCCCTGGGTGGAGAGAGAGAGTGTAGAGCAATGTGCTCGAAGCACTGACCATGCGGTCCGAGAATCGTGTGCTCTAGCTGCTACACCACCACCCCCCTCTTTCCTCTTATGAATTCTGTGCTATTTTTATGTCATTATAGCGGCAGGAAAGAAAGCTGAAAAGAGGAAGGCAAAGAGGAAACATGACTCTGATGCTAGCTCAAGTTCTAGCTCCAGCTCAGGGTCTGATACGGAATCGGAGAGTGACTCTTCTCATGAATCAACGAAAAGGAAACGATCAAGGAAGAAGAAGAAGAAGAAGAAGACGACGAAAAGACAAAGACAGATTGATACTGTTGAGACAAAGGAGAAAAAGAAATCAAAGAAAAAGAAGAAGACAGAAATTAAAAACAGGCAAGTCATTCTGCAGAAGGCTCATGTTCGATTTCTCGGCTCACTTCAATTAAAGTTTTAACGCTTGTGTAGAGCGTTATGCATATGAGGTGACCACGGCCACGTTGTTGTCCCAAAACAAAGAAACGGTAGCCATGTTGGTGTACTAAACTAATCCGGGAACTGAACGTTATGTACCGTTTAATTAACCAGCAGGAGTGTTTTATCGGATTTGAAACCCGATAAAACACGACCTGCGAGTTTATTGAACGCCTTGAAAAACATTCCACAAGGAGCCTGGCCCTCTAGTGTCCGAACAATGGTTGAAATTGTAACAGGAAAATATTAACATACAAGAAAAACAAGCTATGTCTTACTAGTATTCTTTATGTAAAGAATACTAACGAGGAGTGTTTATCGGGTTTTAAAGCTCAGCTTATTTTATGGAAATAATTACTTTTATTTCGGTAAAACAATATGGCCGCTTGTAAACGAAGTCGACCAGCAAGAGAATTATTCCAGTAGAGTTATGACTTAGAATTAGAGTTAACGACTGCCAAAATCCTGAATTCAAGATTTTGGACTGCCAAAATCCTAAATTCAACATTCTGGAAAGCCAAAATTAAATGAACCGACTTGACTCTTACATCATGGTTAATAGACCTAATCACTAAACTTTAAGCTAACCCTTCCAAAATCATGAATTCAGGATTTTGGCAGTCGTTAACTCTAACTCTAAGTCATAACTCTACTGAAATAACTCGATGAATAGCCGTCCCCCTTGTAAACGAGAAGCTATTGTTTCGCTTGCTGAAAAAAGTGTCTACAATTTTTTTGAAATGCACTTCTAGTAAAGGAATAAAGGATACCATTTATGCAAAGGGTCTATTGCTATGGCACCCAGTTGGAACAAGAGGTCATTATTGTGGTCACTGAGTAGAACAGGTCATTATTTTAATTGAGCTTTTCATAACACTGGAAAAGTGCATTAAAAACAGCTGAAATGGCCTCTGGTCAGACCATCTCGCAGAAAACTGTTGCCCTTACTGTGAAATCTGGTTATACGGGCAACATTTTCGTTGAACATGTCGCGCAACAATGTTGCGTTGCAAGTTGTGGTGGTTTCAAACCATCACAACTTGCAACGCAACATTGTTGCGCGACAAGTTGAACGAAAATGTTGCCCATATTACCGCACCTTTAGTTAGGTTCTCATGTCTTCTCAGATAAGAGGAAAGCAACCGTTGGTTCCGTCTCACAAGACTTAGGGATTATTCCAGAATAATACTACACTAGTGTCTGATCCGCGAAAAGAGGGCATTGTAAACTCCAGGGGCCCATTTCTCGAAAGTCCCGAAAAGTTTGCCGGCCTGAAAAGCAATTTATAAAATTGCATTTCCTTTATTCTGTAAATGTGGTCACTTAACATGCTTTCAAGATGAGAAAAAATAAACCAATTTCGCTGTTTTGGGGCGAAAACGTCTTCATTTTCAAGATACGGAAGGAATTATGGCACCCGAACTTTCGGGGCTTTCGAGAAACGGGCCCCAGGCCTCGCCGGGTTTTTCAAATGGTGGATAACGCTATCCACCGGACAAATCACTATCCAGCGGACAAATCACTGTCCAGCACATGAAGTCTATAGCAAAACCAATTGAGTTAACCAGTGGATTAAGTGTTTTGTTATACCTCCCAACTCAAAATAGAACAATACTGCGTAAAAATTATTTGCTTGATGGCGGCTGGCACACAAATTTGCCGCCGTTTCGGTGCACGAACTGATCAAGTGCGAGTCGAAAGTTCAAGTCGTTGTTTCCCTAAGGAGTTAGTGACTTTTGTTTGCCCTAGGGACTTAGTGAGTTTTGTTCGCCCTAGGAAGTTAGTGAGTTTTGACCCATGGCACTTGACACGTTCTCCTCCAATCGGAAAGCGTATTTGCGTTGGGAGGTATAACAAAGTGATTTATCCAGTCAGAAGCATATCACCTTCTGATCGAGTGGATAGCGCTAATCACCCTTCGAACAACCGGGGCCAGGACTGAAACTTGCAACATAGGCAAAAGAATAACTTGTCGTAGAACTAGACGTGAAATCTGCCCTTGTAACTTATCTGGTCGGTATTCGTTTAATTCGCAGCTGCCCTATTCTTCGAAGTCCTGTGATGCATAGCGTCCGTGAAAAAGAAAAAAAAAGCATCGTGTTCTTCAGAGGGCTTCAACCGTTCTTGAATTTTTAGTGCAAAAAACAAAACGAAACAACAACAACAACAACAAAATCGGCCCAGCTTTCTATGGTAGTTATAATTTTCTTTTAAATTTTTAGCCCAGAAGAGCAAACACCTGACAAGAGTCAAGAGGCGTTCAGTACGGTAGCTGCAGACGAAGTTCCTGATGTTCCGAACAACTCTTTCTTGTTTAGACGAAGTCGCACCCCGTCGCCCGTGAGGGAAAAAAGGCTTCAAGAAGCAAAGAATAGGTTTGTTGACCAGGGGCAAGATTCACGAAGCCCTCGTATGCGAATATCATTATTCCCTAAGTACTGTCTTATAACAAAGGCCCTTTGTAACGAGACAATAGTTACGAAATATCACACCTTAGGAGGGCTTCTCGAATACTGCTCCTGATCGTTTTCAGTTCTCAACCTGACATTCATTCTGATGTAGAATTAAAGAGAACCCCTCTTACTGTGGGTCGGTCCGTCAGTCAATCAATCAATCAATCAATCGATCGATCGATCGATCGATCGATCGATCGATCGATCAATCAATCAATCAATCAATCAATTAATCACAAAAGACCATTTTACAGTAGACCATTTCCGAATTGCTGTTTGCCTCTGTTTCAAAGCGAGTCTTGGTGCTAAACCATTCAAATGATAATGAGTTTGATTTGCATGAAAATACAAAACTCATTATCATTTGAATGGTTTAGCACCAAGACTCGCTTTGAAACAGAGGCAAACAGCAATTCGGAAATGGCCTGTTGTGGCTGTGTTACCTGGCCTACGAATGGAAGTGAGGACAGCGGTGACCTTGTTTTGACACAAACCTCTTTGCTTTTCTTATGTAAATGAAGACTAGTTTGCATTACAGCAACACCTTTTGCGTGATAAAAGCAGTGCGGTCTGTATCAATACAAGGTCACCGGCAGCCTCGCAGCCATTCACAGGCCAGGTAACTGAGGAAACAACTGTAAAATGGCCTTTTGGCAAAATTTTGACAGCTTGCTTTCGTTGGTCTAGTTGGTCTATAGGACCAGGTGCGAACGTTTCAGGATCTTCGTGCTTAACCGATTAGTCCCCAAGAGGTCCCCCTGTGAGGAGTAGAATCGTCCGGCCTCAGCCAGAGTACAATTCATAAAGTTACCATTGAGAGTTATAAAAAGGGTTAATTTTCTTGAAAGGGCGAGGGCCAAGGATAGACGAGTACTTGCAGACACCGTCTAAAAAAACCAGCAATTGTATTTAACGCAAACGGGGTTTGATAATTGCCAATTGCTGGATTAGGATGGAGAGCGGGTGATACAATGAAAACAATTTCGATATATGTACAAAATTAGCGACATGAATTTACATGTGGTGGGAAAACTATGGTGTGGAATTACAACACTAAACGCAAGGCTAACGCATCGAACAGAGACGGAAAACAAAGGGCAAAAACTAAGTGTTGATTACCGAGGAAAAAAAAGGAAAAAGAAAGCCGTAACAATTCTGAACTTTTTTGTCTGTTTCACGGTGGGTTATAAACATTTTTATTTCTTGAAATTTAAAGCAAAAGGGGAATGTCAGAGAGATGGACACGAGTGCAACTTCCTTGATAGGTCATTTGGTCGAGCGGTGTTTGTAGCGTATAGTTACATGTTGATGGATTCGAGTCTTGTTCAAACCCCGAAATTTTGAAAGTGCTTAAGTTGGTTAGGTAGTTGTGAAGGTACACGAACAATTTATTAGCCTATACCGGGCGTTAAAATTGAAGGGAAAAGTCGTCGTGTCAAAGATATTGCGAGCAAGCGGGAAAAACGAAACTTTCGCGCGATCATTTTCGGCAATGTTTGCAGTTTTAAGAAAGGCGGCTTAGAACAAGCTAAGCTACCAATTCGTTAAGTCGTCACTCCTTATCCGAGTGGGAACGATGTTGTTTTCTAATTTGCGATAAAGTACAGTATGATGGAGTATTAGCGGCGCGATCAATCGGGACAAAAATGTCGGAATTCTTGGTTCAGAATCAAATGGAACAGTAATTTCTGGAGCGCTCATTTCGAAAGTTGTAGTTAACCTCTCTCGGTTTTCCTTTTTCCAAAATATGGGAGTTACCAGAATTTTCCTCGCGATTTGGCATTCCATTTTGACGAGACGGGTATTTTGTGTTCCACTGGGCATGCGCGATCGATTTTGCCAAAATTTCCGGGAAATTCGACCCGAACGGTCATGGAACCAGAACAGTTCACTCATATGGAAATTAGCCTTCCACTCGGCGAAATTCTAACCAGAAATTTTGGCTAAATGGATCGCGACGATAGGTCTGTGAGATAATCTTTTCAACATGACATGACTTTGTGTTTCTCCAATAAAAGAAAGAGCAAGTCACCCCCAGGATACAAGGCCAAACCGGACGACACTTCACCAAGAAAAACTAGGGTATATATTTCATATATGATGCATCATGTTTGCTGCAAGAACACAAGCGACTCAGTGGGCTTGGGAATGTGAATGTATTCAGTAAAATCGGATAGTTTTCTGTCTTTAGGAGCAGGCGAAGCTAAGATGGTTTTCGAGCGACTTTTGGAGCGAGTAATCCCCGATTTTACCCTTGGTAATTTCAACGTCTGTGTCGATTTCCCTATGATCCGCGTTGCTATATAGCGTTAAATACCCGCCGTAAATAAAATCACAAAACACAAAACAGAGGGAGGGATTAAAGGCGCACCCTCGGCCTCCATTGACACTAGCTTCAGAGTTTCGGAAACTGCCCACGTTAAATAAAGTGGCTTTGCCTTTGTCTTGAAATCCTTCTCTTGCAGTTTTTACTGCGGTACTTGTCGTATGATAAGATGAGCTATACTCACATTTTGATTGGTTCTTATGATCTGTATTATCCGTAGGTTTCCAAGTCTGGAAGGATTTTACGAGGACGAGGAAATATGGTACGTGACGCTCTCATTAAATTCAACTTGTCACAAAGGACTTTCTTTACATGTATATTTTCTGCTCTCTTGGATCAGCGCAGATTTAAAAATACGAGTTCGCGTTATTCGTATCACTGCACAACTGTTAGAGAGAGTACTGAAAATTCAGCGTCATGGGCTAACGTCCTCCACAGAGCCTTAAATTTGGTCATTCCACTTTGTTATTTAGGAGATGACGGCAAAGAAATGCACAAAAATGTAACACACGTGCACGGCGTGCAGAGCCATTGTTTTTGCTCACTAAACCTATTGTTTTGTGGCGTTCTCGTTGCCGTCCGCGTCGTCGTTTCGCAAGCTCCCTGTTATTCCCGAATGCGCCATTCCCGTGCTGTATCAACCAGATCTGTTGTCCAATTACGGTCTTCCTGTTTTTAAGATAGTTTTATTAAATCTGTTTGGTATTCTCCTTTAGCGATACCGCACTCCTCCACCGTCCTTCTCTGCAAGTGGAGCACAAAACGTTGGGGTACGTTATACTCCACCGCGCCGATTTGTTCCACGTTCCAGATCACCTCGAAGGCGTAGCAGGTCTCCACGCACTCGGTCAAACTCTCCTCGCAGACGAGTAGGATCTTTACGAGGAAGAAGCTCATCATCTCCAAAAAAGCATCCAGTGTCACCTCGGAGACAGTTGAAGGCGCCACGAAGACACTCGAAGTCTCCGAGAAGAAACTCGAACTCACCACGAAGACTGTCGAAGTCACCACGGAGACGTACGAAGTCCCCACGAAACCGCTCGGTGTCCCCGCAAGGACAACCGAAGTCTTCCCGTAGACGTTCAAACTCTCCCCAAAGACGTCCAGATTCTCCTAAACGAGAGTCGATATCTTTGCAGAAACGCTTGATGTCGAGGAAAGACCAGGAGTCAAATGCATTTAAAGAACGCTCCGTGTCACCTCTCATTCATGGCGGAAAAATGGACGAGGCAGACCAGGAACCATCAGCTGGTCATCGCGGCCGTGAAAGTTTAGAGACAGCGAATTTACAGTGTGACAAAGAGAAGACAAGCACGGGGGAAGAAAAAGAACACAAATCATTCATTACGGGGGAAAGAGAAAACGAGGGAGATGGAGTTGTCGTTTATAGTGACAGTGATGACGACAAGACTTTAAAAGTAAGTGATACCAAATCTACTCGATCAAAATTTGCCTCTAGTAATGGCTTTCCAAGAACGAGAAGGGACATGCAAAGGGGACAGCGGAAAAGTGGCAGCAGCAGTGACAGTGAAGAACGAGGAGAAGGCAGACTTGTTGGACACAGACGGACAAAGCAAAATAGTCTTGTGGGAGAAGACGACGCGGTTGAAAACATAAGGTTAGCAACAGTGGAGGATAAAGCGTCACCAAAAACTGGAACAAGATATTACAAGTTGGAAGAGCATCATAGAACCTCGTCATCATTGACTTCGAACGAGAAGACAAGTACCAGTGTTCGATCCATTGCAAAGAGCAAACGTAGTGATGCCGACAGAGATTACCCTGCGCCAAGAAAAGATTCCAAAAGCCATCTCTCACACAAGCGTGTTGACGGTCAACGGAATTCAAGCACTGACAAGAAAGAACGACGAAGGCATGCTTCTCCTGATGGTATCTCCCTCGAGAAAAGCGAGCATCGAAGGCGCAGCCGCAGCAGAAGCTCTGATAGCGACAGAAGCACCTCACGTGACCACGACAGGAAGCGGAAGTCAAGTCATCACCATCGTCATCACCATCGTCATCACCATCGTCATCCCCACAGCCAGAAAAGGAAGTCTACTTCATTAGAGAGAGGAACTGGGAAACAGATTAACAGTGATGGTTCTAGAAGTTGATTCGAAGTCCTTATATGGACGCAGACATGATATGTAAACCGGCAGTTATTGTCGTTGTCGGTACAATGTACCCACACTGAACAAAGACGCTTTATCAAAACGCTTAAAGCAATATTGCAATGAACGTATCTCCGTAGGGAACATTTTAATGAAGATACCACTGTGATTTTGCATTTTATTGCCTTGACTTTATCCGGGCGTTCCTTTTGAACTGGAAATTTCGTTATAAAGAGCCGTAGCTCATCCGTGTTGGTGTGTGACAAAGATTTCTTTCAGTCGTGACAAATTGTTGCCTTCAAACTCCTCTGAACGCAATGTGATGGAAATTCGTTTATAAAACATCAATGTCACCTTAAAAATTGCGAGATGAACTTCTGGGAGCAACTGCAGAATGCCGCCTGGGCCACTTCGCTTTGGTCCACCTCGTGCAAATTGAGTCAGAAGCTTTTTGAGGAACGAATCTGACAACAGGAGGTACTTTTGCTAGAGCAGTTTTCAATTGGGTGTCGAAAGTAATTACGCTATTGCTTTGGTTTTAGTTTTGATTTTCTCCGTGCTCGGATCAAAAAACGCGTGCCAACTTTTCAAGTAATCAGATGCAAAACTAAAACAAAGTTGCGATTTATTAACTCTCGTTTTCCCGCGCTTGGCGGCGGCTGCTTGAAAGTGCTCTCCATCTTGATTGGCTGGTAAAACCAATCCGTGAATTACTTCGATATATGATTGGCCGAAGGAGCGCGATCACGAAGCAGCGTGATCACGAAGGAGCGTGATTGGCTCTCTATTTTTTTTAGTTTTGGTGTAACGACACTCGATTGAAAACCGCTCTATTGTTCATTGATATGAAGTACGTATCCCTGTGTTATTTAACCTGGCCAACTTCTAAATTCCTGTGTTTGACCAGGGGCTGATTTCGAAAATGAAAAGAACTCCACGTTGTTGGTTATTTCGTATTCAGTGGATGATTGATTGACATCTGAATCCGCTAAAAGTAGCCAGGCCAGGGCCCCGAAAAGCCTGTGATCTGCTTATGCTAAAAAGCTGGCCTTTGGACGTGTTTTCAAGGTAGAAAAGGGAAAGGTTATTGCAGCATTTTGTTCCTGGGAGTGTTATAAAGATACAATGTACATTGAAAGTCACAGCACCGGAAATAGGCCCGGAACGTTTCAAGGCTTTCAAGAAACCAGGATCACTATAGCATCTCTTTATACGGGAACGTCTAGGCTCGGCCTCTGTTTTGGGAAATGAACCCGCACTCTCCCCCACTAAAAGGTCTTGGAAACTGAGCCTACGGAACGTCTGGTGAGGGGTATTTTCTAATGCCGACGGTTTTTAGTTTTAGGACATGCACAAGGTCTAGACATGTATTAAAAGTTGGTTTTTTATAGCCCAACGTCGTCTTGTAATTTATTTCCCAGGCCCGAGTTGTTCGAAGTAGAGTTAGCCCTGACTCCAGGTTAAGTCCGATTAGAAGCTGTCCTATAGGGTTGTCATGGCATTTATCCCGGGTTGGCACTAACCCTGTTTCGAACAACTTGGCCCTGGCTCCTTATCGCGTTCATAATGCAAGTACCAACCTATCATGTTCCTCTTATGCACCATTCACAACGTAGCGAAAACATGTTAACAGGTTTAATTCGGTTGTTTGTTTGTTTTTAAATTAAACACAAGTATGCACTATCCGAATGGAAGTTTAACGCGAAAATTTTAAATGATGCAGCTTGCTCTAGAAAACGGTGGATAACATACAAAATGTAGCTTTATCTACTAGAAGGCCCAAAGAGAATATAAAAAGTTCATTAATTTAGCAGGTGGCCCATAATTCCGAAACGTTCCAAATGGAA
Source organism: Astreopora myriophthalma (assembly GCA_014634185.1). NCBI lineage: Eukaryota > Metazoa > Cnidaria > Anthozoa > Scleractinia > Acroporidae > Astreopora > Astreopora myriophthalma. Next base: position 573,877 of record BLFK01000476.1, read on the forward strand.
TGGCGTGTCATTTGAGTTTCCAACCAGAATTTCCGGGTTTACCTTGAAAATGGTAAGGAAGCAAGGTATTTAAATCTGGACGCCATTTATTGCGGGCGAATGTTACGGCAATATTTAAAGGGAGCAATCTTTTGGGAATATTCTCTTTATTCCTATTCCGGTTTAACTATGCATGACTAATTGGAACGAGGTTTTCGAAAAGAATGCTATTTGTACATACCGAAAACGGAATAGTCATCGAACGGAACACGATTGCTGGATATTCTGTGAATTCGAGAATAATCTCAAAGGAACGGGCCAAGTTTTAGACACTGTCAACATTTTTAAATTTATTTTTTCCTGTTAGAGCGGTTTGCAATTGAGTTTCGTGAACCAAAACCGAAGTAATTACCGAGCGCTCAAGGGCCCTTCAAGCCGGGGCGCATTTCCTTCGGAAACTGAGCCAATCACTGTCTGACGAAAATGCGCAAATTGAAGTTAGTCACGTATTGGTTTTACTAGCTGAATAGAAAGCAAAGCAAGTGAACGTGGCCGGTGTGTGTGAGTAATTCGCAATTGGTCTTAGTTTTGCATCGGGTTGAAAAGGTTGGCACTAGTTTCCTGTTTTGAAAATCAAAACCAAAGCAATCCCGTAATTACTTTCGACACTCGAGTGAAAACCGCGCTATCAATGCAGCGGTCACTGTATTTTAATATCCAAGCGAGGTACTTGTCAACAGAGCAAAGACTTCCGCCTCTAATGCGCTCGACCATTACCCATTCAGTTAAACGCAACTCCTAAAGCCTGACCAAACAGGTGGGCGATAAAACGTGTTGAAACACTTTTGGGCGACCGAACACTTTCTGTTTGGCAAGATTTGCGGGACGCCGTCAAACAGTCGATCAAACAACTGGAAAATTCTTTTCCCCTTGTTTAGTATACGTAAGTGTTGTTTTGCGCGTTTGGCACAACGCCCGCTATAACAGCCGCGACTTAAGAACTGCATGCAAATTTAGCTTTTAAGAAGGGGCGGAAATTTGGCGTTAGTGGGGCATAAATGTTCCATGACCATTCCCTGTAAACAACTCGTAAACAATATGGACAAGCCTCTCAGTCATTATTTAAAAAACAACCGTGCGTTTAATCAGATGGACGCCCACCCTGCTACGGGTCGGTTTTACCCGGCACTAATGTCCTTGGTACTAGCAACGCATGAGATGCCTCATGATATTGGCCGGCCTTCTGAATGGTTCAGCTAGGCACGTTTTTACATGAAAGTATCTTTTAGGGTGGAAAATTGGACAAAAGATCTCGTGTCCCCGTGCCGCATAGTGTGTTACAAATATAAAACTGTCCTTTCCGATAAATCCGAAATCAAGTGGATAATTATTGTGTCAGGAGGCTTTTATTTATTTTTTGCAGGGAAAGAGGCCGAAGTCGATATCACTGAAAGCAATACTCCGTCACGGGTCAGCAGAATGCTTTTAGTTATTGGGTCATTCAGTGACCCTATAGGTGGATTTATAACAGTGATAGATTTTATAACAACGTACTTGCATCATCCTGTTTCTATCTCGAAACCAAAAAAATGTCCAACACTTAAATTACGTTTTCCTCGCTTAAAAAGACCCTGTTGACGATAATTCTCATGCCTCGCACTTATTGCATTCTACTGGTGTTGGACTCAAGGCAAGTAACTTGCTTTCTACGGATTTAAGCAGGCTTAGTAGTCCAAGGTTTGCATGAACCAAGAAAACCAAAAGCGAGTAACAAATCAACGTTTGTAAGCCACTGGCTTAGCTGGCGCACGCTTGCCGCTGGTCAGAAGAGACGGTACCGAATAAATTAAATGCTCTGTCAGCTGTGGATGTTAAATCTAATTCGCTAAGAGAGAAAAAATCTATGCAATTTTAGACTTCCTGTCTCGGCAAGTTCCACTAACCTGGTTAAATGCACCATTGTGGATTTTTGCTTTGGAAGTTATGTGCTCAATTTTAACAGGAGTGTTTGACACCGCCATCGGCTTGCTGGTTAACAAAGGAAAGGTTACGGCAGTGGAGAAACTAAAAAATGGCGATGTAACAGACCAGAAATTCCGCTTATTGATTGCTCGTGAAATAGAAGACGTCAAGTCGAAGTTAGATGGACTCGCAAGAAAAGATTTGTCAGCAAGCATCAGTTTCTTGAAGGAGGGAGTCGAATTATTGTATGATGTTTTTGACAAGGTAAAATGTAGAAAAGAGAACTGCACCGTAGTCTCTGAAACAACTCATGGCGAAGCAGTTGGCCTCGCGAAGGAAATGAGAAAGTTGGCCGAGAATCATGGCCTGGATGATTCCGTCACGCGTTCCCTCAAAAACGCGAAAAAGAGGTTTCAACGCGCTCGTGAAAAAGCAACCGAGGCGTTTGCTAATGAATCGCTGGATCTGTATGATCGTATCCTAGCGATGAAATTTCGAGTGATAGCTACAATACTGGAGGTGGTGGTGAAGAATCCCGAGGACGCGTTAGCAGCGTGTAGAGTGTGCATTGAAGAGCTACACTGTCTGCCTGCTGTTGAGGAATGTTTTACAGTTGAGCTTAAGAAAGGCATGTGGGCTCAGTTCAGCAAAGATGAACGTAGAGCAATCATTTCGGCTACTTGTCACGTGAACCGCACCATCTACGATGTTATGGCGATGGCCTGTTTTGGCAGCAAACAACTGTCGGAAAACAACTGGCCTTGCATTGAAACCGGACATGCTGAAAAAGTCGATCCTCTCCGTGACGAAGAAGTTGCTAAAGTACTGCAAAAGCAAGGCATGGAACACTATTGTGTACCATGGTCCTTTGGTCAGGAGTGCGCAGACGAGCACAAGCTCAAGGAACCCCTGGGTATCGCTACAAACGCAGATGGACAGTACGTTATAGGAGACAATGGGGATATCACTGTTAAGGTGTTTGACAGCAACGGAAATTTTGCTTTCAAGTTTAATCTCCAAATTGATGACCCTCGTACAAGGTTATTTATTCTCAGTGTGGCGACGGACGAGAACAGCGACACTTACGTACTGGTCAGTTTGAAGAATACGGAGCCTGGAAGATGCGAAGTTCAAGTTTACAGGAGCGGTGATCTTCTAAGGAAGTTTCCTGTGATTGGAAATTGGGGCAAACTGACAGTGAGAGCTGACAAAGTGCTGGTATCGAGTTGGACTGCGGTTCACGTGTACGGGCTTGACGGAGGATATGTGCGCAGTTTGAGCTTTGGAGAAAGCGGGATATTCACGCTTGCAAGAAATGATATCACTGCTGGACCAGATGGCCAGTACTTTGTGCTGGATTTGTGTGCCTCTCGCGTCCGCGTATTCACAGAGGATGGTTACCAGCAGCATGAGTTCGACATCAACACCGAGGAAGATTACTATTTTCATCTGGCTTGTCATCCATCAGGTGAACATGTCGTTGTTGCTGGTCATCAGCGTGGAACATACAAGCTGAGGGTGGCAGTATACAGTAAAGATGGCATATTTAATCGGACAGTTACACTCGAGGAAAAGATCTATTTTGGTGTTCATGTCGGTGGGATTGCTGCCACCAAAGAAGGGCGCTTGGCTGTAGCTTTAAGGAAAGGTGCCGGCAACGGAAAGGTGATCGTTCTCTAAAACTGTCTACGAGAACAAATCTTTTTTTTTTAACCATGATGATCATCATCGCGATCGTGATATTCATTGTCGTTGTTATTGTTATTGGTATAACTTTTACAACTAAGTCAAATGCCGCAAGAAATAAAAAATATCCCATGTGTCTTGACGTAAACAGATGAAAAGCCAGTGTAATTTTTTCCCCGTGGGGTATATATCTGAAAAGGCAAGTAAGAGGACTATGACATTTAAAATTTATAGTTTATCCTTGTGTTCAGTGTGAGCTGTAAATGCGTATTTCCTACTTTTAATTTTTTAGTGTAGTGAGAATGGGCTGAGTGAACTTTTGAAAGGGTACTGTAAATTTAAAAATTGCTCATAACATTTTAACCAGAATAAATAACCCTTGCGCTTGCAAGTGCGTACCTTTAATTAACTTACAAAAACAAACAAACAGACAAACCAAAGCACAGAAGACTATGGACCTAAGAACAACGCAAGGTTATTATGGCTTTGAAAATCTGTACTGAACACTGTTTTCTGTTGGTGATCACTTTTAGGGTGCGTGCAAACGGTTGCAACAACTCCCAACCACGTTGGGACTTTCATTTACATTACAATGTGCAGTATGATGCTTAGTTAATGTGTTACTGTCTCCATGGAGACCATATATAATTCGCAAACATTGTTGAGAGGGCTGTGCAAACGGATCCAACATTGTTGCGCTACACTTCGGCCATCACACAACAAAAGAAATGTCGGGAGTTGTTGCAGCAAAAGTTTGACCGGTTTCAATCTTCGCGGAACAATCTCCAACAACACGCAACAACATGCAACAGGGTGAGCAAACGGACGCAGCACGTAACACCCAGCATTGTTGGGAGTTGTTGGCCAACAGTGCTGCGTCCGTTTGTACGGAGCCTGAGCCTTGAGGATTATTACCACGAGGTTACTTTCTAAATTGCATCCCTCTTACCAACCGAATTCGAGGCCGGCCGTACTGTAAGTTGAATTGGAAAAAAACGAGGTGCCATACTTTACAGTACGGACCAAGAAAACACGAGGTTAGTAAAATGTTCGAGCGGGAATGTCAAGCCTCTAAATTGGCCGATCATGGCGCACGTAGTATCTGAGGGATATAATAAAGCACAAACTTCTCTTATACAAAGAATGGCTTACTATAAGTAGTGGATTTGTGATTGTACAGGAAATATTTTGTAATGATTTTTAAGTTACTCTTAGCATGGCCAGTTTACCAGGTGTTCTGTTACACATAAGTAGTGCGTGTGGAGTTTCAGTAGTAAAGATTAGTTATGACATTTCCGGCTCATGAATTTGTGAAACCGTCAAAACACTTAATGAGTGCCATTCCATTGGCTTAGCGCTTGATACAAGGATTTTTAGTGCTGAAACAAAGACAAGTGATGGCTAAAAGAATATTGAGTCTTTCAGCTGACGAAAACTCAGCCCACAGCTCTCCAAAGTCCGAGCTGTTCACCCATCTGTTCACCCCCTCCCCCCCCCCCCCACCCCCGCGTATGGAAAAGCTCTATTGGCTTTCGATATATGGTTTACAAAACTGCTTAAAAATGCTTTAAGCGGGCAGAAGCGGTACAAGGATGTAGCGAATGTCGCAATCTCGTGTCTAGAACGTGTGCACTTTCGTGCACTTTCGGCCGTACTGTAAGTTGAATTGGAAAAAAACGAGGTGCCATACTTTACAGTACGGACCAAGAAAACACGAGGTTAGTAAAATGTTCGGGCGGGAATGTCAAGCCTCTAAATTGGCCGATCATGGCCAATCTTCAGAAATCTTCAGCTGCGTATGTAAATTGCGTTTTACTTTAGATACATGGCGAGGTGCCCCCTTCAAATTTTTAAAATATAAAGGAAGAGGCTGGAAATAAACCGTAAAGACGAAGAACTATGTGAGCAAGTGTAGTGTTAATTCAACTCGCTGGTCCATAACAAAGCGAACTGTACGAACAAGCTAGGACCGAGCCCACCAAACTTACTTTAAAGGGGGAGGAGCAGTTGTCTTAGACTTATCTCTTTGATTTGTTGGATAGTTAAACTAAACACAAAATTGCGATTGACTCTTTATTTTGTACGAAGTTACCACGGTTCCCTACTAACAAACTTCGATTGTTAGAGCATAAAAGCACTTCATAGGAGATCAAACGTTTGCATACCGCGGCCTCACAGGACACAGGAGGGGGCGGCGTGGCTCAGTGGTCGGAGCGCTAGACCGTAAGCATTGACGGATCCGGGCGATTACATGAAAACAGTAGCGGGAAGTTGAGGGGTGATCGGGGCGCCCTTTGGCCATCACGATCGCCCCTCGACGTTCCGCTACTGTTTCAATGTAATCACCCCTATCGCCCAATACACTATTTCGAGCCATTTGGACGATCCGGGTGATTGGGGCGATTATATAGAAACCAGGCTTTACACGCGGATCGGTTAAGGGTTCAAATCTTTTTCTGACCACCAACTGGATGTGTCTCCAGTAGTCCTGAGTTCAACCCCAGCACTCTGTAAATAGCCTACTCATTGCCTCCTTCCAGTTGGCTTGATCAAAACAGTGTACTGTTTATTTGAATTGAAATGAAGCTATGATTCTGGCAGTTATGGACGCAATTTTAGGTGGATATTGATAACTTGTTATTAATATAAATCTAGGCCTTAACCCTTTGAGTACGCGCTGACCAAATGCAAGGAAAGCGAAAAGAGAGGGAAAGAGAGAAAGCGAAATGTAAAAGTCGACAGTGTTTTTAAAGCCAAAACCTCGAAATTTTGCTTTTTGCGCATGCCCGAACTTTGCGAGTGCTTATTTTGCACCTGGATCAAAAGGCCACGGAGTGTACAACCTATAAACGGGTTTTTGGTGAGATTGAGCGCTTAAACAGCGCGACAGCGACCAAAAAATCGCTCGTCTAGCTTCAAGACCTGTTTTTCGGCCAAATCTCCCGTAAGCAAAGGGTTAAGGTGCATGAAAGGTATATTGTTGTATTTATGCACTAAGCCTGTGGCCATAGCCATGAAACCTGTACAGCCAATCATTTACCTTTATAAGTACAATCACCTATTGAGCCTTATCTGTATATGTCAACTCGGTGATCAAGCAGGAACCGCGTTATTCGTTCCAGCACGCTATTGAAACAGCAATTTTGCAGCTTAGTGTAGGTAAATTGTTTGCCCACCCACCCTCTTCTTGTATATATAGGCAGTCTTGTGATTTGTGTATAGTGTATACCTGATCGTCCGCCTTTGATTTAGTAGTGTTCGTTAGTGTTTAGGGATTGTATTCTATATCTATATATTGTTAACTTTGTAGATGAAGACTGCCTGATCCCAATCCTGCGTCTCTACATAGTGGTTTAGCAATTACGTAGAGAAGCCTGAGAAAATTCAGGACTTCAACGGGGTTTGAACCCGAGCCCTCGCGATGCCGGTGTGACGCTCTAACCAACAGAGCTACGAAGCCACTGATGTTGGGAACTGGTCGTTTGTGGGTTCAAATGTTCCCGTGATGAATGATATGAACGGATCACATTTGACCCCACAAATGACCAGCTCCCAACATCAGTGGCTTCATAGCTCAGTTGGTTAGAGCGTCGCACCGGCATCGCGAGGTCACGGGTTCAAACACCGTTAAAGTCCTAAATTTTATCAGGGTTCTCTACGCAATTGCTAAAATTGTGTCGATAACTGCGAGGATCATACACCGAATTCATAAATGACGGCTAATAAATTATTTTTTTCTCTTTATGCTAATTTTCCTCACCAGCCTAAAAATTCTTTTCAATTTTTACATGCTAACGAGGCTACTGAGGAAAATTACAATGAAGAGAAAATAATTTATTAGCCGCCATTTATGAATTCGGTCTATAGCTTCATTTGATTTCACATTCGCAGTTTAATATATGATTGATTTCATCCGTTCATTTATTTGAATTGTTACATTCTATACACGGCCCTCACAAGCATCACCTTGTACAGAGGGTCTGCATAGGGTTAATTGTCAGCTGAGAAATGGCAGGTTTTTTAAACTGATAACTGAGAAACGTTCAGATAACTGTCAGCTGAGAGTCCTGAGATGTTGACCTTTTTAGCCTGGATAGAGGAGGATACAACGTTAGTTTTACGTCAAAAAGTTAATTTAAGCCACTTTTACGTTTGTCTGGACGTATGGGCGAGACAGCGTTGAAACGCATGACTATCTGAGCATGCATTACTTGTAGCTAACGCTAGCGCTACTTAAGTTGCGTGACCAAACAGACTACACTCCCGAGAGGCCTTACGGTCGCCTTAATCAACGACATGGCTGCTGCTTTGAGTGGTGTCGTATTTGCAAACGGATTTAGGAACAGATTGAACTAAATGTCTACTCACACAATACATGAATTTAGTCGCCATGTTTTTATTCCCAACAACCCTTACGCGCCTATATACATAATCACTGACAAACACTACATCCCCTCCCTTTTCCCGAACAAAACTAGTACTAACACATTTGCAGAATCCAAACACCAACTGGACTCACGAAACTCTCGAGGTTCCACAATGCTCTTAAAACTGCCCCGTTCTTAAACCTATACATTTTCTTATCAAGTCTTAGGTCTAAAGGACTTATGCAGGCTCAAGTCAAACTCTGACAGTTCCACTGAAATCAAGCCGTAACAAAGTCATTAAATCTCTCTGGTAACTTTCTTGAACGAGTTGGTCTCGACAGAACTGGACTTCTTGTGCTCTCACATGCCGTGGTAGGATCCATAGGGGCAGGTCTTGGTAAAACAGGACTCCCGACTTCCCCACGTTCTTTCGCAGATTCTAAAACAGTAACTTCACTCGGCAGAGGTGTCACCTCGTCTAGCTCAGGCGGTCGTTCCTCAAACTCTTCTTATGACTGGTATTCCTTTTAAACTGCACACCTTGTGGAGATTCAACAACAACACTGTTCCCATTTTTCTGCACAACATCATATGGCTGTGGTGCGAATGGTGTCGATAGCTTGTTCTGCTGTTCTCATTTCAAAAGAACTTTGTCACCTGGGACCAAGTCTGAGCATTCAGCATGCCGCCTTTCGTTTGCATACAGCTTGGCTTTCACTTTCATTTCTCTTTGTCTCGTACCTTTGTTGCTCTGTCCTCCTCTACGAGCTCAGGCAGCTTAGTTCGTATTTTCCTCACGAAGAGAAGTTCAGCCGGACTCACACCAGTGGTGGTATGTGGGGTCGATCTGTGTGCCATCGGGTACTCGCGAATTTCCGTCTTCCAATGTTTGTCTTCTGCTTGAGCTATTCTCATTCGCTTTAGAAGAGACCTGTTCTGCCTCTCCACTTCACCGTTTGCTTGAAGTTTAGATTGAAACGTTTTAAAGCTATTTTAGCAGCCTTGGTTCAACATTTTCTGTAGATTTCCTTTTTGAAAAAAAGAAAAACCGTTTTGGCATTGAAGGAGTAAAAACGTTCTAACGCTTCGTCGAAATACGGCCTTTCCAGTTGTAGAATTTAGATCAAGCCGCGATTTCATTGGCTGTTGCTATGTAAGGAGAATATAGATATTCATACCATTGTCAATAAAAAGCTCTATTACTTTGCAAAACTTACGCAACGCTTCCGTCACGCAGAGGGTCAATTGTGGACATAGTCTTAGAGAACGATCACCATTCCGTTGATGACCCTGGTGTCTTCAAAAGCAACAGCTAAGCGACCTTCTTTGTTGACTGTAATCCCACCAAGACGTTCACCGTAAAGCCCACCTATAAAGACCTTTTCATCGAGCGTAACTCTTCTATTAAACACGCCATTCTTACTGTATATTGCCACCCTCACATTGCATGTTCTGTGCTGATGACCAGCAACGACGACATGTTCACCTGATGGATCGCATGTCAGGCAATAATAGCTATCTTCCTCCATGTCGATCTTGAATTCATGCTGCTTGAGACCATCTTCGGCAAATACGTGGATGCAGGAAACCTGCCAGTCCAACACAAAGATCTGGCCATCGGGCCCAGCGGTGATATCTGTTGCATACGACAATATCCCTTTTCCAAAGCTGTACGCATATCTTCCATCATGCTCATACACATTAATCTCAATTCGATTTAATACTAGTACTTTGTTATTGCTGACTGTCAGCTTGCGTTTGAAGTCTGTGTCGTCTATGCTCCTTTTAGGAAGCTTATTCACCAACTCATAGCTATCATTGTAAACCTGAACTTCCCATCCCGTCGGTTTCTTTGAAACTACCTTGACTAGTACATAGGTATTGTTGTTCACATCAGTGGCCAAATCAAGAAGACGGCAGCATCTTTGGGGATTAAACTTGTAAAATAAATTTCCACTACTATCAAACACTTTAACAGTTCTATCTCCATTATCTCCTATAATAAATTGTCCACGTGTGTTTGTAGCGATACCTGTCGGGCTCCTAAGCCTGTGCTCCTCAATGCCCTGACCACTGGGGAAGGCCCATGTAACACAGCAGTGTCCCAGACCAGATTTTTGCAAAGCGTCTGCAACGCTTTCGTCGCGTAACAGGTCGATTTTGTGTTCTCCTGTCTGAACAGTGGGACCATTCCAAATTGCTGTTATTACCACTTCTTGCAAGGCGTCATAAATAGCGCGGTCCAACTGGCAGACGGCATATATTATTTCTCTTCGCTCCTCTTTGCTAAATCGACCCCTCCAATTTAGGACACTCTTCTCGAGCTCCACTTTAAAGTTGTTCGTAACATCCGGCAGAGAGTGGAGTTTCTGCAGACTTTGTTCGCACTCTGGTAATGCACTTTCCAGGGCACTCCTCATCGATAAAGATGACAACTCGCTCGTGGCTCCGAGAGCTTCTACGCCTGACTCAAGCAATGCCGCCAATACTCGGTACCGAATAGCAGTGATACGATCAAGCGTGTTCAAACCTTCATTGTTGAAGGCTTTGGTTGCTTCTTCACGAGCCAATTTAAATCTCTCTTTTCCTTGAGATAGCGCTCTTTTTGCTTTTTCTCGAAACTTCGCCAGCTCCGTGTTTTCCATTCTTGTGGCAAGAGTCACTGCGTTCACAACAGGAGCTGTGGGGAAAGTTGACATGCTAACGTCTTTCTCTTGGTCTCCGTTTATTCCTTTCCTCGCCCTTGTTACTGCAGCATCAGCCTCCGAGTCCATCGCTTGGTACAAATACTTGACACCCGTTTCAAAGGCGTCTATTGCTGTGAGAAGATCCTTTCTTGATAATCCATCCAACTTACACCTGATAATTTCGATTTCTCGTGCGATCAAATTTCTGATTCTCTTATGCGTCACATCACCCTCTTTCAATTTTTCGGCTGTCTTATCTCTGGCTTTGCTAACGAGCAAGCCCACAATAACTTTAAACAAGAACGTTAGTATGGACAACATGGCGACCGATACTTCAGAAAAATATTCGCGATATCACCAGGAGGCATACGTCGAGATCTATTCACTGATAAGCGACTAGTCAAGCAGTCATTGCTATATCAATGATAAAATGATTAAATTACGTAGAAATAGAACACACGTCAACTGTGTTTACACAGGCTTATGCAAACCGAGGTGCGTTTGGGAGAATTCGAGAGCAGATCGTACAAACACGAGACCGAGGTTCGACTGTTTGTACCTGCTCGAGAATTCTCCCAAACGCATCGAGGTTTGCATAAGCCTGTGTATACACAGTTGACGTGTTCTATTTCTTTTGTAAAATAATAATTTCAAGCAAAACAAGAGTCACGGACAGAAAAGACATTTACCGATGCGGCGGCCATCTTGAATTCTATTGTTCTCAAATGCCCAGGGGGCAACATACAAAACGTTTAGTCCACAAAGTGGGTTCAAATAAATAATTCTCAAACCAGATCAATTTTCGTATTTCCTTTGCTTCAGATAATTATATTTAATAAAATGAGGGTGTGTGTGAAACAAAGGATGTAAAAATCAAAGTGGTTGAAAATTTTCAAGGGAAAACCAAATTTATACCCACAACATGTAATATATTTCACAGAAAAATTGTATCCAAGATAGCCGCCATATCGGTTAAAAGGTCTGTTTATCCTAATACTCAAGTAAACTGCTCTAAATAACGCGTGTGTGAAGTTCGTGAAAATCCCAGACGGTCTGAGATGTGACTGTTTTCTGACCGTCCACGAAATTTTCAACAATCGGAGACATCCCCTAACATCGTCGATGGTCCAGGACAAATCGGGAAAATCGGGAGCGTTTCAGGATTTTTACGATGGTCGGGGGATCATTCCCGACATGTAACGCCTCAAGGTTGTCGGGAATAATTTCGCTGCGGTACCAAAACCAACCTGGTTCCCAGGGCTTTCCTCGTCCCGCCCGCCCCTCCTCGGTGGAGAAAAGCCCTGGGAACGAGGTTGTACCAAAACCCGTCTCGTTCTTACCGGAAAATCTGGCAGGACTTCTCAGATGTTTTACCACATATTAGAAAAGTCTGGTATTGTCGCGAGAAACTGCGACATATGAAAACTAGACTGAAGCGTGAGGCTTTGAACACCCATAAAACATTTGACGGATTATAAATATATTTATAATATCAAGTATTTTCGCTCGCACGCGATTGGTCTAACTGCGTCACGTGACCAAATATGCGCCGGTTAAAACTGGGGAATATCCGAGAATATTCGCCAAGTGATATTCCCCTCTTTCCAAAACTTTAAGGCTAGCGAGGTAAAACATGAGAACACGAGATAAAAGGTCCAGAACGTTAATGCGCCGGCTGTTTCTTTCACGTCGGTTTACACATTTTACGGAATGCACCGCTTAACAATTTATCGTTTTGGTCTCCTTCTCGAAAGGTGGTTAGAGTCCTTGTAACCTTTCCCGCAAGGTTAAATATCCGAGCTCATAACCCACCCACTAATCTTCGCGCGATTTTATTGGCTACTTTACGTCACGTGGTGCAAAATCGCAGGACTGTTATCATGCAACAACCCCCGTCTTCGTCGATATTTGCCCAGCCAGCTTGAGAGTTTCCCCTTTTCAGCTTTATTGTTTTACAAGGAAGAAACACACACACACACATATATATATCTTATATTATAGTTTCCAAGTTTAATTTCATTATATCTAGAGGGTTTCAGTTTGATAAAGTGGAAAGAAGAAGAAAGATAAAATTCGCAGAAAAGATTGCATTGGAAAAATACGTTTTTAATGCGTTTCTTTAAAATATACATTTTTATCGGAGGCCTATCACAGGCTTGACCATCTAGTATTAAGCAAATAATTCCTCAAAGAATAGTCCATTTCCGAGTTCATGTCAGACTCTTTTTCAAAGCGAGTCTAAGTGCGACAGTTTTGTGATGGTAATCAGTTTTACTTTGCATAAGAAGGAGGGTGGCCTGGTAAAGGGTATTTTCGTGACTCGTGATCGGCGGCTTTTTTCCCGCGTGAAATGTGAAATAGCTAATTTTTTTCTTCGTGAATTGTGATTTCCATAGCAGCCATGAGGCTTGATTTTGCAAAATTATTTTCCGTGAAACGAGAGATACACGTTTAATTCGCCGTGAATTGTGATTTTCATTATGTCTTCGTTTTCGTGAATTGTGAAAGGACGGTTTTGTTTTCCGTGAATCTCTGCCCCCTCTTTACCACCCTCAAGAATAGACCAAATTCATAAATGGCGGCTAATAAATTATGATTTTCTCTTTAAGCTAATTTTCCTGACTAGCCTCGTTGGCATTTAAAACATTAAAGTAATTTTTGCTTTAAAATGACGATAGTGAGGAAAATTAGGATAAGGAGAAAAAAAAATTTATTAGCCGCCATTTATGACTTATAAAAACTCATTTTCACAAGAAAGACTTCGCACTAAGACTCGCTTTGAAAAAGAGGCTGAAGTGAACTCGGAAATAGCTTAGAGCATTAATTGACTAAAATTAGTTACACGCAACAGGAAAGAAAATATGGCTGAAAAAAGAAAGGAAAGAACTATTGATGAAGAACTAGTAAAGAAAATATAGGAATCTATGTCCTTTTGTTTGCTGTAGGTTAAAAAAAAAAACCTAGTTAAGAAGAAGAATAATCAGAATTTCTAAACATGAAGTATCATGATCAGTTCATCTGTGCCACGCATCTGTGACGTCAATCTGCAAGTCCACGTAGACGAAACCATCTCGGGTTCTCCTGAAAGGTGAATTTGGATTTGTCTTCAAGCGATGAAACCAAAATGCTGTTATTTAGCTTGATATATATTGGTTCTTAAAATAATACCACTGTTTCACCGGATTGAAAAACCCACAAGCCGGCCTCGCCCTTCTGAAACAGGCAGGCTTGAAACTGAATAGGTGGGATATAACCACGGCCACATGGCCCGTCTTTTTTGGTAGTACTTTTCACAAGAACCGAGCAACAACGGGTTTCCATATGGATTCCACTAACCATTTTTAAGAAGGTTTCAGTGACTAATTTTTATGTGGATTCCACCATTTTCTGAGCATCTGGCTATTTAAACATTTCCTTACTAGCGGTTAACAATTTAAGGAGCCTTAGCAACGAGGAAGGCAACGGGAACGCCACAAAACAACAGGTTTAAGGCCGATTTACACGACAGAAAGACGTTGGCACGGCTAGGATAAAAATGCTACGCGTTCCAAAAAAGGAAGTTCGGCACGGATAAAATTCATTTACATCCGAGCCGAGCCTCTAGTAAAAACAATCGTTCTGCACGCTCGGCACATGCATTTAACTATGTGGTACATTTCTTTCCTGTGCTTTGCAAAATAACAGCGTCAAATGACCAAAATCAGCAGCTTGGGGAGAACGTCAGCAGATGTTTTAGCGCTTTTGCGCGCTTAGGCATTCCGCTGACACGCGCTCGGCGATATTTCGCGCTTACTGTCATGGTAACTGATCGTACGAACCAAAGTCCGTTCCTTTGGTACACCATCATCCGAGTAATCCTGGATCACTGATCCTGATCTGGATCATCTCAAAGGAACGCGCCCTTATACTCAAACACTTCCTTAGAGAAAGTATTTTAAATTAATAAAATCAATTACCAGTAAAGTACTGACGACTTCCTTCTTCCTCCCAAACTCAGGCGGTGGAATATATTGTCGTCGTCGGCCATTATCATCTGCTTGGTGCTCTTCGACCTAAAGGAATTAAAAAAAATCAATTCAGAAGAGGTTGCTTTAAGTCCCTGAACAAACAGGGCACGTGACTCTCATTAGCACACCAACATCACGCTAGCACAATAATCCTATTTAGAAAATAGCTCAAGGAAAATACGCGCACTAATTGGTTAATAATCGTGTTTCTATTAAACAATTAGATTACGAGCTCGAGATTTCTATCGCGTGATAGTTATCACGCATAGAAATCGAGAGCGAATAATCTAATTGCTTTAGTATAAATCTACTAGTCGTTCAAAACTAAACAAGTAAATTATCTATATCCTCATCGCAGACACTTCGAAACACTTCGAAAACGCGATGAAGTGGCCGCTCGATAGAAACACAGAAGTTGACGTAGTCACGGACAAGAGTCACAGCATTCCCGTGTTTGCCGACGTGTGTGCTGTCGTGTGTGCTGACGTGTAAATTGCGTGCTGTAGAGAATCTACGTTTTGATGATAAATAAAATATAACGTTTTCTTCGTTTTTCCTTATTTTCCTTGGGCTATTTTCTAAAAGAAATAGAAAACATTTTCTTCGTGTTTCTATCGAGTTTTAGTATAAATCTACTAGCGTTCTATCATGAATGCCGTTCTCTGATTGGCTACGCTACTCGCTATCTATTCTGTGATAGTTTTCAACAAAATGGCAGCTACTTCGTCGCGTTTTCGAAGTGTTTCGAAGTGTCTGCGATGAGGATATAGATAATTTACTTGTTTAGTTTTGATTGACTAGTAGATTTATAATTAAACAATTAGATTATTCGCTCTCGATTTCTATCGCGTGATAGTTGACGAGGGCGCAGCCCGAGATATCACGCGATAGAAATCGAGATATCACGCGATAGAAATCGAGAGCGAATAATCTAATTGTTTAATAGAAACACTCGTGAAAGTTTGGGAGAACTCGAAAAAGCTGTGGAAACACTCGCCTGCGGCTCGTGTTCCCACAGTATTTCTCGTTCTCCTAAACTTCCACTCGTGTTTCTATAACTCGATAGAAACACGGAAAATGTTTTCTATTTCTTAATCAATTGTAAGTTGTAATGATACAACGCCCCTACTTGTGGGCACCTGGCCATTTTAATTACGGTGCCATTTTACTCCCGCGGGGTGGACGTACAATCTACTGTGTATGACCCATTAATTAAACCCCAACCCCTTCCCCGCCCGGGCGCCTATTCAAGTTTTACGATTTGAGAGGAGTTTTTTTTTATTGGAGAGGGACGTGTTATATTCAATCTGGACATTGAATTAGACGGAAAACGCAGACCTTTCTTGGTATTCAAAGACAAAGAAAGAAAAATGTTCGCGTCTTGGAAAATATAGAGTTTCAATTCCCGCAGGATTAGTTTGGGGCACCAACAATTGCCGCCGTTTCTTTGTTTAGGGACACCAATCTAGCCCCCGTGACTTCATTTGAAAACCACCAATTCTCATCAAACAAGATTTTAAATAATTTGGCTGATTTCGCATTGTTTTTCTCTTTTGTTGCCTTGTCAGGTAGCCTTTCATGGAAGCGTCCACTGTTAGCCACGGGGGGTTTATTAAATAGGGGTTCATAATCGTATTTGAAATTTCCCGAGGGGGCTTTTAATTCATTTTAGAAAAAAAAGATACAAGATAAGGTTAGCCTTTTGGCGTAATTCGAGTTAGTACCGTTCAGAATCGATGGTTTTCACACTGCTTGTGAGAGTAAACGAAGATTAGGTGCGAATATCCATGGAGAGTGCGAGCTTGCAAATGCAATTAGAATCATGACCTCATTTTGCTACTACAATTCATCCTGGTCCCTTTCCATCACGATTCTTTCAAGGACTGGTATTACTTAGAGGAGGAAGGGGAGGACTGCTGAGTATGGAGGAAGGCTATGTTTCAATTGTCCTTACCTCCCCGCCCTGTGATGAATTTTTTTATGACCCCTTCACTCGCCTAAGGTTCGCATTTCTGTTATTAAAGACACCATAAATTTATGTAGTGCCCTTTTTTCTCATCATAAGAATTATTGACCATCCCCTATTTGCCCTAACCATCTTCCCTCTAAATAATGACCGGACCCTTGGACTTGAATCTTGGACAATACTTGCTCCTTCGGAAAAAGTCGAAATGCGCAATGATTGTTTTTGCCCGCCACGATAAACGGTTTTAACCTGTTTCAGTAAAAAACCTTGTCGCAGCTCAATCCTCGCTTGACGAATGAATCGCGTTTTAATTGTTGAATCCAAAGGATTTCCCATTAACTTAGAAACTACAGGATGTCGTGTACGTAGAGTTTAAACCTCTTCAGATATTCAAGTTAATTTTCAAATTAAAACCATGATAGAAAATTATGTCAAGCACCAAAGTCGACAATAAGGTCGACGGTGATCTCTACGACAAACTTTAGATTTTGTTGTTGTACTTGTTGTTGTTCTTTTTTGAACCTTTTTGTGTCATTGATTCCGGGAACTTCTTCGATATAAGCTAAAGTTCTTGAGACAACGAAGTTTATAAAACTCACAAGTTTTAAATGTAAAACTGGCGTAGGCTACTCTTTCATCCTTTTAAGATGCAAAAAAGAAATGAAAAATGAAATGAAGACGCATTCCAAAAGTCGGATCATAATGAGTTTATACTAACAGCTTTTCTCTTTGTGTGAAGCACTTGCTCTTGAGTTATCACTGAAAATTTGCTTCACTCAGAACAGCTGAAACAGCCGCATAAAAGAAAACCAATACATCGATTTGTATGCCCAGCAGAACCATTGTAGGGTGAAACGGCTAAGGACGAAAATAACTTCGCACTTTCGAGGTTTTTTTTTGAATGATATATTACCTTTAGAAAACTCACACCCTCGAGAAATCGTTCTTTAAGCTCATTATAAACCAACTACACACCGAAAACTTAAATTATCAGAGTCGCTGCCGATCCTGATTTCGTGGTAAGAGATATGTTAGCTCTAAAACTTCATAATCATGCTCAAATTTACCGTAAATTCGTCGTTAGCTTCCCTTTTGCTGTCATTCTCTATCGGCGAGTTGTAAAACGATTTCCCCTCACACCAGCTTGAGAGCAGCGCGATGCTTAAGCCCAGCGCAAGACACATGACCCATCCTTGAAGCCTCATATTTGCAATATGATTTACTCGTGATTATCTCCAGTTAGAAGCTTGACTCAACCAGACACTAATTTATAGC
Source organism: Astreopora myriophthalma (assembly GCA_014634185.1). Classification (NCBI taxonomy): domain Eukaryota; kingdom Metazoa; phylum Cnidaria; class Anthozoa; order Scleractinia; family Acroporidae; genus Astreopora; species Astreopora myriophthalma. Next base: position 591,806 of record BLFK01000476.1, read on the forward strand.
AAACTAACCTCAATAAAAGTAATATAAACAAAAGGACACACACCTGCTTCGTCTTTCTATTTAAAGTGGGTTTATATTAAACTGATTTCCTGTATAAATGTAAATTGTTTTGAATTGGACCGAGTTCTCTGAAGCTGAATTGTTATCTACTGTGAAAGGACGCCTGCACAGGAGGCGGTCTCTTTAAATTTAATTTCCCGCAGAGCGTTCTAGCTTCCGCCATCAGACTCTCATTTAAAATTAAAAGAAAAAGACACTAGAACAGTTCTGCTCTTTATTTTCAAATTTGTTTAAATCTCCTTTCTTTTGTAAAGCATTTAACAGCGTGAACTAATGAAAGATTCTTCTTTCTTGATGGGGCGTTCTCAGTACAACATGATTTACACTAATTGATAATTGCGTTTACGAGTGAATTAACATGCTCTCGTAGATTACATCGCTTTAATCTCATTTATCAGTTAATGATAAATGTTGTGAGAACTAATAAGAGACGAAATTAAAATTTGGTTCTTGGTAAACAGCGTAATTAAGGAAACGGGCGGAAACGTAGAGTGGACGCATTTCTCGGTCAAATTGACCTTCCACCGCGCGTTACTGAAAAGAACGGAGAGGGAACAAAGCATGCGGTTTGCTGTTTTTTCGTATTCGAACTGAAAAACAGAAGGGTCACAGAACAATAGAGGCTTTCATTAGGCCAGCCGGGAGATTTAATCGGAGTCTAAGCCTCTTGTAATTCTTGGAGTGTTTATTAGTTTATTCTGTATTGAATCTTTGGCAGAAGTTTTTCAACTGCTTTCCTTTGTAACAGGTTCTCTTTAATGACAAGATCAACTGTGTACTGAGTACATTGATTCTTATGATTGAAAAACACGGTATTCAGACGCACACGAAAGGGCGCTGTTCATAACATGCGTGTGCCAAGTTTGATGTTTTGGACAAACCTGCCCCTGAGATACGGTAACTTATGTGAATGTCCACAGCGTTTGTTAATAATTTTTCAGCCCATTTTAGATAAAGGCAGGGCAGTTCAAAGAAACGTCTTCCTTTCTGAAGAGGAATAGGATGGTGGAATAATCTACGTGGAAAAGAGTCTTCAGTGATTTGTATAGCTTTGCTCTTCATAGGCTTCCTCTCAAATTTTTATTGCTGAATAGGGAAACAGGTGCTCAGTTGAGCTAAGTGTAATTATTTAAAGATTTAATGATGTTAGAATCGACACGTCAGCCTTGTCTAAACATTTGATCTAATTACAGCTAGCCACATAACTTACATTTGTGCGTCAAATTTTGTGTGACATATTAAAGAACTAGAACCAACGGTCTCAAGTTTGATCATAGTGCAACGGAGGAAAAAAGTCTTTGTATGTATCCCCCACTTGCCGTTTTCATTTTGAGACTCCCGTGATAACGTAAATTGCAATGGAATCGGAGGAGCTCTGCCTTGTTAGTGGAACATACGGCAAATTTTTGTTATTTTAATTACAAAATAAAGTGGCTGTCACACCTTTGTTGTGAATTCTTTTATACATTTTTCTGGTGTATTTTAAAACCTACGGCGAATAGTATCTTAGTAGCTAGCTGAATATTTATGTAACTGAAAACTGTAGGGAATGGAAACGCATACGATGTTCGTAGACAATATTTCTGGCAATGAAGTGAAGCGAAATAGACAGAAATCGTTATTTTGCCGGCACGGACAAGAGGAATGGTGCTGTGTGAGAGGAATTATGGGTACGAATTTAAGATATGTATAGTAGGCCGCTGCGATTTGAAAATCATTCTAGGTCAGCATTCATTCAGTGCCAAACGTTTTAAACGTAAATTAAGCATGTATTCTAGAGATTGCATGATTTGTCATCGTAACTCAGCCCCCAGAGTTAGCGGCGCCGCGGTGGGTGGGGGTATACGTTCCCTTTTCTCCACATAGTGGTTTTGTGTTTTCGTATCCGGCGGTGGATCGCATTAATTTAGCGGGAAGAGACAAGTCTGTATTATCACTCTCATTATATTGGATATTTAGGATGATGGTTATTCTTACAATAAACTGGCATACGAGGTCTTTGCTGACCTATAGGCCCTTGCATCTCCATTGTTGTCTGTATTGAACTGGTAGCGAAGGCAAATCTAACTTTTCTAAGGCCTCCCGAAACTACCCGCTGAGTGCCCCTATGTTGTGAATGCATATATGGCTGTATATCCCAGCTATGAACGTGACAGCATGTTTCTAAATACACTGTAGTACAGCGAACGGTGGAAAATGAAACATTACTGAATGTCTTGATTGTGATATCAACTAAATTGAGAAAAAAACCGGCCAACTACACTGCAAGTTTTCAAGGATGATGAGGCATTCCTTCGAAGGAATTTGTAAAATTCTGGTCTGCTGTGAGAAGTTTATACGTCTCGAAAGGGAGCTACGCTTCCGGAGATATAATCGTAACGCGAAAACATGGAAAAAAAAAAAAGAAAGGAATGAAACGCCGAGACGGTTTATGCAGTGGGCATAAGAGTTCGATGTTTTTACAGACTTCACTGTTTAGAAAGGCCGCAGACCAAGATATGCCAAGCCAGCGTTGCTTGAGTGTCTGGCTTTCACATAGAAATGGAAAGACGTCGAAGGAGTGAAAGCAAAGAGAAATAAACACAGGACATCATATAAAGGCTTTAATCTCAATTTAAACGTGAATTAATTTCAATCCCGACAGCCATTTTAATTCCAGGGGTCTCTTGATTTCTCAATTTAAACACGACAAGTCTTATCCAACCTAGTTTTCCTAACTGATATCGTTTTATCTATTCTAGACCACTAACTTGCTATAACCGGGTTGGCCCGGCTCTCGTTGTTTTAAATTAGTTATGAAGACGATGTCTGGTGTGTGTTTTAACGTAGCAGATATGCGGCCAAGATCTCGGCAAACCGGACCAGCCCGTCTGAACTCTCACTTTCCTCTGAGAGCGACAAGTGTGAGTCGTGGCTTTGTGTAGTAGAAGTGACTCCTTCAAAGTCACTTTACGAATGCTTCGGTTATGCTTGACTACGTCTGGCGATTAGCAAGGCAAGAAAAAAAACTGTATTTGTTCGCTAATTCGTTAGGAATGAGGATGTTTCAGTTTTGATCTTGAGTGCCGTCACGTGAGTTTGTGTAACAGTAATATTAATATTAGTAATAATAATGATAACGATAATAATAACGATAATGATGATATTAGTAATAATGACAACAAGTCAATGATATTTTGTGCAGTGTGTTGCTTCGGGCTAGTTTGTTTTCTTTCTTCTATACTTTGTGGAATGTCAATATTGACAAAAGCGTCATTATAATAGGCAAAAGATTGAAATGAATGCACAAGCGGAAACCGGCTACGACCGGTCGTTTCCTTTGGGAAAATGTGTACGGCGGGTGATACTGATCGCGAATCTTCATTTAATGAAAGTCTCTTTATTCAGTTTGCTGTTCAAATCATGAAACGCGTAACGAACGCGCACACGACTCGAAAGCCTCCTATACGCAATGAAAGTCGTTTCAATTTTTAACGCTGTTAAATAAAGTGAAATCCTTTTTTTTTTAGTGACAACCGACAATTTCCCCTTTTATTTAATAGCGCACAGTTTTCGTTGAGATGTTATTTTCTGAGATATTGAGCAGTCTGATTGTGTTTTTGAAATCTGGGAACTGATAGCGAAATTTGACCCGATATGCATGATTTGATTGCCATTTTGACGGAAGGAAGAACATCTGTTTTCGTTATACAATTGTAAAACCCTGAGGGGCGTTGGGTATTTTGAACTCACAACGCATGCGTTCTGCTCCAAAAGCTGTTTTCTTTACCACAGCAGCTTAAACGACCGATTCAAAATTCTTCTAATAACCGCTCGAAAAGATTGTGTTGTCGTAATAAGACTTGTAGTTAGACTCGCACCTGAAAAGCCTCTTATCGGCACACAGAGCTACACAGAAATAGCAGAAGAGAGTTTTAGCAACAAGGACGGCAACGGCAAAGACAGCGCCACGAAAGAACATGATTAATGCGTTTTACATTTTGGCACATTTCTTTCTGTCCTCTGCAAAACAACTGCGTCAAAGGAGTAAAATCAGTTACAGCACACAACGATGAACTTTTTATTCTCTCCAGACTTGAGTGCCGTTCATACCTTTTTCGTTGTTTGATATAAAAGACATACTTTTTACATATTAGAATTGAAAGAGTTGAAATAATCGCGCAGTGATTACAATAAGGTGACTTTCTATTTTGAAGCCACGTTCTCGTTGCCTTTGCCACTGCCGTTGCCACCGTCGTTTCTACAGCTCCCTATTGAACTTTCTTCTCATACTGGGATTGAAAAACCTCTGTGATTTTTAGTGTTTATCTTTTACTGCGGCTGAAGCACTTGCTTAAGAATGGTGACGTTTTATTTACTGTTATTCCTGTACTTTGACATATACCTTCCGGATGGCTTTTTCTCCGTAGCCCGGCTTCTTATTGCTGATTCTCAACAAAGTTTAACTTTTGATTCAGGGTGTGACTTCGTAACTGTAAGTGAAACGGAAACCTTATTTTGCAGTACCCGTAAACCCAGGGTTATGGAAACCCTGTAGTTCTCCAGGCACGGTCAGTGCATGATTGGCGAACGAAACAATAGGGAGTTTACGAAACGAAGGCGACAACGACGGCTAACGAGGACGTCATTTAAAATGCAGTATGATGCCACTCTATCGCAGGGTTAGTAAAGCTCCCTGGACCCAAACAATAAGCATCCACGTTGGGTATTTTGCTCACTACCACACCTGGTAAATTGTATCACTTAAGGACAGATCTAGAAAACTCTTTGAAAATGTTTTTCTCCAATTGAACCTTACATGTCGTAAGTTTAAGTTGTTCTTCTGTTGCCTGGGTCAAAAGGATACAAAGGCGAAATGAACGAGAGTCAGCGAGCAGGCGAGGCTGTGAACGGGAGCTTGCGAAACGACAACAAGACGGCTGCGGGGGCGTCATTTAAAAATACAAGTTCGCCTTCTGTTATTGGTATCACTACGCAACTACTTCATCAGTGTCGTTCCACAGTTAAAATTTGTAGCAACTGTCGAGGAATTAGACTGGTATGAGCCGGTTAAAAGCGTAGAGAGGGAACTGAAAATTCATCGTCTCCACGGAACCTTAAATTTGATCATTTCACGTCTGTTGCCGATACTACATAATACATAACAGCAACAATTATTGTTTCTCAAACCTTTATACCCAAAAGACTCATCACGTTTACAGCCATACCAAAACTTTTTCGTGTCCATCCGGGTTACAAGAAAATTGTTTTTACTTCATCGGTCATGTCCTTATTCACGAAGTGTCCAGTCCAAGAAAAAAATACAAAACAAAACAGAACTGTTCAGAGGCGGTAACAACGTCGGTGTTTAGGAGATGACGGCAAAGAAATATAATGTAAAACGCACGTGAAGAGCATGCAGAGCCGTTGTTTTTGCTCATTTAACCTATTGTTTTGTTGCTTTCTCGTCGCCGTCGGCGTCGTCGTTTCGTGAACTTCCTAATAGCTGATACAAAACCAACAATGCCCCTAGCCCTGTGAACAAAAGAAGCTACACGTCATTCGGACCAATGAAAATAGAGGTCTGGAGGGCTCTCGGTTACTCGAGATAGTTTATTGTGTGAAAGCTATTTATTTCAGTGTTGAACAAAGGCTTTCCCGTAATGAAGGACTCGGACTATGACGTTATATTCATGCACCACTTAACGCGGTGAAATAAATCTTCCTGTTTGTTGTAAAACAAAATGGCTGCTGGCAGCTGTTTTGCTTAAGTTTCCGACGAGGAAATTCAGCAATTGTTGTTATCTCTGTCGATCAACTCTAGAGTACGCTGCAACAATTATTCGCCTCAGGCTCGGTAAATATGAATGAATATTTACTTCGCCTTCGTTGACTTTAAAGGGCTGGGGTGGGCCTATGAGCAGAAGGACTTATATCAGGCGAGGGGGGCGGAAGGGGGAGTTTAATCTCCAGGGGCTTTTATATAAGCGATGTAGATATACGTTTCGAAATGGAAAAAAAACAAAAAAAAAACAACAACAACAACAAAAAAACCAAACAAAAAAACAAAAACAAAACAAAAAAAAACAAAAAAACAAAAAACAAAAAAGAAGAAATAAATTAATGTCAGTAACTAGCGTTATTCAAGTACATTTTACAAGAATTTCGTACGTTACTTGGAACTGCAAATCCCTAAACAGACAAATGCCACATGCCATCGGAACACGACAAAACCTAAACCAGGAACCAACCGTTACGGTTGTAACGCCAATTCCAAGTTCACGTTAGCCTCTTTTTGAAAGCGAGTCTAAGTGCGAAAGTTTTGTGATGGTGATCAGTCTCATTTTCGGCATAAGAAGGACTTCGCACTTAGACTCGCCTTTCAACCAGGGAGGCTTACAATAGCGGTAGGTTATAACCGACGGGGATGACTGAAATGAGTTGAGGCTAGAGGGGGCTTTTAATTGAGGGGATTACAGTTGAGGGAGCCTATAATCGAGGGGTTCTGCCGGTCCTTACAAACAAACAAACAAACAAACAAACAAGCAAAAAAACATGCATCAGGAGAATGACATTTTAGATTTCGAATTTTCTTGGTGGTTTCGTGCAGGTGTTAATTTGTATTCATATGGACAATTATACGTGATCACTGACATGCAAAACTTGGATTCTTTTCATTGAGCTGTTATTTTATGATAAACTTTTTTCGGTAATGAGGTCACTTGTAGAAGGCTTTGACATCTTTACCTTTCGATCCATGTTATCTGCTACAAGAGGCCCGGAAGTCTTGCCGAGTGGTGTCTAATCGCCGTTCATTAACAAGACACTTTGCAATGTTATTTTCAGCCCTCGGGGAAACTTCTGTGTTTTCTTTTCTGGATTTTTGACAAATTAAAGATGTTTACATTTAACAATCAATCTTCTCTTTCGGCTAACTCGATATCGTCGCTTTCGGCTTCTTCCTTACCCGCTGAGTCTGCTGGTTTGTTTAATGGGGATCTTTCGCCTAAATTAAGTTCAACAGCTCGTGCCGCACTCTTAAAATGCTCTGCCACTACAAATGCAAGCTTTTTAGCTGCTCTCTTCGTGTCACACATAAAAGCGTGCGTCCGATAAACTCCTCTCCCCTTCTTCGAACTGTGGTGATAAGTAAACACTAGAATCTTGGGCCTTTTGCCGTCGACACCACAGTATATAATTCGCTTGAAACTGAAAGTAACTTTCGTCGCTTCTTGAGTCTCATCGCCAGCTTTGGACAACTCGAACGCCAGATCTGTAACCTGAAGTGATTGTTTGGGAAGTAAATTATGTTTAAGCTTCATTCCACAGTTTTGGTAAATTTCTTCCACTGAACCGCATATTCCTTCACCGAAAGGGCACAAAATTTGCACGCTTCCAAGGTAAATAACTTCCGGATTAAGTTGTCCTCTCCGTTTGCCGCAAAGAGAAAGTCGAATCTTTGGTAAGGTGAAGTAGGCCATTTATGTGATATTGATATATCCTCGCTTTTTGATCACGCTAATTATAAGGATTTTCTCAAAGCTCCTGCTTCAACTGTAAAAATCCGACGTACGAAATAAGCTGTGCAATAAGTTCAACTCTGCTCTAAAATTGAATATATAATTCCGCAATGAACGTCAACAAAAATTCTAAGAGTACACGCAAAACTGATATTGTATAGTAAATATCTGCCTTACTACTCAATTAGGAGCTATATTTTAAGTCGTCACACAAACTAAATTCCTTGCTTTTGACTGGTTCGTTGATGAAGCAAATGTCAAACAAAAAAGCAATACTTCCAAGGAGTGCGTTCGATTGGAGAATCCGAGTAACTTATATAATTCGGATTTTTAATCAGATAGAAATTCGCCACGGATTTTGTTAGTGCAGGGCTGATTTCAATTATTAATCATCGCGATCTGCATATTCTGCAAGAAAGTAACAGTTTCGATGCAGTGAGCACGTCTTTGTGCTTCCATCGGTGTACTGAAAGGCGTCGTTTAGGCTATCAAGAACTGCGAAAACAACCTGACAGTCTTTTTATTCTTTTGGCATTAAGACTTGGTCATTGCGGCAATAGGTCGAGCAGCAGAAGCGCGGGTAATGTACAACGTCAAATCGATCGTTGCTATTTAAGACTGTTCACGTGGAGACAGCCTGGCGTTTTCAAAAGTAAGTTACTTTTTCTCACTAATTTTCTATTCTACTGCTTTGTAATATAATATCCAAGATAAAGACCAGACGGTGGATCCCCCAGTTTATATTGTCTAAAAGAAACGAGCGAGGAAGCAGTTCTTCAAGCTTGTCTTCGAAAGCGCCATCTCCCAAGAGAACTGAACCGTTATCGTATTAGCTCTGCGATGGAGAACAGTGATTAAGATGAAGCACCTCACTAGGACCAGTTTGATTATGGACAAACTTTCAAGTTTAGATGATCCTATCGAGGAGCACTCCGGACACCTTGAAATCCAAAGTCCGAGATCTTAATACTGAGGTGTGACATAAAACAAGAGCTCTATGGTGTTAAAGAAACAGTGAGAAATGCAGAGCAATCTCTAGCAATTTTTAAACGCCTTCTTAAAGGACATTTTATCTGATTTTTTTCTTTTTTTCCCTCCTGTAATTTTAGCAAATTTTACTTAACCTTGTAATTTTATTGTAAATGTGTATATGTAAGTTTTATTGAACCCAGGGCCCCTAAGGATACCAGCCTTGCAGCTGATTGGGCTACCCTGGTTAAATAAAGTTGTCTTGTCTTGTCTTGTCTTGAGGAAAATGTTAAAATTCTCAGTGACTAAAAGAAGACATCTCACCCAAAGTTTGGAATCTCACAACCAAGAGTTAAATTTGCTTAAGGCGAAGCTTGAAAAAAATCAACGGCCAACAATTGGAAATCGAGTCACTGAAGATGACGTTGTTTCAGGTATAGGAGAAACTTATTGCTTTGGAGAACCATTCTAGACGGGAGAACGTAAGATTTATGAATGTACGCGGTAGGGACGAAAATTGCACGGATGTATTATATGACATCCGATTGAAAATGACTTGAATATGGATGTTGAAAACATTCATTTCCACGAAGTTCATCGCCTTGGAAAACCGCTTACAGATGGCGCATCCAAATCTTTACCAAGGTCAATTATCACACGCTTCCTTTGTAGAGAAGATCGTGACACAGTTTTTAGAGCAAGAAACCGGCTTAAAGACTTTTCCACATTCAAGGTGTTGTCAGTGTTAATTAATATCTATTGTCAGTTGTCGTCCCTGGACACTCTACATTTTATTGTTTTCAAGTACTTGTCTCATATTTCTGTGCGCAAGCTTGTCAACTCTTAGCGAATAATTAACGAAATGTATTTAAATAACTGTGGTAAAATTTATGGCAGCGCGCTTTTTAGTTCAATAAAAAACTTGCTCGGGCGTAAACTGTAAAAAAGGAAACGAAAGGATATCTACGGGTGCTTTCGATTGGGAAATCCGGATTTAGATCTTAAAATCCGGATCTTCGGATTTCCAATCGAACACAAAATCCGAAAACGGATTTCGCCGCGGATTTCATTAATTGAAATCCTTCCCAGACATGGATTTCAATTAACAAAATCCGTCGCAAAATCCGTTTTCGGATTTTGTGTTCGATTGGAAATCTGAAGATCCGGATTCTAAGATCTAAATCCGGATTTCCCAATCGAAAGCACCCGTGTACATCACGCAGGATTATGCAAGAGCGATACAGTAAGAAAGGTTATTCTAATCACTCTGAAAACGATTATAAAATATTTTGTAACTACAGTAATCTAAATAATCACAAAACACAGAATAAGAGCGGGCATCTCGTTTTTTGATTCAGCGAGCGAAAAGCGTTACAAAAAACGGCATTACAGTTTTGCAAAATCAGAGAAAATTACAACAGTAAATAAAAAACTAGGGTTGAAAGAGATGCCTCGAATGGCTCTTGCATAACTTAACAAACCTTAAATAGTGTACTAGCCCCTTGAGACACCTACAGGCACGCTAAAAATACTTCAACAGTATAATGCAAGGAAGGAATCAGGCCTTCAACGGGATTCGAACCCGTGACCTTCGCGATACCGGTGCGATGCTCTACCAATTGAGCTATGAAGCCACACATTGGGAGCGAGGTCAATTTAGTGAGTTCATATTTCCCGTGAGGAGTGAAATGAAATCACATATGAATTATTTCATATATACTACACATCAGTATAATGCAACCTAACATACATACTCTCGTGAAACTAACAAACGTTACAAAATATGTAAGATGCTAATCAAGGGCATGTACGTTTCAAGCGATGAAGCAGGTGTTTGAACGCTAAGGTTGTCGATAGAAAGTCGATTGTTAATAATGTTGTTTGCAATGTAGACAACATCCCAGAAGAACTAAAGCCTCCTCAGCCCAATGCCCATCTCACTGTCTTCGTAACTTCACGAGAACGCACGGTTTCTTCCCGTTGTTTGGTCGCAGTTTGTGATTAACTACATGAACCCAACCAACGATCTTTTAATTATTTTTTTTTCTGTGTATGTTTGTTTGTTTCAGTTTTGCAGTTCCATGCTTTGACAATTGTTTCATTTCCTTGCAACTGTAAACAATGCGGCCTGACAACTCCGAACTCAGTACTTTGCTCGTTAAACGTGAGAGGGCTTTCGAATTCTGTGAAAAGGCGTGAGACCTTTCGATGGTTTAAGATGAAAAGAATATGCTATTCATTTTCTGCAGGAAGTTCATTTTACGAAAGACAAAGAACACATTTGGTCGGCGGAGTGTATCTAGTGCATAGCAAAACATAGCTTGATTTACCCTCGGATTTTAGAGTAGCTTTATGCAGCTAATATCTCCGAGCATTTATCCACCCAACCTTGAGATCACATCCACAAACGTACGTCTCCTACTCCTCGCGAACATTGTGTGGGCTGTGAGACGGGACTACGGTTTATCGTACTTATCCGAGAAGACGAGATAGTCTAGCCATTTAAGCATCAGTCAATTGAAACTCCGGCCCCCCGACCCCCGGGACATAGCGCGGATTTAACGCTTCCATAGCCGGGATTTAACGCGCGTTGGCCCCGGTGGGCGGTGGATTTAACAAAATTCCATTGAAACCGGGACCGTGGGGCGGTGATTTAACAGCACGCGATTACCTAAAGCGGGAGCGACAGCGGGGACTTAACATGGAGGACTAAACAGCAAAGCCTTCAATCTGTTGAAACAATCTAATACGGTAAATCTGTCATCTCAGGACTGAAATGAGTGAAATTCACCTCTGTTTTCGTATGTGTGTAGATAAAGATCATAGTAACCAAGATAGTAACCACCTATTCTCTGCAAACTATAGGTTTCTGCATGGAGATAGCTTTGGTGTCAAGTCAGCTTTCGTTCAGAACAACACCAATTGATAGACATTTTTTTAGGAAAGTTGCCTATCCACTTTGTTTTAATAGGTTTTAACAGATTTAATCGTAATGGAAATATTTTTGAAGGAGTGTATTTTAACAGATTGAATCGTAATGATAATATTTTTGAAGGAGTGTATTCACATTTAGAGGGAAAGTTGCCTACCCACTTTGTTAAAGTTGTAACAGAATCATAATGCAGGGCAGTAGCCAGAAAAAAAAATGACTGAGGCAATGACAATGACAAATTATGGCTGAGGCAATGTCTGTGGTTAAATTACCTTTCTAGGTATATTTAAGGTGTTTGTGAGGACTAAGCAACAAAAACGAAAGAAATGACTGAGGCAAGTGCCTCGGTTTGCCTGTTACTAGCTACAGACCTGTAATTAGAATATTTTTAATGGAGAAGGTACAGTCGAACCTCTCCTTACGGACACCTCTCTAATACGGACACCTCTCTTTAAAGGACATTCCCCTTTGTCCCGAAAAAATTCTCACCCGTTTTCTAAAAAAAAAACCTCTAATAAGGACAACGGACACTAAATCTCGGCTCCAGAGAGCGAAGTCATATAAACTTAACCTCTTTATTACGGGCACTCTGGTGATCCGGTGTTGACATATAGTGGACATATAGTGTGCACGAATTTGTGATTACGCAAGCATCACGTTTTATTCACTGATCTTCAACTGGAGTTTTGAAAATTGTACTTGTATTAGTACCTTTTTGGGTGAAGCATTGCGTTATACGTAGTTCCTTTGGTTTCAAATAACGGATTCGTATAAAGTATGTACTTTACGGACAGCTGGATTCTCTATTAGGTCTAAACATTCTACACATTCTCAATCGACTAAACTGCATTTTTAACACCGGAATAAACTCAACTAAAGGAAAACAAAACGAAACGAAATGTGGACGTTCTACATCTCCATAGCGATTTTACATGTTGCTGTTCTTTCACAACAACCTTTTTGAACAGATGCTTATGGGAATATAACGGCTAAAAAAGAAACAGTTGTAACCAACCAATGTCCGGGAGAGTACCTGAAGGCACCAAACATTTTCTAACTTTTACCACTAGCTCATTAGGAGCTATTGCTCTTTTTGAATAACTTGTTAGTTCTTTTGTCCACCCCCTGTCCAACCAGACACGTTAATGTCATTGTGTACGCTAAATTATTGTCCTCGTTTGTTCGCGCGGAATTGAAACAAGAAAACAAAACAAAATATGTCTGAAAAAGCGACAGCGTTTTAAAGTTTTACCGGAAAATGCGTTGTTCCTTTTGCTGTTTTGTCATGCTTAGCAAATGCGCATGCGCCAACTCCGTGTATTACAAATAAGTACCAAAAAATATCCTTACCATATGGAAGACATGACAACTATAGTCGCAAATATATATCACTCCAAATCATAGTATAAAGCAGAAGAAGTTGAGCTGCGAGTACGTAAGGGATCTGTCACGTATGGTCTAGGGGCCGACATTTCTCTCCCTCACTGCCTATCAGGGATAGGTATCAGAAAGTGGCAAGTATAAGCGATCCGCGGGCCGAAATCTCGGGGAGACTCGTCATGGTACGCCGCTCAGGCTTAAATGTCCAGAGGTACCACTACCGCTTCTGCATGTTTTTCTTCAGGTATTTAGTATGCGCATGCGCAACTGCCCTTCTGTACCAATATGGCACGTGGGAGTAAATTAATATGTGCCTTCAAATCAAGATTACTTCCAGTCCGTGATAGATCTATTGTTGAAAAGAAGAAAGAGCAGAAGAATAAGTCGTAATTAGGGTCTCCGTTGGGAGGACCACAAGTAGTTAATATTCCAGTTAACATTTTGTTTCTGTTCGTTCGTTCGTCGTATCATTGTGTAACCCCGTTAGTTGGTTGATGACAAAGAATTGGCTATCGCAGTTCTTTGTTTCCTGCTGAAGAGGTACGATTTGAACCAATTAACAGCCATGACCGCTGCAAGTTTAGACAACAAAAGATTGTGATGTACGGCGTCGACTATTCGCGGAGTTAAAACTCCAATCCCAAAGAAAAAGTGCGCAGATCTCCCTCGTCAGCTGGTTCGTTTGTTGCCATGTTTAGTTTAACTTTTTGCGGAAGTTCTCCCCAGTTATATATAAATACAAACTGCTGAAGTCACTCGCGGGATTTTTTTTTCCGCGAGGCATTTGTTTGCTGACCTCATCAGCGTGCATCATTGGGAATTTACTCGCTATGTTATAATTATTGTTGTTTGAGATGCGATGTTAGGGACTATAGGGACTTTAGCATCTACTACGGCGACGTCCACGGAAACGTTAGTTAAAACTGCTGGTTTACGGTTTATAAATATTTTCGTGATTAATCCAGTTTGCTGAATTGGAATGAATTGGAATGACGGAAACGTCAGTTAAAACTGCTAGTTTACGGTTTCCAAATATTTTCGTGAATAATCCAGTTTGCTGAATTGGAATGAACGGAGTTCAAACTAAGAAACATCAAAGTGCTCTGTGAGCAAACTCGTGAATTGAACACGTAAATTAAATTATTTTTCAGTTGGATTATGTCTATAATTTTTTGTATGCTGACTATTCATATAACTGTCGCACTCACGCGTTTTCCCGTGTTAAACATACATTTGATAGTACCAAAATTCTTGGACCTACAATGTTGGGAGTTTTTGCGCCCGTCTGCACGCAGCCTTATGTAAGCAGGAAATAGAACGTTTCTACCGCTGAAAATATCTTGTTTCTTGAGCACGGGAATGAGTGTATGGGTCCTTTCGGGTGGAGAGGCTTTTAACCGACTGACAAATACCATAATATTCTGCGATGTGCAATTTACGGAACGCGCTCAACTGCCCACGCCAGAAACTTTGGGGAGACTGGTGCGAGCGTGATCAAGTTGTTTGGATAGACGAGAAGTACATGTTTACATTCATCTTAGGGCACGTTCGATAGACCTAATCGGCTAACGCAATGTTGTACCCAATTCAAATCCTTTGGACATAAATTGTTTTGTTCTAAGTATTTCCGTATTATTTAAATATGAGAGCTACATTATAAAACAAATACAATAAACAAGGAATCTTTACCTCGGGAGATCTGAATTGAGTACAACAATGCATTAGCCGACTAGGTCTATTGACCCTGTTCTGGATGAGAACAAACAGAATAAACTCTAGATTTTTCTTGGGAGGTAAGTTAAGGGATATTTCTCAACAACATTTTGTAGGGAAACGATGCTGAGAATCTCGTTTGAATTCCGATGACACCAAAACACTCCAGGACTATTTTTGAGGTGTAAAGCATCGTAATCTTATTCCTGAATAAGGCCAATTCACAGACGCATGCAAATCGAGGCCTAAGCACAATATCGGGATATTTTTTGAGATACTTAGAAAATCTCATGATATTTAGAAAAAAAAAATGTGATATTTAAAATTTTGTCGAGGAAAATTATTTCAATCTTGTTTTTTTCCTAGGAAAATTGAGAAAGAAAGCTAGGGTGCTTTTGATAGATCTCCAAATCCGGATCTTTTGGATTTCCGTTCCAACACAAAATCCGAAAACGGATTTCGCCGAAGATTTAATTAATTGAATCCTTCCCCGACATGGATTCCAATTAACAAAATCCATCGCGAAATCCGTTTTCTAAGGCCGACTTTTTATGTAAAGTTGTTTACAGTTTTGTTGTATGCTGTACAAGAACATCATTTTCTGACATTCTGAAATTTGTGTTCCCCTTTTTATAGATGCCAGGGTACTTTTTGAGGTAATTACTGTAATAGTTATGAAAGTAAAGTTAGGTTTTTCTGAGATATTTAGAGCTTTTTCCAGATAATTCGAATAAAATTTCGAGATATTTAGAAAAAAATCGGGAATTTCCGGAAGCATATTTAGGCGATTTTACGTGATGCAGTCGAACCTCTTCTTATGGACACCTCCAATACGGACACCTCTCTACAACGGACATTCCCCTTTGTCCCGAAAAAATTCTCACTTATTTTCTAAAAACCTCTATAATACGGACCCACTCTAATACGGACAACGGACACTAAATCTCGGCCCCAGAGAGCGAAGTCATACAAACTTAATCGCTTTATTACGGACACTCTGGTGATCTGGTGTTGACATATAGTTTTGTGCACGAGTTTGTGATTACGCAAGCATCACGTTTTATTCACTGATCTTCAACTGGAGTTTTGAAAATTGTACTTTTATTAGTGCCTTTTTAGGGTAAATATTGCGTTGTACGTAGTTCCTTTGGTTTCCAATAACTGATTCGTATAAATTATGTACTTTACGGACAGCTGGATTCTCTGTTACGTCTAACCATTCTTCCAGACATTCAAGTAGTTTGTCCGCTCCAGCGAAAATGTATTGGCATGGAACTCTTTTTACTGCACAGGGTTAATCCCATTTATCCGACGAGCTATGCAAGGTGATTTCAAAAGCCCAGTCGCTGTATATTAAACAACGACTCGAAAGCCGTCCAGAAGACCATTACAGACTATTTTAAAGCTTGAATGATTAGATTGAATACAGGACATAAAGATCAAAAAAATTACTCCAGTTACTGTTCGCTGCACTTGTAAACTACGGAAAGACGTTTTTCAGAACTGCACTTTTATTATTACCTTTTTAGGTGAAGCATTGCGTTGTACGTAGTTCCTTTAGTTTCAAATAACCGATTCGTATAAAGTATGTACTGTAACTGAAATGTACAAATCATTGTGTCTGAATACCGTATATTAGTCAGTTTAGATACACTGGGTCTATTTTTCGTTACTGAACAGTTAAAACTGTCAGTGGAGTCTTAAAAATGATGCAACGTTGGTGACCTCTATAATACGGACACCTCTCTAATTCGGACACTTTGGTCTGTCCCTTTAGTGTTCGTTTTAGAGAGGTTCAACTGGATATAGTTTTAGGGGAAGTTGCCCATCTACTTCTGTTTAAGTTTTAAGTGATTGAATCATGATGAGAATACCTTTGAAGGACAAGATAATTACATATTTTTACAGTTAAGTTTAAGTTGATCAAAGTTTATACGGAGTGAATTATTGTTGAGGAGATTTGGAATAAAAGCATTTAGAAGCGTTTTCATCACTACCAATTTGAAATTTATTTGAAATAAATAGCTTCTTTTAAATCCACCTTATTGTACGAAGCGTCTGAGATATCGGCTCAGGTATCTATAGAGTATCCTATAAAAGGTGGGTCGTTAGCGACGTTTTGGTGTCGTTTTCCGGCGGA
The DNA here is from genome assembly GCA_014634185.1 of Astreopora myriophthalma. Lineage (NCBI taxonomy): Eukaryota > Metazoa > Cnidaria > Anthozoa > Scleractinia > Acroporidae > Astreopora > Astreopora myriophthalma. The sequence goes on from BLFK01000476.1 coordinate 608,499, forward strand.
AGACAGGTCTTTTTATGTGCTGAACCTGTTGTGTTTGACGTTAACAACACGCGGCCATTTGCATTCATATAATACCAAGATCCATATAATTCTGTAGTTTTGGGGATGACCCATTCGCTATATCCGACACAATGCCGATTTTACATGAACTCTGGCTTATCAAAATGAAAGTGGATTTCTGCAGCAAATTCGGCATATTGAAGGCCAGCTTTCGGCGCAAATGGAGATTGCAGCTTATTAAAGAGGCTGCCGTGTTTAATAAAAGAATGAAAAACAGTTAAATTTTGACATTTACAGCGAGTAGACCAACGATCTCGATTTGAGTTGAGTTTCTTCACTTGGTTCGGATGTCCCCGCTATGCGGGTCGTTCAACAGAAGTCTTGGCCCCGTGGGCGGGGTAATAAGCCGTAAATGTTAAATGGTAAATGTTTAATTCCCCGCTAAGTCCCGGGGGTCGGGGGGCCGGGGTTTCAATTGACTGGAGCATTAGAGATGTCATTGCAAGAGCAGCACTTTCTCCTCATTTACTTAAAGACCCAGCATTGCCCATTATGCACTGCGCGCTGAGAACACTCGAAAAATAATAGACGCCTCGCTCCCGTGAAAACCAAAACAACAACATAGGCGCGTGAAGCGTAATGGGCAATATTGGGTCTTTAAGGACCCTGAGTGTTGGTCCGGCCAAGGTTCGAACCTACGACCACCCGCACGATAGTTTCGTGCTCTACCGACTAAGCTAACTGGTCGGCAGTATATTGTAGTTTTTGGAGAGTTTCATGATGATGTTATGCTTTCTTTGTTGTTTTAATTTTGCTAGGAAAAAAATAATCATAATTGTACAGTTTGAGGCAAATATGCTTGCACGAGCTCCCTGCTAAGAACCATGTAGGGGATCCAGGCTTAGAGTCACTTAAGGACGTTTTTAATTTTGCTCATTTGTTAACATAGCTCCTTTTGATCAAAGCTAACTACTGTTGGCAATGTGTTGCTTTGGGCGAGCTCCGTTTGCTCGGAGAAATGTGATTGAACCACAGGTATGGGATTTTTGGCCAAGTCCTGATGGGCGTGGCCGTTTATTAAAATGCAGCATAGTAACCTGGGAAAGGCTAAATATAAAAGACGTATTCCCAGCAAAGGTGAGGGCACACCCGCCATATACAACCTACGGAGTGCCCGAAGACTCCGATTTTGAAGATGATGCCAGAAACCTCACCTTCTATGTGTGTGTTCCCCACCCCCAAATCACAACAATGTCTCCCAACTGTAGGAACAGAACCTCTTATAAAATCATAAGTACAATGGGCAAAAGGCGTCCAATGCGCATAACAAAGCGTGTGGTTGGGAGGGTCTCAACCAAATATGAGTCCAGACCAATATTAAAAAACAATGAGCCAAAAATCAAACCAACTGAGACGGCTGTTGAATTTTTTAAAGCCATTCCGTCTGAAGTCCTTGTGCAAATCCTCTGTCCCTGAGAGTAAATCTGTCGCAGTGACTTTGTTTTCTCGTTCAAAACACCTGTCTATTAGACAAGACTCAGCACCAGTTATGATGGCGACACAACATGGTTTCATCGGGGCGACTCACTTGATTGACGTCTTCAAAAAGGAGGGTGGTGCATCCAACTGCATTGAGATTGAAATCTCCAAAAACAGCAAACACGTAAGATTCTTCAACCCCATTTCTGTTAAGAAGGGGGAGAAGACCCCACTCAAGATTCTCTTCGAAGATGAGAGGCTTGTCGGCAAGGTTGAGAAGGGAACGTCAAACGGTATTGTGTTCGACCCTTGCCTCACATTCCAAAAATAAAGTAATGTGTGTGATTCACCACTCTACAACGTTCTCGAGAAGATCTTCAATGAAGTCTTGAAACCCTGCTTCAAAAAGCTTGAAATCACGGAAGTGTATGGAGCACCCAATCCAAAAATCAACAACCCAACAGGTGAGAAGGTTGAAAACCCTCCGATCCGGATCAAGTTGAAGTTTGACGATCCAAACCGAACAGCCTTCTTTGACTGCAACAAGGTCAAGAAGGACCAAGGCACAAACGTGTACCCACCTTTGACGACAAAGAGCGGCAAAGAGCTGGCAGTCAACAACATCGTGAGAGCGTTGAAGAGCGGCCAGTCAATCATGGGCACCATATCAGCCTATGGTGTGACGACGAAGGCTGGGCTCTCGATGGGGAAGCGGACGCTGACTATTTTCAAAAAAGATGTGACTCCAATCCAGTTCAGGCAGGAGAAGATCCTCTCAGTCATCACAGAGGTGGTTGAAAACGATTTCAAAGAGGCTGAAGAGGAAGCCAAAAGGTTCAAGTTCACGGGGGAAGACCTGACGGACTCTGAAGTCTCATCAGAGTCGGAGGAATCCGATAAAGGCTTGACTGATTGAAAAAACAATGTTGAGTATGATGACGGGGTTCTTCTATATCCAATGGCCATGTCGTGAGATGATGCAGAGATTTAAAACCACCGTTTATACCCAACCTGTAGGTGCAGAGTGCCTTCATTGTGGCAAAAAATCTATCATAGTCTGCATCGATATAGTCCAGACTGGTGCATCAAGTGCAAGGCTTGGATGAAGGACAATGAAGACACGGGCTGCTTCACCTGCTCAAGTTGTGGCAAAGTACGACAGATCATTGGGGTTGATATCAAGACTGAAAGACAAATCTCCAAAGCACGGAGAAGCGCTGAAGTCGCGCACACGAAGCTGGTGGGCTTCCTTGGTCGAGATCTTTTTTTGAAGTTCCCTACAGGGTTCTCGAGTGATCTCCTGTGGGACATCGAAGATTTTCAAATCGGTAGCGAGTTCGTTACAAAGAGTTCCTTCCGGTCTAGTTTAGTCTTGTGTTCCCAGAGGCCGCATTCAACGACCAAAACCCCTGGGGCTGCATGGTGAGTGAGCAGGGCCTCTGTAGTTGCCGGTTATGTGACAGTGATCCCTGACAACGTTCTTGACGTTTTTGACTAGCAGAGGCTTGGAGCATAGATGGCAGTTCTCTTGGTTTTTGGATCTCTCCACGTCCTCAGAGGAGAGCTTTTGGCGTTTTATGGGAGGACACTCCCCCAAGGACAGGTGCAGCCAGTCCTTTTTGGCTCAAAGTCTTGGTCAACGTCTTCGGGAATCTCTACACAGTGAGGACAGCTCCCTGGTCTGTTCTTTGCCCTCCATCTGCAGAGCCTGTGCATCTGACCGATGCACTCTCCAGTCTTATGATTGAAGACCTTTTCCGAGTGTCAATAGTTTTGTCTCCAGAGTCCTTCACCGCATGTGGCACTCCAGTGCTTGGTGGAAGGCGACTCTATCCTCCGAGGTCATCTTCATCGGAACAGGTTTTGACAAAAACTCTCTGATCTTGTGTTCATAACTTTGACGCTGTTTCAGAAAGTGGGCCACGGGGTCTTTGACGCGATGGAGCCGAAGCCCGTACCTCTTGCCATCACTGCGGATGATGGTGTAGGCGTAGTTGCAAGGCTCGTGGAAGGATGTTCTCTCAACCTTGTCTGAAAGCTGCTTTTTGTCATTGATGACAAGTGACTCAAAGTCCGCGTAGATGACAAAGGGGACCTTCTGTTGCTTTTTGTGGTTTTTGAACTCGAGAGTGTACTCACCTTGTTTTGGCATTTTTGTCACGATGGGCCTCTTTTTGATGCCCTCGCACCACGTTTTGTGCTCTTGAAGACACTCATCCTTTGAGAAACCATTCAAACATGTCAGGCAGTAGCGATAGCGCTCGTTGTGACTTTTTTTTTTATCATTGAGCAGCTCGCTGCGGTTGACCCGCCTCACGTCCTTTGGCATTGTACTGAGTCTGTGGACGATGACATCCTTCTCCCAGCCAAAGAGGTTGATCAGTAGTTCGTTGTTGTTCTCGAAGCCAGTGATATGTTGACAGGAAGTGGGAACTCTAGCTCGGCGTAATCCAACCCGTCGTTGGTCGGATACTTTGAGGGTCTGTTCCGGTTGTTGCCTTGACATGGGAACAGGGCTGCTCGAACAGCCCACTTGACGCAATAATTATCGCGATTTTGGATGTTCAGCACAGCGTGTTTGAAGGCAAGCTTTTTGGGTGTTGGAATGTACAAGGTAGCTGCCACCTCTCAAGGGCTGATAAACTGTGATTTTGAGATAAGGGTGTGTTATGGAATCCAAAACCCAACCTGACCCATTCCAATGCCATGTCTCAATCCTCCTACTGATGTCATTGACGAAGTCCTCGTACTCCTCGAGAATTTCCTTTTTGTCAGCGTTCCTGAAGGGAACCTTCCCCTGATTTTTAAACCAGCACTTCTATTGTTCCCCTTCACGACCTCCAACAGTGCACTTGCCTTCATCTCAAATTCAGTCTTGATGCCATGATGACGAACTTCAGATTTCAGAGTTCCAACAACCTTCTCCCTTATGTTTTTTTGCGGTGACTTCGAAGTCGGACTCGTTTTTTGCGAATTCCATTCGCCATATTTTGAATCCTTGGAAGTTCGCCTTGAGTTCGATAAAAGAGTGTTTTGGATTCAAGGGCTGTGGATGATTTGCCCTGCCGTTTTAATCAAGTGATCCAAAGAAAGCGTCAAGAACGTCTTGCTTGAACTGAGCTGCTGCCATATTCAAGGGATTTTATAAAAGGATGTATTCCTACAATTGGTTGTTGTCTGTACCTACAATTGGATGTTGAGATTTGAATTGGGGGTTAGGGACACGCACACATTGAAGGTGGGGTTTCTGGTATCACCTTTGAAATTGGAGTCTTCTGGCACCCCAACCGAAGGGAGAGGTGCACTGAAGGGCCCAATTTTTGGTGATCCAGAACCCCACTTTTTATGTGTGTTTTCCTTTGGGAAATAAATTTCCCAAGAAGGAACCAGTTGGCTTTTGACGAAGTAACGTAGACGATCCACTCTGTGGTCAGAGAGGGATTCTTGTATGAACCCGGAGCATCCGCAAGCACCCGGCGCCCTAACCGCACCGAGCCACGCTGCCTCCCTTGCATGCGCAAACTTTGTAATCATCCTTAATCTTGTTACACTTTCAATATCAGTGCACAAGGAAAAATGATAATACTAAAAATAAAACAGCATTCTCAGCTTAATCCAATAAACTGCAGCTTCGCATAGCAAGCGGAATTAAGGGTTTCATTCACAGATCCAAACATTGAAACCATCTTGAATTATTTGTAAGCTCCCTCGCAAAAAGTTTGGCTATCATGTCTCCTCTTTCTGGGCGCTAGGATATCATTAAAGGATTCATTAATACGCGGATATATAGCCTGTGTGCAGGCTTACGTGTTTTACTGCGCGCGATTTTCTTGGCGACGAAGTCGGTGAGAAGACTGGAGAAGAATGAAGAAGTACTCGCGCCATTCTTACCATTGGCCTCACCGGCTCTCGATGACGCGTGCGACACAACAAGTGAGGCCTCGTTGCAGGCTAGCGGAATTCGAACTCATTAATTATGTGAAGATCCCGGGGACAGGAGAACAGGAGGAGTTGGCATCGGGTATAGAGTTGCCTTCTAGGGTTTCACATTCTGAGCCTGTTTAAGACCGTGAAAACAACAACAACAACAACAACAATCAAACAATCAAACACAACAAACAAAAAACAACAAGAACAAAAACAAGCAAAAAGACCTATTCTTTGTGGTATAGAACTCACCAATGTGGACTATTTTAATTTAAAGAAATTTCTTCCAAACACTGTAAGATTTGATGGAATGAAAATATGACAATTTGAAACATTATACAATAATCCACTTTGGGGAGACTAAAAGGCAATACCAGGTGTTGCGATGCATGCGCTGTTAATCAAGTGATACCCCGACCATTTATTATAGCCCCTCCCCCCCCCCCAATTTAAGCTCAAACGACTGGATTAAAGGGCCACGCGCCGACTGGAACCTGAGGAATTATAAAAGGTTAAGGTAAGAATTACGCCCTTAAAACTATTTCAATTTAATTGAATGCTCGAAAATAATTAGGAAGACAATGGCTCATAATTAGGATCTAAGCAATCGAGGTGACTGGAAATGTCACCAATTTTTCATTAGTCGACTGCCGATTCGTTGGATTAGGCAGTGTTGTTGTTACTGATAGGCGACACGGTCTTAGAAAATCCCCTTTGTGAAAGAATACGAAGGACCCGTTTTTCTTTATCAGACCAAGGTTAGTAAAAACATTTTTCGCCTTTTCAGTCATCAAATTAGGCAGGGAAAGAAGCACTCTCACATACACCGAAGTGCTTATTATTAAAAGGCGGTCTTTGTAGCGTTAAAAAGTTACAATTCTCCCCAGCTAGGATTTCTTGCCGATGTTAGTTAACAAGGTTACGTGCAACTCAAGCCATAGAACAAATTAACGTATTGAGCGAAACATCTTCCTCTTAATGGAAATCTGTGCTTTTCTGTTGAAACAGGGAAAATCCTAGTTCCCCGGCCGGCGGTTGACTTTGTGTTGCATAGTGAACGATACCAGGTGGGTAAGTCTTCAGACGAAGCTTCATTTTACATTAATCGTCGAAGAATCTTTGTAATATAAAGCCAGTGATTAACAGCACTGACAGGAAAGTACGATTCTGTATAGCCGGGCACGATTCAACGGTAAACTGTGAAGCCTGCGCTAGAAGTTACGGGACACAATGAATCAAAGAATGGGTTTTCCACAGAATCGTATTGTTTTGTTGCATCTTTTGTCTAAGCAATACTCATTTAACTGATGGCAACTATGATTGCACACAAGTATTACGGGAAAAGGTCTGTTATATGAGCTCTGATCTGTAGCATCAGATTCACTCAAATCACTGTCTCAGGCGATGAATATGGCATTTTATTAAACGATCAAGGTAATATTCAATTGCATGTGTCATCTGCCAACATCACTTTACTTGAATTTCCCTCGGTGAGATACAGTTGTAGGTAGGAGATATTTTATTGCTAGAGTAAACATGTACTCCGATCGACAAGTCAATAGTTTACTTGAATTTTACAGTACACTGACTTTATACAGTATTGAACAGTAACAATTTTGGAGTGGAGAAATGAGTTGCCTGAACTGGCAGTGCCGAATTCACCATATTGTGATAAACCGTGACCACGAAAACTGTGAAATCCTCATTTATAGATACGAAGAGCCTTGTAAACCACAGACCAAACTATGTGTGCAATACTTGGATAGACCTGCTCGAGTTACGTTAAGCACATTTTGATGTTCGAAATGATATATGAAATGAATCATTTCATATACGAAATGAAACATGAACACTGAAAATTGCCTTGTTAAAGCAGATGTGTCAGGCCAAAAGGTAATTGGATATCTATAATTTTAAGAGAGGTTCCAGTTTATTTAAATTGGCACGCTCAAAAAGGGCTAGACGACAAAGGAAGGCCTCCTGCTGCGGGGGAGGAGGGGCGGGTCCTTGTTCCATAGATATTTCGTCTTTGTTCCCCTGTTCCCCAGTTTAAATTGGCCATGTTCACTTCTTCCCCAAGAGCCCTGGGAGACCTTCACAAAGAAACTATTCAGGTAGCTTCAAATATTCATCGCAACTGCCGCTAATGAATTTCAAGAAACTACATTTGGCGAGAGACCCTGAGAGGGGAATCCTTATTATGAGCAAAAAATGTCACAATGCATTCTGTCTCCAGTTCAATATCAGTTGTTCATCAGTGCTTTCAATATTACACTTGCTAGATCAGCGCAGCAATTTCAGAATGCCCCAAGAATAGAATACCCCCAAATGCTGTAATTTGCATTTGCTCACTTTCTACAGCTATAATTATAAATACGAAGTGATACTTATCAACCGAATCCTGACCCCAACACGGACAAAACGTGATTTACAGTGCTTTGCGGTATAATTAATCCCAGATGGAAACAAAGACTTGTTGACTTTTGACAAGAGAGGATAATTCATTATCATCTCTTGCTTTTGACCAAATGCCTTTCTTGCACGTGTGTACAACGTGAGTGCTTTGACGATACCTGACAATTCAGACGCTAATCGAGACATTTCACATTTGTATGAACAACTCCGGGCCCTTAAGCTTCGAGAAATTTAAAATTTCAAGTCTAGAAACTACAGTTTTCTTCTGGCCTACCCTATAGAGAGCAAGGATGCTCGTAAATTAACTAGTATACTACGGGAAATGTCGCTGACGTGCTTAATTGAAAAGCACAGGATTAAAATTCACTTACGCTGTCACAATTTGGAACTACTTAGTGGCACTTAGTCACCGTAATCACACCACTTATTGAGATAAGTCTTCGGAGTATGTGACCTGCAAAATTAGAACAATGCTATTTGTTACAGCGTCCAAGCGGGAACTAGGATCATCGATCTGTTTGAAAATGACCATGCAAAGAATAATATAAAAAGATTTAGGTAAGCCTTAAAGCGGAGCTCTCGGGTTATTTATTCTTACTGGTGTTACTTAAACAACGAGTTTACGGGATAAAACATTTTTGATTTTTTGTTGTTTATTTTTGTTTAGCCTTGACGAAACCAATAAAATAAAGAAAACCAAACAAAATAATCTAAAACGAGTTAAAACAAGAAGAGGTGGAAAAACAAATATTTTCCACCTTAATAATATACATGGAAAATTTTCTCGATTCTGATTGGCTAAGAGAAATGCAGTTTTCAGGAAACACGATGCAGGAAAAAAAGGTAATTCAGTGCAGAAAAAGGGAAATTCGGTGCAAAAAAAAAAAACTTCTTGTGGCTTAAAAAACTTTAAAAACATTGAAAAACCTGTTGTTTTGACTGAACGCGTGATGATTTATTTGCAGGGTTTGAATTAATTATTTTTGCACGTGATTTCCCTGCATTGCTTCTGCGTAATTATGATAAGCTATCTCGCAATTTTCATGAATATTATTAGTAAGTAATCACATGATTACTTATCGGCCCATCTTGCCCGCTCGGGTAGCCCATCACGGCACAAAATTAACTTCATCTCGCCCTCTGGCATGACCCGCCATATAATATATATTATGTCATTCACCGGCCGGGAGGTCTGTATTGGGAAAAACTGTACTCGAGACAGAGGGCACAGTTTTTCCCAATACGGACCGACCAAGGCCGGTGAATAACATTTTTATTTATGTCTAAATTCTATTTTTAGAAGGTAGGAGAAACTATTAAGAAAAACTGGAAAAGTCATGTTTTTATTTTACACATTGTCTCATCAACGTGTCAACAAATGCACAATAAAATGAATTGGTCAGGAATATTTTTACACTGTGTGAAGTTTCGCTTTCAAAAGTCAACA